>CM068952.1:73783028-73821970 GCA_035128595.1 Eptatretus atami
AGGAAAAACACAAAGAGAAGAGAAGAGAGAGAGAAAAAAGAAAAAAACGTACGTGCAAAAAAAATAATAACTTTCAAACAACCACACAGGCCGTTCCTTCGCTCTCGTAAACGACGACTGGATTGAGGCATTGTGCTTATCTATAAATGCGCATAAGAAATCGAGAAATTATTAGAATACAGTAAGTCATCACTATCCGGAAGTCCGTACGTTGTAACCTGTAATGGGGAACGCGGCTGAGGATCTCTTCCCCATCGGCCACGCCTACGCAGCAACGTGTCCTGTCATTGGTTTGGTAAATAAATGGCCATAACTTGGGAACCACTTGTCCGATTAATATCAAACCTTGAAAAGGCACATACTCAGGTCCCCAGCAATATACCTGGCAAGTTTCAATTAGATCGGACCAGCGGTTGTCGAGAAACAGCGGTCACAGACAGACACAGACACAGACACAAACACACACACAGATTGCTGGAATTATAGATAGATACCTATAATCATTTGTGCTTTCTCACATCCTCAATTATACATGTACGAGGTCCCTCATTATACGTGTTTTAGCTAAAAACAGATAACATGAGCGGCATACAGATGGCATGCGTGTGGGAATCGCACGTGGCACTTGGCTGCCGCAGGTGCGGAAATTTGTTTCAGAAAATGCGAGACTGACGACTATTTTCTGATCCTGGTAAGACTGCCATGGAAGTGCCCATTGTGTGGTTAGTCTGACAAGATGGCACAGTAGCACACTTGTGTTCACCTTCTGACCCGAATAAAAACCGTCAAACTGGTGCTTCATGAGAAGGGCATCCATCAACGATTGAGCCTTCTGTCAGGTGGGACGAGCTGGGAACCCACCAGCTAACATTATCTGGTAGTCGTTAAATATCCCCTTGTGTCTATCCAAAAGTGAAGGTGAGTTATCGCCGGCACCCTGGAACAAATTCCAAAATCTTGTCCTCACCAATTCTAGCCGAATGACGGGCCTGTCCAACCTGTTCGTGAAGACTTCAGCTGATCTTTGCATGCTCAACGAGCCGCCAACCCAACACGATAAGTGGGACGATGCATTTGGGGACATGATAGATCCTTCGGCACCTATTCACAATCGGTATGTACCTGTGCTGGTGCCCTTTCCAAACTCTTCATTTCTAGGATAATTTGAACAGTTTACCATTTCAATTTGTGAAAACGGGAGGGGGGGGAGGCGAAATTTGGTGTATAAAATCCTGGTGTGTTTTTTTCTTTTTTTCTATATTTTTGGTTTGAGTATTTGTTTTTTTAAGACTTTGCTCAGTTATTATATAATAAGCAAAGATAGGGCTCACAGGATGATTTAGAGGTATGTATACTTGTGTCTAAGCTGTCCATCCTGGGTTTGAATCGTGAACCAGCTATATACTGTCACACCGGTGTTTCACAGGCAGGGAGATTCATCAATGTGTGTGCCATCCCTTGGATGGAGGTGAAACTGGGAGTCCCATATGCTAGCATTTGTTGCCCCCCCCCCCCAAAAAAAAATTAAAAAAGATGCTCCCAAAACCTTTAGACATTGATTCATTGAGGGTGCAGATTGCTGTTGTGCAAACGATTAGAATTGGCCTTAATGTAACGATAACCTTTACCCAAGCGGAGAAGTTTTAAAATGTCATGCGCTGGGTGGAACTCATCTCGGACGATGGCTTTCGCTCTTTTCACTACTCGACTGGACCACAGGCTCTCAATGGTAGGTATATCACACCCAATAATTTTACAACCAGTCTTTACTATCCTATTGAGTTGGGATCGGTCATGCCGTACCAGACAGTGTCAGGACACTCTATCACTGCCCAATAGAACTTGATCAACACGGGACGGCCGACACCGAAACTCTTCCTTTGTTTATGATGATAAAATAAACAAAGGAAATTTGAATATCATGAGGGTGTGAAATTTTAAATTGAAGAAGTTTGAAGATTTGAGGATTAGCTTTGTTAAATGTCAATTGCGATTTTCCGAAAAGGACGACGAGCAACGGCACTTGGGTTTGGTGGTATTAGAATTTTCCATTTACCAAGGTTTGGTTTTGTGAGTTGAAAGTCTGGCGATGTTGGAAATTTCACGTTTGAGTTGAGAATCATTTCATCGCATTTTCTCACGCTGGTGGCAGCGGAAGCTGGAGGTCTTGAATGAGAATCTACTGTCAGAGTACGAACTGAGGAGGAGCATGCTGTTGAAAAGACTTGATGTCACCATGCAGTCATTTGGTTGGTCAGAGCTTGCAAAGGTAAACTGAATGGCACGAGGTGAGTCTTGTGCATACCATTGGTATTGCTGCTTCATCTGCATTGCTTACAAATACAAGATTGGGAGATGGACATGGACTAAATGCCGTTTTGTTGCATGTTTTATTGTGCTCACTTGGTTTCCCTTGTGCTTTGTAGGTCAATGTTGATGCAATAGCTGAGGCCTACTTGCCCCAGAGGCGCAACCTGTCAGACAGGTCAAGAGTCTCACTAGCTCACCTCCTCGCTGCTCGTGAAGACCTCTCACGCATTGTGAAAGCTAGTGGATCAAATGTACAGCGTGGCACCGGCAGCAGAATCCACAAGGTAGGATTTTACCCCACCATGTTACATCGTACGATTTGCTGTGCAAACCCCATATTTCACTTTCCCTACTCTCATCCCCAGTCAGTTTTGATGACCCATGTATAGCTTCACATTTCAATTCCCTCCTCAGCCCGCAAACGACTTAAGGTATTTTCTGGATCTGCAGGTGATTATTGGAAATGTTCCCGATCGTGGGGGGCGTCCAAGAGAGATAGACGCCCCACAGCCAGAAATGCCACCTTGGCAGAAGCGCCAAACCAACTTTCAAGATTGTGGGTACGGCAGGGGTCGGAGGCAGCGACGCCGGCAGAACAGGTGGTGAGGGTCGGCAAGTCCGAGTGAGAAGCAAATGGTGGTTTTTTGTTCAAGCTGGATTGTTCTCTTTGGCACATTTTTACTACACAGGCTGATGGGATTGAACAGGTGCTTTCGGTGTTTTCCACAAATCCTGAGTGAGGGGAAAACCGTGCTCCCTTCAACTGAGACGCAGCAATCTGAGTACTTCGACAGCTTGTACAGTGTAAGTGGGTCAATACGAGTCCAGTTTTCTTTTTCTATCATAGGTGGTCAAATTATTTTAAAGAGTTGCTTTGTTGATATTTTTGCATTTCTGTAAAGGCAGCGCATCATTGTTGCCACCCTGGAGAGTTTTCTCTCCCTTATTGTTTTCTCCGAGTAGATTTTCCTCGTCTTTCTTTAATCAGAAACAAAAATGTGTCATTTGTCACTCGACGGTATGAGAAAAACAGTATTTTTTAATGTGGTATTAATAATTATTAGTCATTGTTTTAACGAGCCTGCATAGCATGAAAGCAAATTGTATTATGGCAGAGTAGTGATTAGGTGGTACCTTTTTAAGTTGCTAAACCTTGGTGAGAGATTTGATCGCTTGTGGAGCCGCGAGGCCTATCGTGCAACTCGTGTAAATGTCTGCAGACATTTTGATGATGCTCTATGCGCGGTGGGCTCAGCTCTTTCGTTATTTCAGAATATTTTCTCCCCTGCCATTCTATATCTGATGTGTGATGAAATTCGCAACCATTGGGTTGCGTTGATATTCCCCACTTGGCTACGATTGTTTAAAAAATATTTCAATTTTGAACCACGGTTAACGTTTATGCTTGTCACGTAAAAGTATGATTTGTAGGCAGTCCCTATGTAAACACCTATCCCATCATTTTGTTTCATTTTTGATTGTCTTGAAAAAAAATTTGGTTGCAAAAATAAATAGTTCAAATGGAAAACATTTCACATTGAAGAAATCGTTACTTTTGTATGCACGGACTGTTATTATTAATCACCATAAAGCAATAGCCTGGTGTTGGCTTAGTGGTTAGGGTGGCTGGCTTGGGATCCTAGGGTCCTGAGTTCGAGCCCCGTTTGCCACTGAATTAACACCAGGGGGTTGATTCAGCCTGTCATCCTTCCGAGGTCGGCGAAATGAGCACCAATATACTGGTAATAGGGGCCAATATACTGCATCAGCGGCATAGCTGCGCCCCTAACCAATGATGCAACCAGCAGCCAAAAAGGCAGCACACGATGGGAACCATAAAGCAGTTTTTAATTGTTCTCTCCCCCCCCCCCCTTCCTGTAAAAAAAACAATCAATCATGGAGGGTGTTGTTGGAATGCTCCTGACAGTTCTCTCGAACAAGCCAGCGGCAAGGAAACAGCCGATCGTTCTCCCAGGAGCAACCCCGAGATCCCCCACATCCAGAATGGTGTTCCCCCGCCTTCGTGAAGTAAGGGCCACGACAGAGTTAGAGAGACAGACAAGAGAGACAGTGTCAGTCCATGGGGACCGATCGGTACTCTGACCATGACCACACTGCCCTGACGAATCCGGACAGCAGGGAAGAATGGGGGGAATTTGGCCCACGACTTGCGTTGGGGGAGGGTACAACCACTGCGAAGAAAGTCCCCGATAATTACGGGGGGTGTGGTTATCATTGCTGGTACCCTGGAACAAATTGATGAACACAACATATTAATTGTGCTATAGCATTAATTCATAATATCAATTGTTTTTTAAATAAATGCCCCGAACACGCGAAGCGAAAAGTACTCACTGTGACTTTGCCCTTTGGCATTTTGACTCGATTGTAATTGGTGTTCTCTATATTCTCATCATGATGGATTTGTTGAAAATTTGATGACAAAAACTCATTATCAAAACGTTATTGCCTCGACCGACATAACGACGATACACACACAAGCGATTGCAAAACCCCGTCTCCCACTGCATGGGGAATAGGCAAATAAACATCACTTATTAATCTAATATATAAAGCTGAGTTTGTGTCTGTCTGTCTGTCTGTCTGTCTGTGTTTATGGGTCCTAAGCGCCGCCCATTCTACAGGCCACGCCCTCCAGCCGCCCAGAAATCTCCACCCTCTTTTCCTCTCCACGTTGCTCAGATCGTTTTAAAGGCCTCATGTACATGTGAAGACTGAACAACGCATCTTCTATCATTAAATGGAGATACCGTTTTGAGGGAAAAAAGTAACAATTTGATTACAACTCAAATGAGGTGATGCATGTTTTGTCTGCATTGATCGTGGCAGCCGTCTCACATATACCGCCAAATGAAGGACCGTTAATTCTCATATTATACAGAGGAAAGAAAATAGTGATATTTCATTTTTTTTAAACATTTGTGGGACGTCAAACGGTTACTTTCTGTCTGCGAGACAGTGACGTGTCGCTCACCAGAACGTGTTGCTGTTTGCTTACCAGAATTTGCAATGACTGTTACAAGGAAAAATATCCCGTGTTTGCTTCCGTGTGAAGTATGAAAAAAGACGTCCCTACACATGACGTCATCACGCAACGATGTCTGCAATAGCAGGAATGCATCAATAATTGGAGCCTTTTTTATAACATCCTAAAACTCATGGAAAAATGATATGATAGACTCTATAGCATCATTATTTCAGCCATATCGATGAATTCGTCCCTCAAGGGGTGGGGTGGGAGGAGGCAGGGAAGGGGTGGGAAGAGGGACTCGACGTTGCCTGGCAACGCCGGGTACCCCTGCAAGTTGTGCATAAAAAATGTATTTGTATAGAGTTGTTGACTCGTGGAGGAGCTAAACGACAGAGGGCAGCAATTTCACAAACATACAGAAGATCAGACAAAGACATTGTGCATGAGTGGCAAAACTAAATCAACAATATTTCACGGAATAGTTTACTCACTGGAAGCCATTGAGGGGTCTTGTGTTAAGGATTGGAGTGATATGTTTGGATTTATGAGTTTGAACTACAAGCATGGCTGCCATATTTAGCACAAGTTGTAGGAGCTTGAGAGAACAGGCAGGTACACCTGTTAACAGTCAACTGCAGACTGCAGTATCATGCTAGTATGACGTGATGAGAGCATGAATCAAGGTTTCAGTTGTTTTCCAGTTTAAACAGGAGTGGAATTGAACATGCTTGGTGTTGGCTTAATGGTTAGGGTGGTGGGCTTGGGATTCTAGGCTCCTGAGTTCAAATCCCACTTGACTGTTGAATTAATACCAGGTAGAGTTGACTCTCTTCCTGTCATCCTTCCGAGGTCGGCAAAATGAGTGCCAGCTTGCTGGTATACTGTGTCGGAGTGGCGACCAGTTCAGGATTGTGCCCAATAGCCAAGGAATCTGCTAAGGCAGCATCAACGCTCTGCACAGAGTATGGTCCCAATGGATGGGATGGATGGATTTGAACAGTGTATAATAATGATAAAATTGATTTACTACTCTTCACAACACGTGGGATGTAAGAGAGTTGTGTCTATGGTGACATTAAGTACTGTAAATTAAGGAGTTAGATGGTGATTGTCAAGTTTCACGAAATGAAGACAGTTTTTTGAGAACAGATAATGGGCCAAGAATCAGGATGTCAGTTTTGACAGTATTGTTTGTAAAAGTTCCTGCACATCGACATTTGGGGTTTAAGGAGGCATAAGTTTTTGTAAGAGAGCAAGACATATTCTGAATATCAGTGGTGTAGCAAAGAAAAATATTAAAATTGTGTTTAATTATACCAAGTGTATCTGATTAAACAGATAACAGTGGACCAAAAATGGATCCTTGAGGAACACAGACTGATAGGTGTCTGAACAGGATGTGATAATTATCTAGCAATGTTTATAGTGAATGTATGAGAATCAAACTATTCCAGCACAGATGTAGATCTGCCAAAACAAGATCGAAGGTGAGCAAGTAATATTGTCGCATGGATGTCGATCTCCCCAAAGTACGCAACCACAATCAAAGCGGTTACCATGACACACCGAAGCCAAGGCTTCAACCTCAAGGTTAACCAACCTTTCACCGTTTTAATGGACTTGCATCTATCCATAACCCAGCGGGTTTTATTACTGTGCCAGTTATAAATCAGAATTGACCAAAAATGCAAGGAGTGGAGTGTGGAGGTCGTTCTGAGCCGAGCACAGATCAGAACCAAGGTTATTTATGCCTCCCTCCAGTCACCATCGATGGTAACCAACCAATGGGCATTTTCTATGTGCTGACAGCAACAGATCAGACAAATTACCACCTTCCGTGCCGTGGCAGCATGGATCAATGACTTGGGTCTGTGCACCTCAGTGTCCACCATTCATGGACCTGGTAGTTCCACCAATCACAGATCCGATATGATCCAAGGCCCACCTTACACCGAATGATGGTGAGATGGGAGGAGTCTTCTCCCTCTGCAGTGGGGAGGGAAATGTGTTGTCTCACCCCTCTTTCGAGCCAGTTCCTACCAGGTTTGACGGAGAGGCACAAATGGATAGGACACCTTAACCTAGCTTTTCTAAATCCCTTCATGGGTAATATTAAAGACTGCTTACCCTAATCACACATACTTGGTATGTGGCAGGATTTCTACAAGCGACACAAACATACCCATGTTTTAAGGCTCCCTTTTCACAAATGTAACGATATTTTGATCAACGGTGTCCGAAGCAGCTGATCTTTGGTCTGTCATGTGCAGGTTAACATAAACACCCTTCAGATGGGCAGTCTCTACTTTGTGGCTGTTTAAAACCAGACTGGAAAGTTTCTGAGAGAATGATAGTCAATATTCCAAAAGTTGATTGGCGATGCTTTCGGACCCCGACGTTCGCGGGGATACGTTCCTGAAAAATGCCACGAATGTTTTTTAACATAGTCTCGGCTCATGGAAGAGCGATGGCCCAGTACAAATCAGAACACAACATAAACAACAGGAGAAGGTGGGGCGGGGAAACACCAGCAGGGCGGAGGGAGAAAGTAGACAGACGGACAAACAAGAGAAGCACGTAACGATGAGGGGTAAAGAAGAACACAAAGGGTGGACAATATGGATGCATCTCAAGCAAAATTGTGTTTGACCAGTTTGTGATTTTGTCAAGGTCTGAGGAGAGGAAAGAGGCTGTTGCCTATCTGTCAGAAGGATGAGAGATGTCACGGCAGAGTGTGAAGTCATCAGCAAAGAGATAAAGAGGATTTTTTTCAGTCGCTGAGATCATTGATGAAGATTAGGAATAATGTGGGGCCTTGAATACTGTCTTGGGGCTCTCCAGCTTTGACAGGGAGAGGAGATAAAGGGGTTCTGTTGAGAGCCACACGTTGGCTACGAGAGGGGAGGAAGTCAGTAATCCAAGAGTGGAGTTGGCTTTGGATTCCTTAGGCAGACAGTTTGGAGAGGGGCAGGATGCCAGACTGCATCAAAAGCTTGGGATATGTCCAGAGAGATGGCCCTGATCTAATGTTTGATATTGAGGGCCTCCATCCATTGTTGGGAGAGTAGAAGTAGCATGTCCAAGGTAGAGTGACCAGGTCTGAATCCAAATTGATGATCTGAGATGAGGCTGTTGGATAAAAGCAATGATTTTATGTCAACTGTGATGATGGATTCCATGACCTTGCTGATGACTGGAAGTAAATTGATTAGTCTGTAGTTAAGGGGATCTGTTTTTGCACTTTCTGTGTAATGCTGTGATGGCTGATTTACAAGCAGATGGAAGATGACCAATGGTCAATAACAGGGTATAAAAGGGCAGAGGAAGCGCAAGAGCAGCGGAGCAGATTTTTCAGACACGTGAGCTTATGCCATCCTGTCCAGTTGCAAAGTCAGAGTCGAGGGTTGCTTTAACTTTTCCACCTATTCAGGAGCAGTTGGGTACGATTGGGAAGGGTGGAGAGAGAGAGACAGAGAGACAGAGAGACACACGGACGGATGGACGGACGATTTTGAAGCAAACAGAATTGAGGGATTCGGCCTTCGCTGTGGTGCCATTTGAAGTGGGAGAAGGGATGGAAGGGGAGCAATCGGAGCATACTCTAGACACTGACTTAACAAGGCATCAGCAGGTTTTAGTGGAGGGAGACAAGCTTGAAAGTTCATTCTTGAGATTGGGCAGATGATGGTTTCTGGCTCTCCTGAGATTAGACACACACTTGTTGCAGGCTTTATGGAATGATCTCAGGTTGCCTTTGGCTTGGATACCATAGGAAGAGAGTTTGGTGAGCAGGACAGGGTGCCAGACCATATCGAAAACACGCGATATGTCTCGGGAGATGGTTCTGATTTCATGTCTGGCATTGAGTACCTCGATTCATTGTTGGGAGAGCAGAAGCAACATATCCAGGGTAGAGTGACCTGGTCTTCATATCCAGGGTAGAGAGACCTGGTCTGAATGCAAATTAAATTGCTGATCGAAATCAAGCCATTGGAGAGGAGGAAGGATTTAATGTCAGAAGCGATGATAGATTCCATAACCTTGCTGATGATTGGGAGAAGGCTGATTGGTTTGTCGTTGCAGGGATCTGTTTTTGCACCTTTTTATGCAGGGCAGGAATGTTTGTTGATTTCCAAACAGATGGCAGATGACCTTGAGCAATTGAGAGGGTGAATAGAACAGAGAGAGGATGAGCAAGAGCAGCAGAGCAGGTTTTGAGTACACGTGGGCTGATGCCGTCTGGGCCAGTTGCAGAATCTGAGTCGAGGATTGACAGCAAACTCTCTACCTTGTCAGGAGAAAAGGACACAAGAGTCCAGGGACAGCTGGTTGCGACTGGGTAAGGTGGTCGGTACAGAAAGCGATGGGTGTCGGAGACAAGATTTTGAAGCAAACACGGAGTTTAGGCATTCAGCCTTTTCACGTGCGGTGTCAGCTGTGCGGCCATTTGAGTTAAAGATGGAGGGGGTACATACACCAGAAACAGACTTAATTAGGCGCCACCATGATTTGGAGGAGAGAGAGGTTTGAGAGTTCAGACTTGAGATGAGAAGATGTTGTTTTCTGGCTCTCCTGAGGGTAGACACACATTTGTTACGAACTTTATGGAAGGAACTGAGATTTCCCTCAGTTGGGTTTGCTCTCTATGAGGCAAAGGCAAGTTGTTTCCGCACAACTGCCTCACCACAAGCTTCAGTGAACCAAGGGCAGGAGGAAGGGTAGGACAACTGAAGACGAGAGGGGCTAAATCTGTGCATGAGGGAGAGCAAGTTTCTTTGAAATAATTCCCAGGACAAGTTGATGTTGGAGAAAGTAGCGATGGGGGACCAGTCTAGAAGTTTGATGGCTGCTTGAAGTCCGTGCCAGATGAACCGATTGGAGCAGAGGAAGAACAGGAGATATTTTCATGGAAATTTATCAAAATGAGATCCAGAAAAGATGGAGTGCCGTTGGTTAAGATCCGGGTCAGGAAGTTGACAGATTGAGTCAGTCCCAATGAATCGCTGAAGTGCCATGGCAGGTGAGAGAGGTGCCCACACCCAGCCAACTGGCATGATGACAATTGAAGTCACCACATATGAGGAAGAGAGAGTTCGGATGAGAAGATAGAAGTTAGTCCATGTTTTTGGTTCGTGAGGTGTAAATGGAGTAATCACTGTTTGCTGGACGGTACAGCACACATATAAACATGAGGTGGGAGTAGAGGCAAAGCTGTAGCCAGAGGTGTTCCTGTGGGTGTGGGGGAGTGATGGAATTGAGTACATGGAGAGTGTGGAATGGAGTCTTTCTTTGATGAAGAGGGTGTGAAACTCTGAAGGGTGTAAATGGTTTAAAGAAGCTTCCGAGTATACAAAGCCCATTGCTGGAGCACAATGGAGTATGGTCCTCATACATGGATGTCTGCGAGTATCATGCATCTTAAGAAGCTTGATGATGTGTAACGTCATGTTGTACGTATCATCAAGGTCCCTGCACAGGAATTGAATATTGACCCCCGACTACACAAGAGAACTGCAACACATCTGGGTCTAATGTACAGACTACACACAGAGAAAGCTCCAGCACTTCTGAATTCCATGCTACCTTCATCATGGACTCCAATAAGGTCCACCAGAGCTAGAGCCTCCTTTGGAAGTGATTTTGTGCAGGGTCTTAATGGCAAGATGGAGGGTGGTCACTGGGCACTGCTCAGTGTGATCGTTCTTATATGCCCGCAATAATAGCTGTGTGAAACAGCCTACCAGATGCCACTGTGGGTCACCCAATAACATCCGGGATGAAGACTTTCTTCTCCAGAGCACACAAATATCTTTTTTAAAGCCGAATATACGTGTGATATTGTTATGCTTAATAATATTGTTGGTTCTTGTTTTTTTTGTTTGCACTTTGATATTTTGTTTTCGTTGTATAAGTGGTGACTGCTTTTTGTTGTCAGTGCTTATTTGTGTAAAAAAAAGAAAGAAAAAGGGGCCAGGTTGGGGCTAAAGATACCTTGTGGAGAGGGATAGGTGGTTGGAGAAGCCTGTTGTTGGCTAAGAGGTTTGGGTGGCTGGTTTGGGATCTCAAGGTCCTGAGTTCGAGCCCCTGTTTTTCAGTTGAATTAACATCAGGTGGGGTTGATTCAGCCTGTCATCCTTCCGAGGTTGGCAAAATGAGTACCGGTTTACTGGGAATAGGGGCCTTGCATCAGTGGCACAGGCACACCCTCAGCTACCTGTGATGATGCTACTTGCAGCCTTGTGCTGCATACGAAGGAGGAGGAGGTGGTTGGTTGGCATGGAAAGAGCTTCGGTGATCTTCAGTCAGGCGGAAGGCACAAAACGTGTGTAAATCCGTTTCCCCATCTGAGCTTCCGTAAGATCACCCCCGCTCCCAAGCAGTACTTTGGAGGTACAACAACCATGAATTGGAAATATTAGCTGGTGGAATGGAATGAGATTACCAAGGTTACCGGCTCCACACACTGTAACAGCTGCTCACTGAATTTTTACGCTGAATTCCCGTTTCTCCCAATACACACTAAATTGCTCATTTGAGGTGAGACATCTACGAACCAGTTGGAAACGGTTACCCTGCTGATCTATTAATAATTCGGCCGAGGCCAAGCGAAGCTAAGTCGTGGCCATTTATTCCTGCTATGTGAAATACTGCAACCCATGTCTGCATGAAACTGATTTTTTTTTGGAACACCAACCGCATTTTCCATTCAATCGTCATGTAACTTTGCATGAAGCTTTTGCCATTACACTAATTTCTGATACAGTCAACTGAGTTGTGGGATGGCTTTGAACACCATAAAATACAAGTTGATCAGTGTTTCCTTGGCGTTGAGAAAGTTGCACAGAGCACACTGAACAAGCACAAGCACATCAACACTTGCCACTAGATTTGGTTCGAGCTCAAATTTTCCAAGCCCGGACCGAAAAAAAAAAAAACAGGAAAAGGCAGGAATCCGGAATCAATTTCCCACAGTTTTCCAGGAATTCCCATTAAGCGATTTACCAAGAAGAAACACTAGCTTGGGCTCTATTTGTTTAAAAGCTTTTCTCAGTTCAAGTTTGCTACATCTAGGCTTGCACCATCTCTAATCTCTACCATACGTGGCGCATCAGCGGCGTGGGACAATTGCTGCTGGTGTGGCACAATAGACAACATTGCACATATAATAATGAGAATTAAAATATTATCCTGAACTTTGTGTTGAGCGGAAGTTTCAATAGAGTCCTTTTTCATCTCATTCACATGAGGGCCTTGGCTGACGTTGCGCAACATGGTCAAGGATGGCTGTGGACGCTTATTTCCTGGTATTGATTAGCCATAACTATTGATTAATTCCCATATTTAGAATCGGTTATTGGATTTTAAAGTACCAAAAGATACCATTACCCCTTTTTTGTGTGACACAACATTTTAATAATATTACTTTTTACATGCTAACACACTGTGGCCTATGTAACAGATTTTCTATTTTGACTGTTATCATGCAATAGCCACACAAACTGTGGAACACCTTTTCCATATTTCTCCCTCTCCTGAGCTCATTTCACTCTTTTTTTTTGTTGTTTTTTTTGTTGTTTTTTTACTGGATTGTGAACATGTACACCAACTCCATTACTAATGTAATATCCTTTTGAGTTTGGAAAACGTTGATGGTGTGGAAACCAGACTCGGTGGTGTGATGGTTATGAGAATCCGCTGCGAGTCTGCAGTCTGCGGTTCAAATCTGACCTGTGGCTGAGTCATACCGAAGACCTCAAAGATGGTAGGTGCAGCTTCCTTGCTCGATGCTTGGCATTTTAAAACGATAGAGCACAGACAAGCAACCATTGCAAAGCTTTTATGAATATACTCCCATTTATACAAATATTCTATGATGCTAACCTTGAAAAGGTGAATGTCATTTTATATGTACACCACCATTGTTGTTCAGTTGAATGACAATAAGACATGCACTTTTACTGGAAAAAGATTCTTCCCATCCATGTCGTTGATACTCGAGTGAAATCGAGAAATTTCCCACAAAACTCCTTGTCGCCTTCACATTGAGCACAACACCTCCTGGATTCACTTTCCTTTGTTCTTAACATGTTTCGTTTCCTGCAGTCTGTGTTTATTACTGTTGGCCTTGTGTTATTTTTGCTTTCTGTTTTGTAGTTTGAAAGATGAAAGGGTTTCCTTGCAACATTCGTCCGTTTGGTGTTCCCATCTGAACCGATGGCTCATGATGCTCGGAACCCAGGCACAAATCCCTTATCCTGGACCCACATCCACCTCAGACCACAGAGCCAATCTCTGTGTGGAGAGAGGTGCCATATGTCCAAACAAAATGACATATTAAAACAAAAAGTATTTTATTATTATTATGACAACAAATAAATGTTTTTTGTTGTTGTTGTTTTTTTTGGTCAGGTTTTTGTTTTTTGTTTTATTCTATTTTTTTGGTGGTAGGGACAGGGGGAAGTGGTTGTAGGGTGAGGAATGTAAAGAGGCCAACCACATACTCACCCTTTAATGCCATACTCCCACAGACATCACAATCACTACACATGTATATACAATCACCCATCCACACGCAAGCAAGCTACCTTCAAGTTCTTCTAATGTCCCGATACCGCTCCATCTCCAACGCTTCTTAGTACCTATCGAATTCAAGTTTTTTTTTAACAAATCTACTGTTTCTGCTGCCACTACATGCATCATTTCATTACATTTTTCCATACAACTTATCCAGAAAAAACATTCCATGCATCAACTACTCTGAGTGAAAGACCCCCGCCTCACTACTGTCCTCACTACTGTCCTCACTACTGTCCTCACTGTCCTCTCCCTCTATCTCTCTCTCAGCCTTATGGCTGCTGGTTGCATCATTGGTTCGGGACGTGGCTATGCTGCTGATGCAGTGTCCCTGTTGCCAGTACACTGGTACTCATTTTGTCGACCTCAGAAGGATGACAGGCTAAGTCAACCCCACCTGGTATTAATTCAGCGGAAAACGGGGCTCAAACTCAGGACCCTAGCATCCCAATTCAGCCATCCTAACCGTTAAGCCAACACCAGGCCACTACCGTCCTTACTCTCCTGTTCTTGCTTTCAGGCTGTGGCAGTTGCTCTTATCATTGTCTATTCTGCTGAAAAATGCCTCTGCAATTATTTTGCCTCTTCCTTTCATTATTTTAAACATCTCTATCAGACCCCTAGCAATCACCTCCTTTCTAATGTATAAGGTCCTCTCTCCTTCAACCGCTCCTCATAGCTTAGTCTAGCTATCCCTGGAATCCATCTAGTTGTCCTACACCGAACCCTCTCCATGGCAGATATGTCCTTCCTCAGAAGTGGTGACCAAAACTGGACACAATATTTGAGATGAGGCCTCATAAAATTCCTGTATAGTGTTAACATTACCTCCATTGATTTATAATTGATTCCCCTAAGATACAACCCTAAAACCCTGTTAGCTCTACCTTTAGCTACCTGGCATTGTGCTCTCTCCTTACACGCACTTCCTCCTCCCCCAATCCTGTATCTATGACAACCCCAGATCCTTTTCCTGTGTGACACCCTCCAAGATTGCCCCTTGCATGATGTAATTCCTATTTTCAATATTCTTACCCCATCCCCAGCACCTTCCACTTGTTCAAATTAAACTGTATCTATAAATATTTTACCCAAATATATTAACATATCAATACTTTCCTGATCCCTGAGGTACCCCACTACGTACATCCTCCCACTCACAGGCACTCTTTGCTTCCTATCACAAAGCCAGTTTGCAATCCAATTAGCTACCTGACCAGCCACTCCACAAGCCCTCACTTTGGCGAACAATCTCCAATGTGGTACCATATCAAATGCCTTCTTAAAGTCTAGATACACTATGTCCACTGCCTTTCCCTCATCCACCCAATCAGACACTGCTTCATAGAACTCTAAAATATTTGTTAGACAGGAGCTACCTTTGGTAAACCCATGCTGACTACCTTTAATTAGTTTGTATTTATTTAAATGGTTCCTCATCCGGTCCCTAATTAATTAGTCATCGCTGCATGATGATGTCATGTGTAGGGACGTCTTTTTTTCAGACTTCACATGGAAGCAAACACAGGATATTTTTGCTTGTGACAGTCATTGCAAATTCTGGTAAGCAAACATTCTGGTGAGCGACAAGTTACTATCTCGCAGACAGAAAGTAACTGTGTTTGACGTCCCACAAAGTTAATTTTTTTTAATGAAATATCACTATTTTCTTTCCTCTGTATAATATGAGAATTAACGTTCCTTCATTTGGCGGTGTGTATTAGATGGCTGCCGCGATCAATGCGGACGAAACATGCATCACCTCGTTTGAGTTGTAATCAAATTGTTACTTTTTTTCTTCAAAACAGTATCTTCATTTACTGATAGAAGATGCGTTGTTCAGTCTTCAAATGTACATGAGGCCTTTAAAACAATCTGAGCAACGTGGAGAGGAAAAGATGGTGGTGATTTCTGGGCGCCTGGAGGGCGTGGCCTGTAGAATGGGCGGCGCTTAGGACTCACAGACAGACAGACATGAACTCAGCTTTATAAATTAGATTGAACAAGGTCAACGTCAGATTAAAAAGTTTTTCGATTCTTGATCAAATTCATATTTAACAGATGACATCCGGTAACTTTCAGCGAGCTGAGCAAGTACCGTGCCCATGTGCCACTCATGTCATGTGGAAGCGAAAACTCTCGTCGTAAACCGATCATGTACATAACATGTGAAACATAGCTCTGTGACATTTTGAAATGCTTCACAACTGTTTTTTTCCACACATGTACATGTATTTATGAGTTTGCTTTTGTTTGTTTTGTATACATGATCGAAGCTCATGGAAGAGCGAGAGCAGAATGGAAGGGAACAAAATGGAAAGGGGGAAACACCAACAGCACAGCATAAATGAGAATTGAAATCAAGGGGAGGAGAGGACACATGGATGAAGAAGCTGCACACAACTGAAACACAGCAAGAAGAGGAAGGGGGAAGCGGGATGAAACAGAAAAGGAACAAACCAACCGACAACGAACAAACAAAAGGAGGTGAGGGGGAGAAGGAGGAGGAAGGTGGGGGGGGGAGGAAGGGGGAGGGTGGGGGGAGGATGGGGAGAAGGGGGAGGTGGGGGGGAGGAGCGGGGGAGGAAGGAGGGGTGCGGGGGGAAGGAGGGGAGAGGAGGAGGAGGGGGGGGAGGAAGGAGGGAGGGTGGGGGGAGGAGGAGGAGGGTGGGGGGAGGAGGAGGGAGTGGGGGGGAGGGAGGGAGTGAGTGGGGGGAAGGGAGGGAGGGAGGGTGGGGAGGGAAGGGAGGGAGGTGGGGGGGAGAGAAGGAGGAGGAGGTGGGGGGAGAAGCGAGGAGGAGGGAGTGGGGGGGAGAAGGAGGGAGGAGGGGGGGGGGGGGGGGGGGGGGGTGGGGGGAGAGGAGGGAGGGTGGGGGGGGAAGGAGGGGAGGGAGGGAGGGAGGAGTGAGGTGGGAGAAGGGAGGGAGGGAGGGTGGGGGAGGAGGGAGAGGGGGGAGAGGATGGGAGGGAGGAGGTGGGGGGGAAGGAGGGGGAGGGAGGGTGGAGCGGGAGGAGGTCGAGGGGAGGGGGCAGGGAGGGAGGTGGGGGGAGAGGAGGAGGGTGGGAGGAGGAGGGGAGGGGGGGGAAAGGGAGGAGGTGGGGGGAGAGGAGGGAGGAGGGTGGGGGAGAAGGGAGGAGGAGGGTGGGGGAAAAGGGAGGAGGTGGGGGGGAAGAGGGAGGGAGGGTGCGGGGAAGAAGGGAGGAGGGTGGGGGGAAGAAGGGAGGGAGGGTGGGGAAGAAGGAGGAGGTGGGGAAGAAGGAGGAGGTGGGGGGAAGAAGGGAGGGAGGGTGGGGGAAGGAGGGAGCAGGGGGGGAGGAAGAGGAGGGAGGTGGGGGAGAAGGAGGAGGGTGGGAAGAAGGAGGGAGGGTGGGGGAAGAGAAGGAGGAGTGGGGGAAGAAGGGAGGGAGGGTGAAGGAGGAGAGAGGGGGGAGGAGGGGGGGGGAGGGAAGGGGGGAGGGGGGAGAAGGGAGGAGAAGGGTGGGAGAGAAGGGTGGGGGAAAGGGAGGTGGGTGGGAGGTGAAGGGGGTGGAAGGTGGGGGGGGGGTGGAAGAGGAGGTGGAGGGTGGGGGGGAGGGAGGAAGGGAGGGGAAGGAGGGGGGGAGGAAGGGAGGAGGGGGAGGGAGAGGAGGGGGGGGGAGGGTGAGGAGGAGGGTGGGGTGAGGGAGAGAGGGGGGGAGGTAGAGGAGTGGGGGGAGGCGGAGGAGCGGAGGGGGGGGGGAGGCAGGGGAGAGGAGCGTGGGGGGGAGAAGGGTGGGAAGGAGGGAGTGGGGAGGAGGAGAGGAGGTGGGGGGAGGGAGAGGAGGTGGAGGAGAGAGGAGAGGTGGGGGAGGAGGGTGGAGAGGAGGGTGGGGAGGAGGGAGGAGGAGGAGGGAGGGCGAGGAGGGAGAGGAGGTGGAGGAGGGAGGGGGAGAGGAGGAGAGGAGGAGTGGGGGAGGAGGAGGTGAGGAGGAGGGAGGGAGGAGGAGGGTGGGGAAGGATGGGGGGAGAGAGGGTGGGGGGAGGAGAAGGAGGGAGGAGGGAGGGGGGAGGGGAGGAGGGGGAGAGGAGGGAGGTGGGGGAGGAGGGAGGAGGAGGGTGGGGGAGAAGCGGAAGGGGTACATTTCACTTAATCTCTCATATCGCTGGTGCCGCCAGTAAGTAGACGCCACGCACGCACCTCATCGAGATCACCTAAGACCGCGACACTCGAAGCTTCCGAGGCGAGCGGAGGATCCGACCGCTCAGTGGAGACTGAACCATCTGGGTGGAGCATAGGGAGTGTAACGGCTGAGGGGAAGAAATGCTCATACCGCAGGGTCCCGCGTCGCCCTCATCGTCGAACGCGAGGACGGACCTAGAGGGTGCAGCGCGGGAGGAGAGTGAGGTGGGCGAGGAGGAAGGAGGCGGGGAGGATGAGGAGGTGGCGAGGGAGGAGCGAGGAGGGTGGGAGGAGGAGTGCACTGTGGGGCGGAGAAGGTGAGGTGGGTGGGGGGGAAGGAAGGAGCCCGGTGGAAGGGTGCCGAGGGTTGACAAGAAAGGCGACCTCGTTGCAGTAGGTGGAACGGTAGTCGTCGGAGCTGGGAAGGGTGGGGCAGGAGAAGCGAGGAGGAAGGGGGAGAAGGGAGGGAGCGAAGGGGGGAGGAAAGAGGAAGGGGGAAGAAGGAGGAGGAAGGAGGAGGAAGGGGAGGAGGGCGAGGAGGAATACGGGACCGGACGAGGACAGGGCCCCAGCTAAGCGTCGGGGAGGAGAAGCCTAAGGGGAGGAGGAAGGCGTCGGCAGAGGAATGGGGAGAGGCGGGAGCTAACAACTCGCGGATGCGGAGGATAGGGCCGGTACGAGACAGGACACGAGCGAGAACAGGAGGGCTAAGAAGGGAGAAGGCAGAGGCAAGGGGAGAGAAGGGGAGCGGAGGAAAGGCGTCTGGAGGAAAGGAGGAAGAAGGAGGAGGCAGGGTGGGCGGAGTGACGGGGTGAGGGGGGACGAAGAGGTGAGGCAATGGGGGAGACAGAGAGAGGGAAGCAACGGGCGCGCGCGAGGAAGGAGAGCGAGCGAGGAAGGGGGGGCAGCAAGGAGGGAGGAGGGTGCGCGCGGGGAGGCAAGGGACGCGAGGATGGGCGGGAGGAGGGTGGGGGGAGAAGACGGAGAAGGGAGGAAGGGGAGGAGGAGGAAGGGAGGAAGGGGGGGGGGGAGGAAGGCGAGGAGGAAGGGGGGAGTAGAAGGAGGAGGGAGAAGGGCGGGGAAGGAAAGGGGAGGCAAGACAGGCGTGCGGGGGGCAGGCAGCGGGAGGAACGTAGGGGCGCGCGAGGGGTCGGAGAGGCAGGGAAGGCTGCCGGGAGGAAGGAGAAGGGGTAGGGGAGCGAGGAGGAGGCGGGGGCAGAGGAGAAGGCGGGGGGGAGGAAGAGGAGGAGTGACAGAGGAGTGGGGGGAACGGAGGATGGAGGAGAGAGAGGAAGGGAGAGGAGCGGGGAGGAAGGGAGGAAAGCGAGGAGTGGGGGAGGAAGGAGGAGGGAGGGGGGGGGGAAGGGAGGAGGTGGGGGGAGGAAGGAGGGAGTGGGGGAGGAAAGGGAGGCGTGGGAGGGAGGAAGGAGGGAGGGCTGGGGGTGGGAGACGAGGAGGAGGGTGGGAGAGGCGGGGAGGAAGGGGGGGTGGGGGGAGGAAGGAGGGGTGGGGGGAGGAAGGGAGGAGGGTGGGGGAGGAAGGGAGGAGGGTGTGGGGGCAGGATAGGCAGGGAGGTGCGGGGCGAGGAATGGAGCGACAGGGCCTGAGCGGGAGATCGGCAAGGGGCAAGGTATTACGAGGGAGCGGGGGAGAATGACGCGTAGCGGACTGCCGCGCACATGATGAGGACGAGGAGGTGAGGCCGGGGGGACACGTTGAGAAGCGCGGTAGGGCGGGTGAACCAGGTAGAAGGCGCTAGCGCCAGCCGCACGGGGGATGACCCAACGCCGACGATGGACGGCGGCGGCAAGGCGTAAGCGATGCGAGTACTTTAGGCGAGTACAAGGACAGGGAGGGCCGCGGAGGAAGTAGCGAGGCGGGGGGAAGGAAGGGAGCGAGGCGGGGGGAGAAGGAGGGAGGCGGGGGAAGGAGTAGCGGGGGAGGAAGGAGGAGCGGGGGGAAGAGGAGCGGAGGGCGGGAAAGGAGGAGCGGGGGGGAGGAAGCGAGAGAGCGGAGGAAGGGAGGGAGGGCGGGGAGGAAGGAGCGAGGGCGGGCGGGGAGGGAGGAGGCGGGGCGCGAGGAGGGACGGGCGGGGAAGGAGGCGAGCGGCGGGGAGCAAGCGAGGAGCGTGCGGAAGGACGGAGGCGGGGAGGAAGGGAAGGCGGGGCGGAGAAAGTGCGTGACGTCCTTCGCCACGTAAGTGCATCCAACGCGGGTGGGGAGGAAGGGAGATCCAGAGGGCGGGGATCTCTCGTCACGGGACGAAGGTCCCTAATATCCTACCCGTGAGGCAAGGAAGTGGAGCGGGGTAGAAGGAGGGAGCGGCGGACGGAACGGCGAATCAGGACTGCGCGCAGCGGGAGGCAAGGGGGAGGCGGGCGGGGACGAAGGGAGGGAGGGCGGGGGGGGAGGAAGCGTGTGCAGAGGGGGGTGGCAGGAGTGAGGGAGGAGGGCGGGGAGGAAGGGAGAGGGCGGGGGGGAGGAAGGAGAGGCGCGGGGGAGGAAGCGAGCGAGAGGCGGGGGGAGGAAGCGACAGGCGAGCGGCGTGGCGAGAAGAAGGGATGCGGGGGGAGGAAATTCTGGAGAAGGAGGCGAGGACCGCCCCAATAATTAGGGCGAGGACCGGTAGAGGGAGGCAGGGGGAAGCGAGGAAGCGAGAGGAGGATTGGAAGCAATACAACGGCCGCCTGCCTCCTGAGCGCACTCTGAGATACTCACGTCCTAGCTCCTGATAACGCCCCACTCAGCTGCGCAAGCGCCACTGCCACCCATCACCAGCTAGTGCGGGGGAAGAGAAGGTGTATGAATGCGGCAGGAGATTTGTGGGGGAGGCGAAGCGGAGCGAACCCTGGCGCGGGTCGAGCAAAGGATGAAGTGGAAACGGAGGGAAGGGAGGGAGGAGAGGAGGAGCGCTGGGTCTCCAGCTTACGGCAGGTAGGTGGGGGGGGGAGGGAGGGAGGTGGGGGAGGAAGGGAGGGAGGGTGGGAGGAAGGGAGGGAGGGGGGGAGAAGGGAGCTGAAGGGGGGGAGGAGAGGCCAGGAAGCTCAGGCAGGAGGTGGGGAGGTAGAGGTGGGGGGAGAAGGAGGAGGCGGGGGGAGGAAAGGATAGCGCGGGGGGGAGAAGAGGGAGGCGGGGAGGGAAGGGAGGGAGGGCGGGGGGGAGAGGAGGGACGGCGGGGGAAGGAGAGCGGGGGGGAAGGGAGAGGCGGGGGGAAAGAGAGGGCGGGGGGGAAGAGAGGCGAGGGGGGAAGGAGGAGCGGGGGAAGGGGGAGGGCGGGGGACGGAGGAGGCGGGGAAGGGAGGGAGGGCGGCGGGAGGAAGGGAGGGAGCGGGGGGACGAAGGGGGAGGAAAGGGGGGGAGGAAGGGAGAGGGCGGGGCGGAGGAAGGAGGAGAGGCGGGGGGGAGGAAGGAGGAGGGCGGGGGAGAAGGAGGGAGGGCGGGTGCGAGAAGGGAGGGGCGGGGGGAGGAAAGAGGAGGGGCGGGAGAGGGGGAGCGGGAGAAGGGAAGCGGGGGTGGCGGGAGGAAGGGAGGATGCGGGGAGGAAAGGAGGGAGGGAGTGGGGCGGAGGAAGGGAGGAGGCGGGGGGCAGAGGAGGAAGGCGGGGGGGAGAAGGGAGGAGGCGTGGCGAGGAGGGTGCGGGAGGAGGGAGGGAGGCGGGGGCGAAAGGGAGGGGCGGGAGGAGGGAGGAGGGAGGGAGGAGGCGCGGGGGAGAAGGGAGTGAGCGGCGGAGGGAGGAAGGAGGAGGAGCGGGGGAAGGGACGGAGGCGGGGGGAGATAGGAGGAGGCGGCGGGGAGGGAAGGTGAGGACGGGGGAGGGTGAGGAGGAGGAGAGGACGGGGAGGAAGGAGGGCGGGGCGGAGGAAGTCGGAGCGAGGAGCGAGGGGGAGGGCCGAGAGGGGAGGGGGTCAGGCGGGGGAGGAGGAGAGGAGGAGGAGGGTCGGGGGAGAAGGAGGAGGAGGCGGGGGAAAGGAGGAGGAGGAAGGCGGGATGGGAGGCAGGAGGAAAGGGCGGGGAGAAGGCGGGGAGAAGGGAGAGAAGCGGGGGAGCGAGAGAAGAAGGCGGGGGGCGAGGAAGAGGGCGGGGAGAAGGGAGGGGGAGAACGAAGGGAAGGGAGAGGCAGGAGGAGGAGGTGGGGGGAGAAGGAGAGGTGGGAGAACGGAGGAGGGTGGCGGAGGGGGATGGGAAGGGAGGAGGCGTGGGGAAGGAAACCACAATAACCTGGAAAAAGGTGAGTGCTTGGGAATGAGGTTGTTTGGGGGTAGAATAAATCATGAATATGAATGGGGGATGATGACCTGAAGTAGTGGTGAACAGCTGTCTTGAAGCCCTGGAGAGAAGTATGGGGCTGAACAGATTTGGGAAGTTGGTTCCACAGGTGAGAGAAAAGAGGAACAAATGAGTGGGTGTTAGCATTGTCCCTGGATTTTGGGAGTTTAACCAGAATAGAGGGTTACTGGCAGACCATGTTCACCCTGAAGTCCCTGCGAGGGGCAGGGCCAAGAGAAGGCAGAAGGTGCAAGACCAAAAAGGAGGCATTAGAATACAGAGAGGCCACCAACCTGTCTGTTTTGCAAAATCAGTAATAATAGCACAACAGGATCAGTAATACGTCAACATCAAAAACCTGGTGTGTATGAACAAATGATCACATTCATTATTTACAATTTCATGGGGTCCCTTTTCCAGAATATTATATAATTTGAGGTATTTGTTTGTGGGATTGTTTTTGCTTCTATACATTCCTAAACCACTGGACGGAATGAGTTGAAAACAGGTGTGTCCTTTGTGTCGAGTCTGTGAGCTATCGCCAGCACCGTGAACAAATTCCAAATTCCTGCCCCAACCAGCAGAGGGCACTGATTCAGTGGCTCAGCCTCACCCTCAACCAATGATGCCACCACACAGCCTTGAGCAGCATACAAACAAAGAAGAAGTTCAAAACAAGTGTTTATATTTAGCATTTTTGAAACCAGAAAAGTACAAAACTTTCATAATGTTTGTTTGTTTTTGAAAGAGGTATTAGTGTTTTGTTTGCTATGGACATCAATTTAGTTGTGAAGGAAGGATTCAAAGGATAGAGTCGAGTCACAAGTGTTCCAATAACCTCTATAGCCTATAACCTACATTGTATGAGTTTTCAACTTGCCGATGTTGGAAGAAAGTCAATTTTGATTCTCTCCAACTAGCCATTTTATTTTGTAGAGATCCTTCACCTTCACCAACCTGAAGCACCACTGTCCATCGGTGATATATTTGAAGATTCTTGAGCTGTTCTTCGAAAAGGAAAATCCAATATTACTGTGAAGCCTTTCAACCGTTCAATGGATGAAACCAACAGGATGTTGATTGAAGTTTGCCAAGTGTAGTGGGAAGCGAGGAGAAGCTGACGTTTGGGCCATTATCCCCTTGGCGGGTTGGCATACCTGAGTAAAAAAAACATCCAGTCGATTGCATCCATTGTTGTACCTGCCCATCGACGCAAATCGACTCTAACCTTCATCAACAAAACTAGTTCTTCATTCTTTCGACCGATCAAATTCATTGAAGGATATGCACTAGATCTTATAACTCGGAACAATCCTCTGAAGTTTTGTTTTTTTTAGCTATACAGCGGTCTCTGAGAAATAGGAGACAAAACTTGGTGGAAAGAAAGAATAACAATCCCAGGAATGACTAATAAGAATAAGAATCCCAGCAATAACACTTGACTTCGAAGCTGCAAGTCAGTTTGTCCTTGTTGAGGAAACTTGCTGTGACTCGTGTGACAACTGGCTTATCAACAGTGAAACATGCCTTGTTACATGGGTGCTGCTTCTCTAGTTTCTGCAAAAGGAAGAAGTGAGCAGATCAACTTTTCAAAGGTTTCATGACTATGAAGGAGCAGTGGAAATGTGTTCAGCTTGTAGGTAGATATGAGCAGATGGAAGAGACTTTCCTGCTGTGACGTCAGTGGCTGAGGAAAGGAAGTGTTTCCATTTTTTGAACCAATGATTTCGGATGAAGTACATTGTATCTCCTCCAGTTAGCTTTTTATATTCTTGGGCGGGCAGGATTGCCGAGACGTACGTACACTCACCTCAAAGCCATCTTGCCTGGGTTTGAATTTTGGTCTAGCTATAAACTGCCATTCCGGTGTTTCACAAGCAAGGCGATTCTCAACGTGCGTGCCGACCCTTCTTAAAGCTGGTGTCTCGTCTGCTGGCATTAGTTGGTGGATGTTAAAGATGCAACGATGTCCTTTGTGAAGAGTGGGTGAGCTATCGCCGGCACCATGAACAATTTACAAACTCCTGCCCCGATTACTTAGTTAAACATCAAACCTGACCAGCAGGTTTGTAAAAGACTTAGGCCAAAATCTTCCCTGGCCAACCCTGTCAAAACATGGGAATAATTGTTGAAGAAGAGGAAGAATTATGTTTTTTTTTAACATTCTTTCTCTGCCAAAAGCAAAGGATTCATCGCGAGTTTGAGAAGGCTAACCCAGTTCAATTTTGGTCACTCGGTGCCGGGTGAAAGTGCCAGCATGACGATGGCTATGATGGAATCCTTCAAGGAGTTCTCCAGGATTATTATAAACCACTTCCCAAACCAGGTATACATTGCAAATGAGATGAGCTTTTGAAAAAACATATTCTTATACTTCCTTCACACCACATTCAGATCATTCTTACTGACCGCCCGCCTTTGCTCATAACCCTGCCTCCTTCCCTTAAACCATCTATTCTGGTAGGGGCACAGTGATGCCACTGATGCAGTGCCCCCTGTAGGTTACAGAAGGAATTTGTCATTAAGGTCGGGTGCCGGCGCGAGCTCACCGACTCTTTTCAAAGGACACCTGCTATCAGTTTCATTGTTGCTTCTTGGTTTTTATGAAAGTCTGTGCATGCTTGTTTGGGGCCAACTGAGAGGATGCAAACTCGTTCTAGCTCGATAATTCCATCCATCTCGATAATTCCTGTGTGTACTACAGATTTCTGTACACTATTTCCTTTAATAATGTTAATTATACTTTGTCTTGTTAGAAATAAACTACACAAGTAGAGATACATTCAAAGTACACCACCCCCTGTCAAATAAATAAATAACAATCCTCCAGCACGCAACATTTCCGGGGTGCCCGGCGATGCTGACATGCAGCACATGGAGATGGAATTGGGAGGGAGCGGTGTACAATAATTGATTGATTAATTGTATAATTAAAATAAATAAATGATAATCATAAAAGAATTGATTTCTCAATCAATTGCCGAATAGTATACCGAAACCGCCACTGTTTCATCCGAATCTGTAACTTTTGGAAAATTGTCTCCTGAAAATGAAGTAATTAATCGAAAAATGAATAATTAATTGATTAATCAATAAATCAAAAAAAATCCCCTTTATAACCAAATCACTTGTTCACTATTGTGTCAAAATATCAGCTTCCAAGCTCAAATGGTGCCTGAAATATCGCCCGGACCAACAAGAAAGAAAATAATTATTCGATTAATTGATTAATCCATCCATTGGGACCATACTCTGTGCAGAGCATTGGTGCTGCCGAAGCAGTCTCCTTGGCTATTGGGCACAATCCTGGACGGGTCGCCACTCCGACACAGGATACCAGCATGCTGGCACTCATTTTGCCGACCTCAGAAGGATGACAGGTTGGGTTAACCCCACCTGGTGTTAATTCAACAGCTAAGTGGGATTTGAACTCTGGACCCTGGGATCCCAAGCCCATCACCCTAACCATTAAGCCAACACCAGGCAATTGATTAATCAATAAATCAAAAACACCCTTTATAGCCAAATCACTTGGTCACTGTCGTGTCCAAATATCAGTTTCCAAGCTCAAAGGGTGCCCGAGATTATTGCCCGGATGAGAAAGAAAATAAATAAGGAATTAATAAATCGATAATAATTAAGTAATTAAACAATGAATTTATTAATCAAAAAATAAAAAATACTGTTTTTGACAAAGCACATCTTCACTTTTATCTCCAAATTTCAGCTTCCTCACTCAAACGATGGCTGATATATCACCCACACAAACAAACAAACAAACAGAGTAAAAACTGAGTACTCCCTTCCTTCAGCACGTTAATGTTGCAAATCTTGTTTGACATTGATATTTATTGAAAAAATGGTCTGTTGAACACATCAATTGAGCATTTTAATTTATCTTTCCAACAGAGTAGTCTGCATTTTGAAATGGAAGGAGAAGTATCAATCAAAAAAAGTACATTTTCTCCAACCTTTTGAAACAATAATCTTACTTCAATTCACGTTGTAAATGCACCGATTTTACCAACGGAGTAAATTTGGCATGCACAATGAAATTTGTTACAGCATTACCAATGTGCAAATCACAAGAATTCCAACTTGTTTTCCATACTTGTCACATTGAAAAATGTAATAAATATATTCGTGTTGAAGGTTTTAGCCTCCAATGTTTACTCACGTAGCGGTTTTTATGTTTTTCTGAAATACGGACAAAGTGAATCTCCCAGACGTTGCATCGGAAACTTCAGACGAGTGAGTCCCGTTGAATGTGAAATGTGTCCATCTGCTGCAGGAGGAAGGCAAGAGTCTGTTCTCGCATCGTCTCGTGCCGGACACGCAGCGAGTCGTATTGTGCTTCAGATATCACCAGTTCCAGCTGCAAGCGCGAGTTCTCTGCTTTCAGCTCTGCGCGTTCAGCTTCAAGATCATTGCATCGCTGCACATGGATACATACCCGATATGACATAACTGGGCTTTCATGTACTGTTGACCAACCATTGCCATTCGCCATAAATTCATTATAAATTATCTGGAATTGCTAAAACTGGATATTATAGAGAAATTTACTTATTACCTCCACCACTGAAGGTGGACGGGGGTTATGTTTTATCTCCTGCCTGTCTGGGAGCAGGACATCTCAACGCGTTATGGATGGATTTGGATGAAATTTGGTGGACAGGTTGGGTGTGTCAAAAGGACGAATTGATTCGATTTTAAGTATGATCTGGATCCTGATAATGTAATTTTTTAAGTGATTCTTCACCATTGAGAGATATAGTCAAAAACTATATGGAGCACGATATCTCAAAAAAGTTATGGACGTATTCAGACAAAACCTGGTGGACAGGTTAGTTGTATCACAAGGACGAATTAATTCAATTTTGGTGAAGATCCGAATCTGTATTAGAGAAGTTTTGTTTTTTTTCAAGCGATTCTTCACCATTGAGTGATCAAGCCAAAAAAACTAAATTTAGCATGATGTTTCAAAAACTTGGTGGATGGGTTTGGTCGGTGATGAGAACAAGCTGATTCGATTTTGGTTCAGGACCAGATCCATATCCGGCCTATCAGTGGGATACAAAAGGTAAACTGTTCAGTGTAGTAGAGGGAGGTATGCACTCTACCGTATGCCGTTCGAGTTACCCTCACCAGAGGAGAGGGTATTGCATTTGGGTCCATTTGTCTGTTTGTTTGTTACTTGCAAAATCGAAGATTTTTCAAGTATATGGGTCAGTCGATTTTGTTATTCTGTCTGTCTGTCTGCCTGTCAACTGAGAAGCCTATTGATTGAGGTCAAAGGTCGTCTTGAGGTCGAATTTCTTAAATCGTCATTTTTCATCCGATTGACTTGCAATTTGAACAGGATTTGCATATATTGGGTCACTGAATTGGGAAACCAATTAATTTTGAGATCAAAATGCCAAAGGTCAAACATCTAAAATCATCAATTTCCATCCTATTAACTTGAAAGTTGAACAGGATTTGCAGAGTCAATCACTGAATTGGGAAAGAAACTATATTTGAGATCAAAATGTCAAAGGTCAACTCAAGGTCAAACTTCTAAAATCAGCAAATTTCATCTGAAAAATCGTCAACCTGATCGGACACTTGGTGTGGCAGCCAGAATTATTTAATCTTTTGAATGTGGGTTCTTTTTTTGTTGTTGTTGTTGAATAAGACTCACTTGGCTGTGCCGAGATGGGTTTGAGGGTTAATGACGTAACGCACCAGTACACAAACGCCACACAAAATATACTGCACAAAACTACGCAAACACCACACAAAACAAGTCTTGGCGAGGAGGGTCTGCAATCTCTGATTGCACTTTTTATTTGCAAAGGCTCAACAGATTGAGGTTTTTAAAATTTATTTAATAATTCCATATTTCATTACTCGTATTGATTTGAGATTTGTTAGTTTAAAGGGAATTGTCCAAAAGTGCCATTTGTTAACAAATTTATAATCGAGTACCCTTAAAAATGAAACTTTACAGGACATCATTTTCCATATCGGGTGTCACATTTTGATGAGAAGTCTATCTTTTTTCTTCAATTTTTTTTCTTTACAGGAGCAATGCTCATGGAAGTGCAAGGTAGAACTGACGGCAAGATAACCAACAAGGGAATGGAAGAACAGGACAAGAGGAAAAGAGAGTAAGGAATGAAACACTGAAACGAGCAAACGAAACGGTTGGGTTAGGTAGGGTTAATGGGGTAATAAAGATCATGAGTCAGAATTGGGAATGACATGAGGTGGTGGTGTGCTGCTTGTTTCATGTCCTGGAGGGAAGGATGAAAAAGAACAGCCTCCAGAGGTGGTTCCAGAGATGGGAGAAACGAGGAATAAAAGAGTTTTCTTCTTACTTTTGGCCCAACTCTTGTCATTAAAGGTTGTGTTCCTTTTCCGTGATGTCCTGTGTACCGTGTTCAGGCACTTACCTCCGCCAGGATGTTCTTGTCCATTTGATGTCTACGGCATGTTCCGAAAGGTCCGTAGGGACTGCACAAAGCCAGCTGACACCCTCTGGACTTCGGAAAGGTGTGAGAGCCTTTGACCTTTGACTCAACATCTGTAGGCTCAGAAGTCAAATCTGTCTGGGTGCCTTGGCTTTGTGTTACTTTTGTAGACAAATAGTAGTCTTTCTCCGATTGGTTGGTGGGCAAGCAATTTTTACCTGGGGAAGGAAGAAGAATAGGATTATGGCTACCCTGATAAGATGTGCAAGGATGCCATGAGCTTAATCCTTAATATGGTCTTCAGTAAAAGCATACATTACGCTAAACACACACACTCGGTTAAACTTTGATGAACATTAATTGCTCTCATTTTTCACTGTCTGGATTCGAAGTCATGGTCTATGCTATTGAGGAAGGCAAGGGAGGAAAGAGCGATGTTTGTTTCGCATCTTGTGCTCAAAAGAAGATTGAAATTACAATTTGAAAAAAATATAGATTTCATAATATACAGCTCTTGTCTGTACTGTACCAGCGCTATTCATGTCTGTGTGTCTGTCTGTGGGAAAAGTTACACTACGTACTTGTCTCTTTATTATGTACTGTTTGAACGTCAGTGACTATGTCTATTGGAACGTACATATCTTTCAAACCCATAGGCCCTTTAGACTGCTTCGACCCCTTTAGAACTCTTTGACCTTTTAAGAACCTTTACACATCTAAACCCTTTATAAGTATTTAATAATTTACATCCTTTTGACCCCTCTAGACCTTGAGACCCTACAGACCCTTTAAAACCCGTTTGATGCTTTCGACCCTAACTAATATTAGAATCTACCCTTTCGACCCCATAGACCCTTTAGACCTCATATGACTCCATAGACACTTTAGACCTTTATACCCATTATGACCCTTTGGACCCCTAAGACTGTCACAACCTTGAGACCTATTTTGATATTTTAGAACCCTTAAGACATTTACATCCTATTAACTGCTTTGATCCCTTTCGACCCCTTAGACCCTTTCAGCCTTTTGCCCTTTTCGACCCCTTAAGACTGCTTAGACCATTCAGACCTTTCGACCCCATAAGAGCTTTTTTTTACCCTTTAAACCTCGTTGACCTCCTTCGGCCCTAACTGCTATTGGACCATACCCTTTATAACCTTTAATGTTCTTCTAGATCCCTTGGACCCCTTCGACCTCTTAGACATTTTAGAGGTAGACCTTTACACCCTTTTGACACCTTTGATCCTTTAGACCTGCAGATCATTTCGACCCCTAAGACCCTGAAAACTCTGTTAGACCCTAACTACTATTGGAACATGCCATTTAGAAACCCTAAGACCCTTATAGACCATTTGGACCCCTTCAACCTCTTAGACCACTGCGTTTACAGTACAATGTTCAGCTCTGTCCACGATGTTCATTATAGTTCACGCATTACTACTTGTTTTTTTTTTCACAATTCGGTTCATCCAATTTTGTGGTTCAGATTTCAGAAGGATCTCACAGGTGTCATTGAAGTGAGAGATGGTTCAACAAAATCAACATTGCTCTTTATATTTTTTTTAATCTGTTAATTCAGCCCATGTTGGTTTTTAATGGGTACATTTTACACTTGTAAACGATCTATTTTGAATTTTCTGCAACAGCACACCAAGTGATCAGGCTACAAAATTTCTCTGAAAACTCATTTACCTTTATACTGTCCATTTATACGAATTCAATTTAATATCGGATCAAACCCACTTTCCTTTGGCGGTTTACTCTCTAACCGGGTTAAAAATCCCCAAACAACTTGTGCCAATGTGAATGCATGAAGTGGGTGGAAGCTGCTTTCAGGCTGGATTAAAGTAGCCGTTTGAATGGGGGTGTGTGGGAACATGAGTAATGGGGTTGTTTTCCAGGATCGTCCAAAAGATTAACAAGAAACTTGGATGCAGAAAGAGGCCATTTGGCCCATCAAGCCTGCGTCACATCTACACCACAATAATTCAATCCAACAGTTTATCAACTTAAATTTACTGGGGGAGGAAGGAGGGAGGGGGGGTTGATGAGTGCAGATGAGAATAGTGGGGAAAGCACAGATCATGATGTACATTAAAACAGTTGACTGTCAATTTGACTGTCAATCAGTTTATTGTTCAGTTCAATCAGTTGACTGTCAATCAGTTTATTGTTCAGCCACAGAATATTGTAAGTAATATAATGGCCTGTCTATTCACCAGATCTTGCACCTTTGGGTTTGTGTGGAACACACTGGTGCAACATGTTCACACAACGTCTTTCTAAACTAGAGGGCTGCAATTGGAGATCGCTGATTGTTATCGGTATAGCCAACTCGTAACATTAGCCAATTGGTCACACTTGCTATTCTGACTCATAATGAAAACAAACGTATTGTTTTGCCAACAATCAGGACAACACGGACACCAAGACTAAACGCTTAATGCCTCCCAACGGGCACCATAACAAGAACTTCAGGGGCATACAGCAGTGATGGAGCATTGTGTTAAATATCTTCCATCGACTTTCGAACACTAGATATGATGTCATGACGAGTCTTACTGCTAGAGAAAGATTGTCCGGGTGTCTTAGCTCGGAATTTGTGCGACTTTCATTTATTAGCAGATTTCCACTATATCTAAAAACTGATCCATTATAAAATATGTTCTCCCCCCACCCCACCCCTCTCCCCTTCCCATGCCCCTGCTGATGTCGCAACTTTTTCAACGGGTGCTGCTTATGGGTGGTTTCATACGAATGATTACATAATTTAAGCTGGATGGTATTCATAGAATACATACCCCGCATAGTCTGAAGAAGGACTTTGTGCAAGCCAACTCTTGTTTTTTAAGGGTTTTGTTTTTTTTGATCCAATATAGCTGCCAGATCACATGACCGATGATGTCATCTTTATCAAACCATATTTCCCATCTGTAGTTGATCAATTCGTTACATTTTGCATTGATCGGTGAAGCGGTTTCTCCTATAAAGATTTTCAAAGATTTTTCCTTTGATCCAATATGGTTGCCAGACCACGTGGCACATGATGGTCATTTTTATGAAAATCCTGTTCAAATTTCAAGTCAATCGGATGAAAATTGAGGATTTCAGAAATGTGGCCTTTGTTGACCTTTTGGCCGATGGTGACCTCAAAAATAATTGGTAGTTGAATTAAATGACCAAATGTGCAAACCCCCTTCAAATTTCAAGTCAATTGGATGAAAATTGAGGATTTCAGAAATTTGACCTTTTAGACGATGTTGACCTCAAAAATTTTAGATTCAGTGGTTGGATTCAGTGAGGTGATCTGAAAATCCTGTTAAAATTTCAAGTCAACCAGATGAAAATTGACAGTTTTAGAAATATGGCCTATGTTGACCTTTTGCCCTATGCTGACCTCAAAAATAGTTGGTTGTTGAATTCAGTGACTTGATATGCAAATCCTCTTCAAATTATGTCAATCAGATGAAAATTGAGGATTTCAGAAAGTTGGCTTATGTTGACTTCAAAAGAGTGACCGCAATATCATACGGTCATGTAACATGTGGTAGAGTTTCAATTTCCTCCGCTGAACGGTTTTTAATGTATGCTCTTAACAAAATGCAGACAGACGTACGTACGCTACCGATCGTTTAACCCAGATTTTTAATTTGCGAGCGCAGGGTAAAAATAAGAATTTCTGTCCCCCACCCCTCGGACAAAGTTGGAGAAGGGGGACATTAAAATGAGCTCTGTCCAACCGACCAACAGATCATCTGTCCATAATTCTTGTCTCGTATCAACTTTTGTGTATGGTCTGTAAGGAAATATCGCACACACTTTTGCGTACGCGATATTTCAAAAAACCATTGAACATTTAGCTTTAATATTGCAGATATCTATTCCTCATGACATCATCTCAACCTGATTAGATCACAGTCGCCACGGCAACCATCTTGGTAACTCGGGCTTGTGTACGTGATGTTTTCAAAACCTTTTCAAGATTTAGCTTTCATATTGCACATGTCTATTCATTGTACCTCTCAATAGGTGGAGAACCGATCATATCAACTGCTTGTTATATTTTGTTTTCAAGAAAAACAATTATATATTATTTTTTGCAAATGTACAAATTTGAAGTTATTTTCTGTTCTATTTATTTATTTATTTATTTATTTTCTTTGTTCAATTCCTACTGCCTTCTATGTTGTATCATCTTCGTTGTGCATAGTAGCATTGATTGTCTTCCAACCTTTAATAGTCAATGCCTACTTCGTGTGTCAACCGAATGTGAATGAACACAGATTGTTCATGCTTTGTTTGCATGCACTATCTGGCTGCTTCTGAAATATGTAAGTGATGCTCCATTTTCTTTTACAGTTTCGAATAAAACACTATTTGATCACTGCTATGATTAAACTGATGTAATTACATTCAGGTTAGTGTTCCAGCTCTGGACATTGATGACCAACGGAAACGTTCTTTTCAGAGGATGTTTTGATTCCTCTGTGTCTCTCCCTGTCTATTCTCTTATCCTCTTTGACAGGGCACACCCTAATCCCAGAGGAGGTGTCGTTGTCCAAGTGAAGAACTCTAATCCTCACTGTGAATTGTCAACACTAACACCTCCTAGTGCTAGTCCATTGGAATAGCTCTGCCTGAATACCCTCTGCAACCACTTGATGTTTGTCTGTGTGGTGTACTGTCCACCAAATAATGACGACATTCTTTATACTTCTGTTTTTTTTTAACATGGACCCACAAAAAACCATACATCTGAACTCTGTTCCTCATCTGCAACGATTTCAACTGCCACCATGCCAGCTGGCTGGGTGTCAGCTCTGCAACAAAGAGCTCTGGCATTGCAGCTAAGGATCTCTGCGATTCAATCTGTAAATTTCCCAACTCATATCTTTGGTAACGACACATCCTCCCTTCTGGATGTGCTAAAACAAAAACTTTCCATCCAACGTCTCCTTTTCCTCGTCTGTCTCTTTTGGCTCCTCTTGATTATGCTCTTGCCAAAGCCCATAACTCTGGCTATTGTGAGAAAGCAACCTCGGCGACACAGATTTATAGTTTTTTCTATTCGGCCAACTAGCAGGGACGGCAATGTTTCCTCTCCTAAAATGATCGGGTGACTGTCTCCACGGTATCTTAGATTGATTCCATCTGGACTTACTTTCTTAAAGTCTCTCTCCTCCACTCTCCCTTTCTTTCATGCACTGGTTTATCTCATCCCATCTGCAGCTATCCTGTTTATCCTCTCGGCCCTGGTACAATAAATCCTGTGACAAGACAGTTGGAAGTCAAGAAGCTTGCTTTTTTGGCTGAGGGAATATGTATGTCACTACGGAAAGCTCAAAACATGTGTGGACATCCTCATGAAAGTCAAAAAAACATCATCTTGCATAACTGGAGGCTGAACTCTCAAACCAGTCTCCTTCATCAAACTCATGGCAGCGTCTTGTCTTGTATGTCTGTTACTCACGTACGCTCCTCCATCAACCCATCCCTCACCTCAAACGCCATCTCTGCAGACTCTGTTTGAGATAAGGCAGAATGTCTCAACTCGGTGTTTGCCTCCAAGCATGGTGTACCCAACACGTCGTGCTCTGTCCCCCATCTTTGCCCTCTTGTATATAGGTAGATCTGCAAGTGGGACAAACATCAAGGGAGTGAAGAAACGGACAAGAGGAAAGGAAGGAGTGGATGAAATGCTGAAACTAGCAAGTGGGATGGTTGGATTGGGAAAGCTGAATGGGAGTAATAAAGATCATATGGCACAGAATAATTATGAATGACAAGAGATGGTGATGCACTCACTGCTTTCTTGAAATCCTTGAGGGAAGAGTGAGACAAAACTGCCTCTGCAAGGTGGATCCATGGATGGGAGAAACAGGGAATAAAAGAGTTGGGGGTGTGCAGATGTCCTAAATTTTGGAAGTATAACCGCTGGAAGCTACTGGAACAACCTGTCTATCCTGGAATACATGCGGACGGTAGGACTGAGAAAACAGAGGGAGCAATATTGGAGAAGAGGTGGAAAAGCAACTGAATGTGCTTCAGCCCAATCACGACAGATTCCAATAACAGCTTTGGATTTCACAGAATCCAGGAGAGACAGATGTGATGCTTGGAGCACCAGTCTATATGACAGAGCAGTACTCCATCGAGCCACAGACAAAGATCTTGTAGACTATGAGAAGCTCTGAGATAGACAGAGGATGCCCAGCAGCTGGCTTTAGAGGTCAGCTTTGCCATGTGGTCGGCCTAGGAAAGCCATGGCTGATGGTGACATGTAGGGGCTCAAGAGACTGAACTTCTTCCAGTGGACGACAAAGGAAATCGATAGCTGGGTTCATTCGACGATCATTCGACGAAGTTGTGAGATCTTCCAAAATTCAAGGACATGTTCCCTTGATCAGAGCCAGCACTGAATCATTCCCAGGTCAGCAGAGAGAGAGAGAAGCAGCTGCTGTCTGCTTTCTTCTTATGTAATGCTGCCTTGTAGAGGCAGAGAGTGCTTGTGTAGCTTTTTCAAAGTGTCTCATGCTATCCACCATCAGGGAAAAACGCCTTGATTTGATCTGCCACGTTTGGACAAACCTGGTTTGAGTCGTAACTTTCTTTGCTGCTGTGAGATGGGAGAGGTTTATGATCCGTAAGCTGCCTATTCGCATTTTCCGTTTCGTGTGGCTGCTATGTCACGTATTTCGCTCAGCCAATCATCTTGCTTTATGACCCTCAGCCATTTTGGATCAGGGTCGCTCTTCTTGAGTGAATGGACTCTTTTATATGCCGTTTGCAATCTTGTGAGCCGCATTTTACCGTTGTATCTTCGCTACGTCACCCTAAAGCGGTCGCGGTCTTGTGATTAAATATATTTTCTGTTATTGCAACTTTTTCTGCCCATCAGATAGCTTTGATTATATCGAACGGTCGGTGTGGCCTGCGTCTAATGAGTAATTTGGAAGAAAACGAAGAAGAATTTGTTGCTTTTATAGTAGCCTAATGATTACCATACATCACCGTAAGCCATGCTGACCTGTGTGTCTCGTCTGTGGAACTTATTAGTGCATTTTGTTTTGTTGCAGTGAATCTGCGTGGAAGAAAGGTCATTGTTGAATGAAGACATGCATTAAAGATGTGATGCATCTGCTTTATTGGTGATCTTTTATCTCAGCATTGAATATCGTCCTGGGGGTGATCAGCCAAGTTATAGACGGGGTGTTATGAGCGTCTCTGAAGGATCAAGAATACCCGAAACAATATCTGCTCTCAGCTCGAAAGGAACTGTCCTGCCATCTCCATTAAAATTCCATCGCTCTCAAGATTAAGGAACTTGACTCTTGGCATATTTCATGGAAATCAAGAAACAGTAGCTTAATAATCAGAAAATTTGTCCTCTTGTTCCTTTCAAGCTGAGAGCAGCAGATATGTAACAATCACCAGATGAACCTCACAATACGGTTGCAATGATTTCAGATAACATCTCTCTTTCTGAGATCGTGGAAAATGTCCTCACTGAAGCCTTTAGCCTTTGTCCTTATTTCCAAAATGAGGTGCAAATTTACTGTAAAACAAACACAGAACAAATTCTCTGCCACGTTCAACTCGAGGTTTTCTTCCACAACAGGCAGGAAATTCCAGATCAATGACTGAGAGATGACTGAATTGCTCACTCTTCCTCCACCTCCCCCAGACCCTCACCACAGCCAGTTCACCTCTCTAGAGGTTTTTGTCAAAAAAGAAATCATCTCTATATCCTAAAACCCGAACTTCAACCACAATAACCATTTGACTAACCTCAACCAACAACGAATGGAATATACTTTCATCCTCTGAGAATCGGGGGATGTTGTCATCAAGCCAGGTGATAAAGGCGGTGCAACTGCAGTTTGGTGCAAAGATCTTTACAAACAGGAAGCCTTCCAGCAACTTTGTCACCAAGGTCAACAAAGACTTTAATCCAGTGAATCAAAAGTCTGTCAAGGAGACAATCAAGGATGTGATTCCTCAACAAGAAGTCCCACCGACTGCCTGCAACCTCATACTCATCCTCACCACTCCAAGAACGCCACACATTTACGGTTGTACCAAAGATCCACAAGGCCAACAACTCAGGGTCACCCTATCATTTCCACTTGCAGTTGCCTCACTGAACTTATCTCCAGTTATCTTGGTGAGAAAATGGCTCCTGCTGTTCAATCTCCTTCATCAAGGACATCAAACCTGCACTCACAATATCTGAACAGTTCAGTTTTCCCTTCAATTGCAAATGTTTATTCACCATGGACACCAAACCCCTGTACACTGTCATTCCTCATGACGAGAGTCTTAGGGCTCTCAGACACTTTTTCGATCACCGTACTACCAGGGAACCAAGCACAGAAAGTCTACTGTGCCTCAAACTGGTCCTCACTCTCATCAACTCGTCGTTTGCTAGTGAATCCTGCAAGCAGACTAATGGTGTCACCATGGGTACCAAAATCGGTCCCCACTATGCAAACATTTTTTGTCCATTATATGGAGCAACAAATTTTTTTCCCCAGTTTGACAATCCCACACCAGAAGTATTTGGCTGCCATATAGAAGACCACATCGGTGCTGCATCCTGAAATAAAAGCGGATGTCGAACAGTTCATCGACTTTGTCAATTCCTTCTCCACCTTACCCTTGATTTCGCATCACAGATTACAGGTACTTCTGTTACCTTTTTCAACATTAATGTTTTTTGGTGAAATTCTATGGCTATAGGACAATTACCCTATGACCTCCCACTAGGAACATTTAAGCACTCTCTGCAAAAGATTTATATTGAAGAGACTCGGAGAAGACTGGGCAACCATTTCCATCAACACTTCCTTGATTTACAAACCAACAGCATGAATCTCTCCAGACCAAGCAAGTTGCTAGACAGTTCAATCTTCCCAGATATTCATTCAGTCACATGACAGTCTTTTTTGAAGTATATTTTCTCCATTTCAGCACCACAGATTGATGACATTGTGAAGACCAAAGCTTAATCATCAGGATTGGCACATTGGCTCCCAAGAAGATTCACAGGCACTTTATTTTTTTTTTCAATTCATTTAGTATTATACGTGAACACTGCAGAACACAAATCGCCTTTTTGAAGCTTTCAAAACCCTTCTGTTTAGCAGTAACTTGGAGCAAATGTTTCGGCATTTTACATCATCACGACCAATCAAATTTGCCACTTGTACACTCGGCCCATGTCTTGTTTCTCAACACAGCGTGGAGTAAGGTGTTCTATGAACTCAATAGTTACCTCCACCACCGAAGATGGACAGAGGTTTGGTTTTTATCGCTGTGTCTGTTGGGTCGCCGAAATAGGTGACCCTTATTGTCAGTAATTCTGTCTGTTTGATTGGATGTTTGTTCGTTTGTCATCAGCATAATTGGTAGTAAATGTGGGCGGATTTTGACCAAACTCGGGTGGTAGGTACATCTTATGACTAGTGCTTTGGAAATTGTGATCGTTGCTAGGGACGCTTTGGTTCCCTAGCAACAACCAAAAACCTTCAAAATCGGTACCGTTCACGCGAAATCAATTCCGAAAGCCATTATCCCACGTAGGGTTATGAAATTTGGCACGAATGATCTACAGGTATGCTCTATCAAATATATTCCGGTTTTTGTGATATATGGAATACTTTACCCGCAGCGCCCCCTACAATTAGGGTATGCGCGAAAATTGGCGAAAATTGAAGGCCCCCTAGCGACCAGGTGAGTGCATCGATACGAATGAAACTTTGCAGGTTCATGGTACTCAATGAGTACTACAACTTTGCCTCAGGACATATTGACCGATTTCGCTTAGGTCAGGGGTCAAAGGTCAATTAGTGCAAAAATCGATAATATGCGAGAGCTGGAGGTGCCTTCGCGCCAAATGCTACTCCTCCTAGGGTTATGGTCGGATGGTCATGAAAATTCACACTAATCGTCTGGAATACATTATGCACAAACGATTGAGCCGGATTTCGATTTAGATCTTGTTTCACCCACAGCACCCCCTCGAACTTTGGGGATTTCCGATTTCAAACCGCATTTTTCGGTACTTTTCATTCAAATGGATACCGAGTAGTCATCAGTAGATGGAACTGGATGAGATTTGATATGCATAATGATAAGGTGATTCCCTATCCGCTATATGACATCCATTTTGCTCTATATCTTGTAGTTTCCATGCTCGGCGAC
>CM068952.1:73835906-73848574 GCA_035128595.1 Eptatretus atami
TACTTAACGAAATAACTAAACTTTGGGTCAACTTTATGTGTGAATGCGAATGGTTTCCAAATTCGTAACAATACGATTGCTGTTTCATTAAAACTTGGTTGAACTTTTGATTCTAAGTAAGCATGGGCCAGCATGCTGTATACCAGCAAAATGTTCCCTTGATAAACAAAATGGGTCACTGACTGATGCCCTCAACAAATAATTAAGAAAAGCAAAAAAAACCGAAGGAACTAGAATGGCACTCGGTAGAGCGCATGCCTCCGCCAGGCTGAGCAGTTGAAGTTTTGTAGCCCACTGATAGGCTGGATCTGGATCTGGACCTGAAACAAAATCGAATCGGCTTGCTCTTGTCACCTACCCAACTCATCCACCAAGTTTCGCACGAATCCGTCCACAATTTTTTGAGATATCCTGCTATATATGGTTTCTGGCCCGATCTATCAATATTGAAGAATCACTTAAAAAAATTATCAGATCCGGATCCAGATCTTCACCAAAATCTAATCAATTCGTCCTTGTCACACAGTCTACCTGTCCAACGAGTTTTGTCCCAATCCGTCCACAACTTTTTAAGATACCGTGCTAACAGACAGACAGACAAATAAACAGATAGGGTGAAAACATAACCTCCGGCGGCCACCTCTGGTGGCGGCGGTAATTATGTACCGAAGAAGCAATATAATTAATTTTTTTATCAGCATTGCCAGGAACGGCTTCACAATAAATTTACTGAATTAGGAAGTGGAGAAATGGCTTTCTGCTCTCCATGGTATTGTCGATGTACGTATACAACACTATCCACTCCTCAACAAAATAAAAACATTCAGAAACAATGACAAAACTAGTGCAGAAAAAAATACAAATTAAATATGAGAAACGTTACTTTAAGAAAAGGCATCAAATAATTTAGAAATTTAAATCACTTTCAAAAAGGTTGCACTTTCACGCGGTTATTGGGTTTCTGAGCCAATGTGGCTATTCTTCCTGGGATTTTAATTATCATTTTTAATTATCATTCCCCAGATCTTGACACTTTTTTTTTTATTTTTTTAAATCTCTGAGACCACAACACCGATAAACCTCGATCTTCACAAGAGCTGTTACAAGTAATGAGATTTATATCCTCCTGCAATCTGATTTGTCCACAGGCCTGGTCGCCACCTTGGATTTATGGGGGATGGGTTGTGTGGAGTCAAGGCTCGTGGATGAATCTAGAACACAGAATGGATAAGGACGCAACAGAGCGAAAGGACAACAGAAAGAGAAGGGGGGAAACACCAACAGCATTTACAATATGATATCGAATCGGCTTGCTCTTGGCAAGTGTACCAGTACTGACCTTAAGAGGTGAAAAAAAAAACATATAATAGAGATCCATGAAAAAAAAACAAAAAAACATGAGAGATCATGAAAAAAATAAAGATTCGTTAATCAGCCAAAAAGTTGGACAGGCTGAGGACAAAACAGATGGAGACGGACAAACAAGGGATGAATGCACTATGCAGGGGGTGGACAAGATGGATGCAGAAACAAAGGAGGATGCAGAATGGGTTTGTTTGTTTTTTCAAAAGGATTTGAAAAAAAACTTGAGAACTAATCATTCCCAAATGTTAAGCATCAATGGGCTGTCGTGATTTAAATTTGTGAAGGAGAAGTACATACCTGTATCTACATAATGATGCACTTGTCATAATGTCTGTCTCGCAAGATTGGGAATTTAACGTTGTTTCGTCATTTAATTTTAACGTTGTGTGTATATGTACTCGCGTCACAAAGAAAATAATTAATTTCGGATCATTTGTTAACACAATTAGGCCATTTTAACAATGTAATGAAGAAATTAAATGTAATGATGCAAAAATGCCCTCTTGCTTTGAAGAGCAGGAAGTAAGGCGGATAGGGGGACAGAGTTGGGAGAGGGGCGTTGAGACTTTCGGTGGGGGAGGAAGTAGGAGAGGTTGAGAAGTTGAGGTTGGTAGGGAGTTTGAGGACTTGGAGTTGGGGGGAGCTGAGGACTTTGGAGTTGGGTGGAGCTGAGGACTTGGAGTTGGGGGGCTGAGGATTGGAGTTGGGGGGAGCTGAGGACTTGGAGTTGGGGGGAGCTGAGGATTTGGAGTTTGGGGGGGAGCTGAGACTTGGAGTTGGGGGGAGCTGAGGATTTGGAAGTTGGGGGAGCTGAGGACTTGGAGTTGGGGGGAGCTGGGATTGGAGTTGGGGGGAGCTGAGGACTTGGAGTTGGGGGAGCTGAGGACTTGGAGTTGGGGGGACTGAGGTTGGAGTTGGGGGGAGCTGAGGACTTGGAGTTGGGGGGAGCTGAGGATTTGGAGTTGGGGGAGCTGAGGACTTGGAGTTGGGGGAGCTGAGGACTTGGAGTTGGGGGAGTGAGGACTTGGAGTTGGGGGGAGCTGAGGACTTGGAGTTGGGGGGAGCTGAGGATTGGGTTGGGCGGAGCTGAGGATTGGAGTGGGGGAGCTGAGGACTTGGAGTTGGGGGAGCTGAGACACTTGGAGTTGGGGGGAGCTGAGGACTTGGAGTTGGGGGGAGCTGAGGACTTGGAGTTGGGGGGAGCTGAGGACTTGGAGTTGGGGGAGCTGAGGATTGGGTTGGGGGGAGCTGAGGACTTGGAGTTGGGGGGAGCTGAGGATTGGAGTTGGGGGGAGCTGAGGACTTGAGTTGGGGGGAGCTGAGGACTTGGAGTTGGGGGAGCTGAGGATTGGGGGGAGCTGAGGACTTGGAGTTGGGGGGAGCTGAGGACTTGGGGTTGGGGGGAGCTGAGGACTTGGGTTGGGGGGAGCTGAGGACTTGGGGTTGGGGGGAGCTGAGGACTGGGGGTTGGGGGGAGCTGGAGGATCTGGGGTTGGGGGGAGCCGAGGACTTGGAGTTGGGGGGAGCCGAGGACTTGGGTTGGGGGGAGCGAGGCTTGGAGTTGGGGGAGCGAGGACTTGGAGTTGGGGGAGCAGGATTGGGTTGGGGGGAGCCGAGGATTGGGGTGGGGGGAGGAGGACTGGGGTTGGGGGGGCCGAGGACTTGGGGTTGGGGGGAGCCGAGGACTTGGGGTTGGGGGAGCGAGGACTTGGGGTTGGGGGGAGCCGAGGACTTGGGGTTGGGGGGAGGCGAGGACTTGGGGTTGGGGGGAGCCGAGGACTTTGGGGTTGGGGGGAGCGAGGACTTGGGTTGGGGGAGCGAGGATTGGGTTGGGGGGCTGAGGACTTGGGGTTGGGGGGAGCTGAGGACTTGGGGTTGGGGGGAGTGAGGACTTGGGTTGGGGGGAGCTGAGGACTTGGGGTTGGGGGAGCTGAGGACTTGGGGTTGGGGGGAGCAGGACTTGGGTTGGGGGGAGCTGAGGACTTGGGGTTGGGGGAGCTGAGGACTTGGGGTTGGGGAGTTGAGGACTTGGGGTTGGGGGAGCTGAGGACTTGGGGTTGGGGGGACTGAGGACTTGGGGTTGGGGGAGCGAGACTTGGGTTGGGGGAGCTGAGGACTTGGGGTTGGGGGGAGCTGAGGATGGGTTGGGGGAGCTGAGGACTTGGGGTGGGGGAAGCTGAGGACTTGGGGTTGGGGGAGCTGAGGACTTGGGTTGGGGGGAGCTGAGGACTTGGGAGTTGGGGGGATGAGGACTTGGAGTTGGGGGGAGCTGAGGACTTGGAGTTGGGGGGAGCTGAGGACTTGAGTTGGGGGAGCTGAGGACTTGGAGTTGGGAGCTGGGACTTGGAGTTGGGGGAGCTGAGGACTTGGAGTTGGGCGGAGCTGAGGACTTGGAGTTGGGGGAGCTGAGGACTTGGAGTTGGGGGGAGCTGAGGACTTGGGGTGGGGAGCTAGGTTGGGGTTGGGGAGCTGAGGACTTGGGGTTGGGGGAGCTGAGACTTGGAGTTGGGGGAGCTGAGGATTGGGGTTAGGGGGAGCTGAGGACTTGGAGTTGGGGGAGCTGAGGACTTGGGGTTGGGGGGAGTTGAGGACTTGGAGTTGGGAGGAGCTGAGGACTTGGAGTTGGGAGGAGCTGAGGATTTGAGTTGGGAGGAGCTGAGGACTTGAGTTGGGAGGAGCTGAGGATTTTGGAGTTGGGGGGAGCTGAGGACTTGGAGTTGGGGGGAGCTGAGGACTTGGAGTGGGTAGTGGGGGAGGTTGATATAATCAAGTAACTATTCTTTGCATAATATTGTTGAAGTAACATTTTACATTTCAGGGAATTTCCGCGGGTACCTGCTGGTGAAATAATAAGCCAGCACAGGCCAATCAAAAGTGACCTTTTTTAGAATCGGGGAAGTTGATGGACTTCAACGGAGAAAACTGGTATATGGGGTTATAGGAAAGAATGATTATGATTTGAACACTTGTGACCATATCCTATGAATCCCTCCTGAGCAACCAAGTTGGCATCACGCCATAGCATCAGAGATATGCCATAGCATCCGAGATACTCGTGCTTCTTTTGATAAGAAAACAGCTTTTTATTACATGTTTGTAGTTTTACCAGTATCAAGAATGCTAAAGTTGAAGATGTCTAACGGTTTATTCTGTCATCTTTAGGTTTTTATTATTGTGTTTAAGGCTCCTAGTATTCATCCTGCTTTATTCATGTGTATTACGTCATCAATTATGATAGTCTTCGAATGATTAATTATTCTGAACAACACTTTAATTTTCACCTTTTGCTTCATTACCTCCGCCACCGAAGGTGAAGGAGGTTGTGTTTTCACCCCTTTCTGTCTGTTTGTTACTTGCAAAATCGAAGATTTTTCAAGTATATTGGTCAATCGATATTGTTATTCTGTCTGTCTGTTTGTCACCTTCAGGTCACAATTTTAAACCGATAGTCATGAAACTTTACAAAGTTGTAGAGGTAGTCTCAACTGCGAAGCCTATTGATTTTGAGGTTAAAGGTCATCTTGAGGTCAGATTTCAAAAATCGTCATTTTCATCCGATTGACTTGAAATTTGAACAAGATTTGCATATCGAGTCACTGGATTGGAAAACCAACTATTTTGAGGTCAAAAGGTCAACCCAAGTTCAAATCTCTAAAAATCATCAAATTTTATCTGAAAAAATCATCATTTTTCATCCAATTGACTTGGACATAAACAGCAATTGCATACTTCATTACTGAATTGGGCATCCAACTATTTTTGAGATCAAAAGGTCAAAGGTCAACTCAAGGTCAAACTTCTAAAATCATCAATTTCAATCTGAAAAATAGTCAATTTACATCCTATAAATTTGAAAGTTGAATAGGATTTGCATAGTCCATCACTAAATCGGGGAAGCAACTCTTTTCGAAGTCAAAAGGTCAAAGGTCAACTCAAGGTCAAACTTCTAAAATCATCAATTTAAATCTGAAAAATATAATCAATTTTCATCAGATTGACCGAGCTTTGATTAAGATTGTCAATTTAAATCTTAATGAAATGGACAATTTGATGTATTCATTTGGAGAGGGGGGTGGATTTTGCAAGTATTGTGCTCTGCACGACATCTTTTTCTTGTTTGTTTGTTTGTTTATGTGCAGGATATCTCAAAAAGTTGTGGACAGGTTTGGTGTGTGACAAGGACAAACTGATTAGATTTTAGTGAAGATCCGGATCCGGATCCGACTGAGAATTTTAAAAGTGATTCTTCACCATTGAGAGATCGGGCCAAAAACGATATAGTACTGTATAGCATGATAATTCAAAAATGTATTGGGTCCAATATGTTCTCGTGGATCATGCATTACATGGTGGAGGTATGCGCTCTACCGAGTGCATTTCTAGTTTTCTTATTTAATACTGCTAGCATCATTGATCGTGTTTCTACTGAAGGAGTACGTACACCTTTCATCTTAAAGTCACAGGAATGAATGTAAGATCAAAGGTGTACAAATTTTGGTTTGGTCCCGAAGTCTATGGTGAGCAACAATTGGCAGCTGGCCGGATGGCGTATAGGTATGCTACGCACACTTACCTCTAAGCTGTATAGCCTAGGTTCGAATTCCGACTCAGCTGTAAACCACGATTCCGGTGTTTCACGGGCAGGGTGATTCGTCAATGTGTGTGCCATCTCTCGGATAGATGTTAGAATAGGCGTCCCATCTACCTGCAGTAGTTGGTGGATGTTAAAGATCCCACTGTGTCATTCGTGAAGAATAGGCAAGCTCTTGCCGGCACCCTGAACAGATTACAAATTTATGCCTAAACTACATGGGGCCCTGCATCAGCTGCACAGCCACACCCTCAGCCAACGATGCTAGCCCGTAGCCTTGTGCTGCATACTAAAGAAAAAGACTTTTTTTTTTTTTTTGCCTGGCTCCGCTTTCAATCAGCCATCTGTGGGCTTGGAATTTGTATGAGAAAGCACAGCCAAAATGTGAGATTGCGATTCATTCAGGAATTCTGTTCATGCCCCCATGAATAACGTCCATGAAACCATAGGATTGTGGATCCAGCCCTCCATTATGACCTTCATCCATCCAGCTGAAGTTATATTTTTTTCACAATCGCTGCTCCTTGCAACAACAGCTGCTGTTCTGACAGTGACCTTGGAAATCCTGCCTGTTCGAGTTATGCTTTTCCCGTTGGTTGTTATCTCCATTTGGGTTTCATGAGGTGGGAGGAAGTTCTCCCAGAACTCAAAATCTCCACCTCCTATTTGGTAAAGGATCATGATTCATTAATCAAACTGTGAAGTTTCGTTCTCATAGCCTCGTTTCAAAGGGCTCTTTTCAAAATCTTCACTGAAGCTCTGAGAGCCTCTACTTGTAGCTCATTTGGAGTGATATTCCCCAGAATGATTTTAAGTACTCAGTTAGGATTTTATTTATCATTGCTGTCACTCCAACTATCACTGGTATAATTTCAGATTTCTTCAATTTCCAAGTCCTCTTGAGCTCATTTTTCAGATCCTGGTATTTGGTCCTTTTCCTGATTTCTGTCGCAGTTAGTCCAAATTCATTGGGAGCTGAAACCTCGATCAACAGTGTCGTTTTTTCCTTTTTGTGTTTGAGCACTATGTCAGGATGCAATACTTTGTTTGCAATGTCCACACTTGACAGGATCATCTTGTCATACGTGAGCATTATATTGTTACGGATCTGGAAACCATTTGTATTCAACATACAGATGTCCCAAAAGTCAGTTATGTCATTAAGTACGTGTGTAGTCAGATCCCCTTCCTTTTGTCTAGTGGGAGAATCAAAGGCGTGCATTGCCGATTTATTTTTAGTTAAGTTATTAAATCTTTACATCCAAGAACAAACAACAACCATTCCATTCCCCATCACGATCCACTACCCACCTGCTGTCTACAAGCACTCTGACTTGCCAAGGCAGGGTCTTGCAGCCGTCCTTGCCGCTTCCACCAACGTTCCTTCCACAAACATTGTAACTCTTGCACGACGGCATGTGCAACATTGATACTGTTACTCGTCAAGTATGAACCCGCGTGGAAGACTGGCTGGGGTTCCCGGCAGGGGCCGCTGCAGCATTGATACTGTTACTCGTCGAGTGTGGCCCGGTGGAGGAGTAGCTGGGGTTTCCCGGCAGGCCAAGGCCCCGCCCTGGAAAGGTGGGCCGTAGGACCTGTCCAATCAGAGGCGGACAGCGAGGTGTGTTCACCAAGGCCCCTCCCGCTGAGGGAGGTCCATAAATTCCCAAGCACTCTCTGAGAGAGGTGGTCTTTTTGAGGTCTTGGAGAGTCTTTTAAAAGTTCTTTTGAAGAGTTTTTGTGTGGGCGTCGAGGCGGCGAACGTGTCTCGCTGGCCCTTTACGAGGAAGGGAAGAGCGACCCCGACCCCCTCCGTGGACCCGGCCATTCACACCCGAGCTCCACCACGACCTAGAGTCCCACACGTGCGACTGGGGACCAAACCAGCGACCATTGTCAGGTGTCGCATCGCGGAGCACGCCCTTCCTCGACGGTCAGGTACACCACCGAACTCTGCCCCCCAGCTTGTCTCTCTCCACGGCTGAGAGGGTCCAATAAAGACTCTGGGTTTCTTTTCATTTTGTGTGTGTGGAGGACTGGCTGGGGTTTCCCGGCAGGGGCCGTTGCAGCGTTGATACTGTTACTCGTCGAGTGTGGGCCCACGTGGAGGAGTGGCTGGGGTTTCCCGGCAGGGGCAAGGCCCCGCCCAGAAAGGTGGGCCGTAGGACCTGTCCAATCAGAGGCGGACAGCGAGGTGTGTTCACCAAGGCCCCTCCCCGCTGAGGGAGGTCCATAAATTCCGAGCACTCTCTGAGAGAGGTGGTCTTTTTGAGGTCTTGGAGTGTCTTTTAAAAGTTCTTTTGAAGATTTTTGATGGGCGTCGAGGCGGCGAACGTGTCTCTGCTGGCCCTCTACGAGGAAGGGAAGAGCGACCCCGACCCCCCTCCGTGGACCCCCGGCCATTCACCACCCGAGCTCCACCACGAACTCGAGTCCCACACGTGCGACTGGGGACCAAACCAGCGACCATTGTCAGGTGTCGCATCGCGGAGCACACCCTTCCTCCGACGGTCAGGTACACCACCGAACTCTGGTCCCGAGCTTTTCTCTCTCCACGGCTGCGAGGGTCCAATAAAGACTCTGGGTTTCTTTTATTTTTGGCGTGTGTCTGCATGTGGGCCCGTCTTTAAGTAGAACTGAATAAGTGTTTTTGGTTCAGTGTAAATACTTCTTGCATATTCACGTTTAGTCTTGCTTTGTGTCTTCATTTACAATAAATAAAACTTGTTAGAAATGCCCCCAGTTCGTTTCCGTCCCTTCTTGCATTGGTCCAGCATGGTTCGGATTGAGTTTAGACAGGTTTTATCCCCGATAATCCGTTCATTCCAGCCGGCACGGCTTTGGCAGTTTCCACTCGGCTGCACCCGAACCAGAGTTGGTAGTCGGTAGTTGGAACCCTACGCAGTCAGTAGAATGACCTGTTCGAGCAAGACGTGCCGAGGACGTAGTTTCCCCGGTAGTCGAAATCGCATAGTTAATAGGTAAATTGGTTATAGACAAATAGACCCTACGCTACGTGGTTGAGATATTGGCGTCCACGGTCGGTTAAGCAACCGCCGCGTCACGGAATTATCCGGAGCAACGGCCTGCAATTCCGGGGAGTTTGGTGGGAGACGACGCAAACCTCCCCGACCTAGTGGTCGTTTTCTCGCTACCGACCCCCAGCCCACAACAATATCTTCATTATCAAGGATCGGATTTGGTTTGTGTTTCCATGATCGTTCTGGAACCAGGATGTTGAAATGTTTACAGATGTGCCACTGGATTACTCGACAGTGCTGCCATGTCTTTCTGTGTACAGCTGTTCTGACATGAGTTTTTTTTACATCCCAAAAGAAGGTGACTGGTACTCTGTTTCTACCCCACAAAACCTGCATTTGTCCGATTGGTTCAATTCCACCATTTTCTTAAAGGCATTAGTGTAATGTCCTTGGTCTTAGGCATTGATGATAACTCGTTCTTCATCCAAATTAATTTGACCTCTTCTCAGCCATTCCAATGAACCTTCAATGTCGGTCCCTGTTCTGTCAAGCTCTTTTTAAAATCTTCCTGCTCTTTTGTCATTCTCCCATTTGTCGGAGTATTTCTGCAATTATTTCTTTTTGTAATTTTCCTTTTTTTATTTGCAATCATTGGGGCTGTGTTTGTTTCTGTTTCGTTTTCCTGTGTAGTACCCATCATTTGCACCTGTTTTTGGAAGTTTGGTGCTAAATGGATGAAGGATCCCCTTTTCTGATTTGTTGTTTTCTTGTTCGTGTAAAAATTTCATTTGGTAATCTGTTGAGCTTTTCACATACTCCGCTCGTCCGATACACCATGTTCTGTGTACTTGGTTAAGCTCTGTCAAACCACCTCCCCCTCGCCTCGGTATGCATTGGTTTTTGTAGAATATCTTGTGAATAGTTAGAAGTTTCCTTGTTTTGGTGGCTTGATTGTTGATCTCCAATTGTGGCCAGTTTATACATTGTGCAGGCTATATTGGAATACCAGCACTGCAAGTTGGTTTATAGCTTTGGTTTTGTTTCTTGAAGAGAGGGATGACTTCAGAATTGGTCTTATTCTGCGTAGGTACTCTCTGCTGATTATTTTACACAATTGTTTTTTGTGTTGTACCTGGGGGCTTTCTTCTATTCTGAGGTATTTGTAGGATGCTTCGTTTTCTAGTTCTTGTATTGTTGTACTTTGATGGATTGAGATATTGTCAGTTCTTTTTGTGTTTCCTTGTACAAACGTGCATTTGGCACATTTGCCACGAACAAACTCCATTCGGATGTCCTCCGAGTACAGCTTTCCTAGTTTCAGTTGAAAAATCAACTGTTTGTATTGTAGAACTTCATAGAACTGTAAAACGTTTCCTGTTTGTACGTGCATGTGCACATTGGTGTGTGTATAGGACTTTATATCAAACTACACAGAGTGCATTATGAAGTTTGTACATCCACGTACACAGTGTATTATGTCAACATTCTGCTCCATACTTGTGATTTTTTTACGGTCAAATACATTGGCCACATACTTTTTCCAAAAAATAAATTAATTTAAGACACCCCAAAACATTTTACATTTTGAAGAACAGGAATTAATGAAAATTAATAAACATTTGTGCAATCTTGGATTTTGTGGATAACACAGGAATTGTGAACCCTGGCAAGGATTCCATGACTCGAAACTTAGACAAATGGCAAAAAAAATTAACAATAGAAAACTCAAACGACAATACGCCTTCCCCTGCCTTTTTCTTCCATGATTCAGGACAAATTTGTTTGTATAAAGTGGTCTTTTATTTAGATCCTCGTGGAGGATCTCTAAGTCTTACTACACGTTGTGTTCTTGTGGACTTATTTGTTTCACAGCCTACAACATTTTCATCGAAACTTCCTGAAACTTGGAGTATATATGTAAAAATACCCTGCACACAGTAAACGATCTCGATTTTGAAAATTCTCCTAGAAAAAAAGTTATGATGTCAAAATATCTCCGCTAATGGAAATCGCCTAAAAAATTATCTCAGAAACAAAAAAAGCTTTTTGAATTCTGTTGTGGAATCGAACAGGGCATTAGCAGAGATTGAATTACCGCACATATGATACATCACTATGACGTCATATCAATTTTTATGACGTCATTCCTATTTTTGACATTTTCTTTTTTTGTTTCATTTGTTTCACAGCCTACAGTTTTCATTGAAACTTCCTGAAACTTGGCACATATATGTAAAAATACCCTGCGCAGACAGTAACCATCTCCGATTTTGAAAATTTCTCCTAGAAAAAAAGTTATGACGTCAAAATATCTCCGCTAATGGAATCGCCTAAAAATTAATCTCCGAAACTAGGCAAGCTTTTTGAATTATGTTTGTGGGAATCGAACAGGAACATTAGCAGACATGAATTACCGCACATATGATACATCACTATGACGTCATACTAATTTATTATGACGTCATTCCTATTTTTTGACATTTTTTGTTTCACAACCCAGAGTTTTCATCGGATCTTCGTGAAACTTGCCATGTATATGCAGAAAGCCCACGCGCAGGCAGTAACCATCTCCGATTTTGGAAATTCTTCCTAGAAAAAAAGTTGACGTCATAATATCGCTGCTAATGGAAATCGCCTATACCATTATCTCCGAAACTAGGCAAGCTGTTTGAATTTTGTTTGCGAGAATCAAGCCGGGCAATAGCACAGATAATTTATCGCAAACCTGATAGCCATCAAATGAAGTCATAATTCGTTTTTATGACGTCATCATTAAGAGGACGAGGATCTTAGCTCATTCGAGCTTGTTTTTTGTAGACTTTGTCAAGGCTCATATAAGAACAAATATGCAGAGTATATAATGAAGGGAGCAGGAGACAAGAGGGGGAGTAAGAGGGAAACACAACACAACAACAGGGACATCAAGAGATCTGTGGAAGAGAGAGGGATGGTGTGCATACACGGGGTAAACAAGATGGACACCACAGGGATTTTCAGGAAGAAAAAAACAGGGAATTTGAAGGAGGTGGGTTTGGGGTGGATGAACAGGGGTAGTAACGATCATGGTTTGGGATGGTGGAAGACATGAGATGGTGGTGAACAACTGATTTGAAGACCTGGAGGGAAGGGTGGAATTGAAGAGAGTGTTTGTTCCAGACGTGGGGAAAAAAGAGCAATGAAAGAGCGAAGGTGAGCAGTGATTCTTGATTTTGGCAGTTTCACCAGAAGGGGGTTGCTGGTGGACCTTGAGCACCCTGGGGAAATATTAGGGGAACAGTGCAGGAGGTGCAAGATCAAAGAGGAGTCGGTAGAAGATAGAAAGACCACCGACCTGCCTGCGGTGAGAGTTTGAGAGACCCAAAGACTCAGCTTAATTGCGGGAAATACCATTGATCCTAAAAGCCTTGGTTTCCACAGCGTGAAGCTGAGCAAGGTGTGAGGCTGGAGCACCAGACCAGTGGGGAGAGCAGAACTCCAACAGGCTGCAGATGAAAGCTATGTATGTGGTTAGGATCTCAGGTGTGCTAAGGAAGGACTTTGCACGATGGAGGATGCCCAGTCTGCGATTGGCATTGGAGGCCAGCTTGAAAATGTGGCTTTCCCAGAAAAGACAATGATCATGGCAGATAGTGAGGCCCAAAAGCTTGAGACGAACTTCTTCAAGAGGATTGTTGAGAGGCCCAAAACCTTGAGAGACGAACTTCTTCAAGAGGATTGTTGAGAAAGTTGAT
>CM068952.1:73856982-73867626 GCA_035128595.1 Eptatretus atami
CTCGTTTCACCACCGTGTGAACATAAAACAGTCTCTTACACCTCCGACACACACATATCGTCCTTATTATACAATCAACCTATCTAAACAGGCATTTAATGAGGGATCTGAGCTAAATCGTATACTTAGCATTCCCATCAAGGGCCACTTCCGTAACAATATATATATATATATATATATATTATATATATCAATCCACATGTATACACATATATACATATATATCCACATATACGAGTATACACATATCTATATCTATATCTATATCTATATCTATATCTATATATCTATATCTATATATATATATATATATAATATATATAATATATATATATATAATATCCACATATATATGTATGTGTGTGTATATATTTATATAATATGTATATATATGTATATATATGTAATATATGTATAATATATATATAAATATATATTGTTATGATTCGCCACCCGCCGGCGGTGAAGCCTCTTAACAATGGCGGCCGTCTCACCACCGAACGGACAATTCAGTCGCGACTTTCCGGAACAACGCCGAAAACCAGTCACGCGGTGTGCTCCAAGCGCACACCACGGCCTAGTCAATATGCTACCCGCCGCGCAACAGGGTCAATCGCGAATTGTCGATATACCAATTATTCGCGCGGGCAAGTCTACGAGAGACCGTACCTCAGCGATGTCGTTTCTTTGACACGAAACTGCTTAAGCAGTCCGTTCGTTCTGGGTAACCCGAGCGGTGTATTATCGCGAGACCCTCACTTGGACCCAATTCTTTTATCGGCTATTTAAAAAGCCCGCTATTACTTAGAGATACACATATGGCATTTCATTAAGGAAAGAGGACACAACGAACAGTTAACAATTTAAACACGCACATTTATTCACACTGCGGATGGCCAGGAAGGGAACAAGACACGAGCAAGCGTAAAGCACTACAACGTCTATTATTTATTATTATTCACAAGCACTACACACGTTCTACTTGCGGGACACGGCGCCACAACATTCCAAATAAAAGCAAGGAAAAGACCCCCTCAAGACAAGGGGGTCAGACTGGGCCCGTGTGCCTTTATTACGTGGAGCTTGGTGGACCGAAGAAGTTCCACGAGACCGTGCCGGTTACCTCCACCCTCGTGGTGCCTCGATGGGGCGACCCGCGATGCTCCTTACCCACGGCAGCTAGTGTAAACGCGGTTGCGCCCAGGCCTTGCCAAGCGGCGGGTGAGTCGGGGCCTCAGTCGGCGACGCGTTGAGAGGAACGAACAGGTTTTTAGATGCTCTTTCAAAGTTGATGCTCTTTTGTGAGAACCCGGTCCGTTCCTCAGCGATGCTCTCGGACTGTCCCGAAGCCCGATCACCTCAGACGTTTGCGCTGGCTGGCGAGCTCTCTTCCGGCTCTCTCCACACAAACGCGCAGGCCTGCGCGGCACAGAAGGCTCAGCCACGCTCTCCGTCTTGTGTGTCGCTCCGCTCCCCTGGACTTCGCCCCGCCTGTTTCTCCCGCGACTCCCAGACTTCAGCGACTGACTCCACCGACGCCTCCAGACTTCGAACTGGCGCTCTGCGCCACCGTTTTATAGGTCCGTGAGACGAGATCTGACCTCCGCTCTCTGACCTCTGACCTCCAACAGCGCCGCCGCCTTTTTCTCCTGTGATCCGAATTCGCGGCGAAGCTTCCATAGAGCTGGACGTGCCGCGAAATCACCCAAACTGCTCGCGGGAGCGACGTGCGGTGAAATCAACGCGTCCGCTGTTTTGTTACCAAGTATGATATCTGGTCGCAATGCTTGTTTTTAATGTTCACGGGCTCATGCGGATAATTCGGTCATACGTGAGCATGTAGGTACTTTCATGTTTTCAATGGTTACTTTTGGGTTATTTCCCACAAATTTTTTTGGAACTTGGGGACATCAAAGATTTTGCACATGTGCTATCAGATTAAATTATAACTCTGTTGTGTTGTTGGTGTGTCCAATGCTTGTTCTGACATTGAGTTTGTTTTTGTGGGTGTTCGGTCATTAGCATACATATCATTCTCTTTACTAACCCACTTCCACCCCTCATTTTTCTCTCTCTCATTTTTTTTTCATATATATATATATACCGTCCTCACATCCCTCGCATCCTCATTCCCACGGTATAGGCAACGTTTGGTGTGCATAGCTCTCCCACCTCCCCCCCCTTCCTCGTTCTTCCCCCTCCCCCTCCTGCCTCCTCCTCTCTCTCTCTTCCTCTCTCTCTCCTCCTCTACTCAACCCCCCTAATTTAACACCCCCCCCCCCCCCGTCAGCAAAGTGACGGGTTGTAATTGCTAGTTTTTAATCGGAATTTGTAAAAAATTCTAAAAACATGTTTTCACTTTTGTCATTATGGATTATTTGTGTAGAACGGTAACAAAAATTTAAATTTAACCTTTTTAAATTCCGGGCTGAAAAAACAACCAAAATGTGAAAAAAAGTTCAACGTAGTGTGAAGATACTTTCGTAAGCACTGTATATTATACTAACATAATCGTAGAAAATACTGCGAGTCAGCCATTTGGATTTTTGATGTCGAAAAAAGATGTGCATTATAAGCCATCATTTTCATCTGTGTGCACAGTTTGAACGACATGGTAAATGCATGTCAGAGAAATGGTTGAGGACGTATTCAAACATCGGGGTTTTTACAACTAAAATGGCCACAGTCTACCATTGGCCCATATTTGATGTTGTTGTTCGTCTTTTCGGCTGCTTCCGTTTGGGGTCGCCACAGCGGATCATCCGTTATGATCCGCCATACTGATTTGGCATAGGTTTTACGCCGGCTATCCCTTCCTGACGCAACCCTGGTTCGCCTCTTACGACACAGGGATAAGGATTGGGTTTCGCCACTGATTCTGGGCTGCCCTACACCCTTTCTCATAGCGTGGCCCAGTGCAGAGCGCCGTCCTCGAGCCAGTCCTCCAACCCAAGCCTCCGAGTAGCCGTATTACAGCCGCACGCCACTACGCCCGGTATTTGCCATATTTGATCAGATATCAAAATAAAATTAGGTGCAAGTGGATGCCATTGTGTTCTGTGCTTTTACCAACTTTGAACAAAATCGGCATGCATGTCGGAGAAATAGGTTGGGGACACGTTTAAGTAACAAAATGGCCACCAGTCGCCAATCCTTGGGATCATGATCTGAAAAAATGATGTGCATTTGTAAGCGAATCATAGTTGTCTGTGTGCCAAGTTTGAACTACATCGGTAAATGCTTTCCCAAGAGAATGGTTTGTGGATGCACGCACGCCGCACACACGCGACAACGAAAATAGAGACCAACCATAAGGCCCCCTTTTTGGAACTAATCAATGGGGGCAAAATGAACTAATACAAGGGTGTTTAAAAAAGACCCGACAACTTTGGTGTTGTTTAATATATTTATAACCACAAATGATACAATGATACCCTTTGTTTATATGACACAGAAGTCATAAACATTTTGTGCACACAATCTGTACACTTCAATGTGAGATCCTTTTGTCCACGCGCAGGACATCAAGTGTACATGAGTCTTGCATGTTCGGCCTCAGCATGTTTGTGTCCACCAGTGCACAGCTGCTCTGTGATGCGAGAACGAAGCCCTGCAGTTTTCCACCTTGGTGGTGTAGACAACATCTCTGAAAACTTCCCACAGCAAAAAAAAATCAAGAGGGTTATTGTCCTGGTGATCGTTAGGGGGCCAGATGGTTGATCACTCTGCCAATCAGCGACCTAGATGTTTTTATTCAGGACAGCTCGTGAACAACAAAGGCCAATGGAGGGAGTGCTTCCTGTGAAAAATGACATTGGGTACAGGTCTTCAGTATGTGGGAAGCTTGTATGGAAAATTACACTGAACTTGCATGTCGATCTCATCTCGATGAACCATTCCGACGCACTGGAGCTTCTTCCTGTGGAGTCGCCATTTTATTTTCATTAAAACCCCAAACTGATATAAAGAAAATTTCATGAGTTTCTGTATCATATAAAAAAAAAGGTATTCATTGTATTATTTTGTGGTACGAAATTATATTCACAACCAAGCTGTCATGCGTCTTTCTTGGACCGCTGTATAATTAGCCTCGTAGAGAAAATATCTCCTTTTCCTTTCCAAAGCGTTTCTGTGATTTTTCCCATGTACTAAGCTTGCGTCCGTCGGGCATGCAAATTTCACTATGTCACTCCCAGGCCTACTGAAACATAATATATCAGTCAGTCGGTTTTGAAAGAGCTTTATGTACAGATATAATTTGTAGCGCGCACCCATGCACACGCACACGCACACGCCACACTCCCTGCGAGAGCAGGGGTTAGCCTTGGCAGGCCCCATGACAATCAAGTTCCCTTTTGAGGCAATGTTTTATGGCCAGATGCCCTTCCTGACACCAACCCTTTTGTTGCCTCTTACGACACATAACGGGTACAGTGTACCTATTCTAACCGGGGAACACCACCGGGACCAGTACAGGTTCTCATTGTTGCCAACTTTGGAGGATGAACAGGCTGAATCAACACCACCTTGGTGTTAATTCAAAAAGCACAAGGGGGCTAAGCAAATCAGGACCCTAGGACCAAGCTGCCACCCTAACCTTAAGCACACCAGACTTGGAGAAAAACATCACAAAGGGAAATGAATGTCATAGCAACTGTTGTTTAAATTTCTCAACAAAATAATTGTCCTTATTTGTTCACATTCACTGGTTTTCTTCCTGCTTCTCCAAGCTCTTAGCAAGCTCCGTCTTCACCAAATCCTGCAAACTCGTTTGCAACATCCTATTGGAGTTGTTTCCTGAGCTTCTGGCATCACTATCGTTTATGACTTTTCCTCTCCTGGGCTGACCATATAGCAAAGGCTACCTCTAAAGCCAGCACAGACTAGGAATCTTCCAATATTTTGTCATTCCTTGAAAAATGAGATATGCTCAGCCTTTGTTCAGTGCTCAATGGAGTACTGCTTTCCCCTCTGTGTTGGGGCCCCAGCAATCAGCATCACCTCTGTTTGCCTAGATTTGTGGAATCTGAAGCTCTCAACATCATTGAACTTCACCAAAATGTTATCAAATTGTTACCAAATATGATCAAAGATGTTTTCCATTTTTGTAAACATAGATCAAGGCAATTTCAAATCGAAACAACCAATTACACAAAGTAACTGGAACAGCATGTGTAGGAGCGCATACCTCCACCAGGCTGAACATTTTAAGTTTTCGTATCCCACTGATAGGCTAGAGCCCAACACAATCACCTTTCTTTTGGAAATGATCCAAAATCGAATTGAGGTTGTTCTTGTCACACCAAACCAACTAATGCCTCCTAATTTTTCATAACTCTCCACACATATTTGAAAACATCATGATGTATATCGTTTGCCTGATCATCATCAATTGGTGGAAGAATCACGACTATTTAAAATTGCACCCATGTCGAAATGAAGCGGTTTCAGTTGACATTTTAATATTCAAAATATGCAAAGCCTAGAAACGAAGGAAACCCTTTAAACTTACCCTTTAAGAATTAAAAGCGTCGGTTCTTCTTCCTTTTTTTGATGATGGATTGGACGGACAGATGGATGGTGGACATGACACTTAAATTGGAACGATCCGGATCTCACCAAAAATATAACTCAATTTCGTCCTCCTCCAACACCAATCTGTCCCAACAAATTTATCCGAATCCATCCATAACTTTTTTTTTGACGTCCTTCTCAAGAGACAGACAGGGGGTGAAAACATAACCTCGTCCACCTTCGCGGTGGGGTTAAAATTGTTGATTCTCCTGCATGAAAACCATAAACACATAGAATAGGGGTTTATCACACTAAACATTGATGAATGTTTGTGTTTACTGTATGCATCCTTGACACTGGCCAGAACGAGTGAAAACTGCTGATTGTACTTGCAGGGATTTCACTGCTTTAGTCGTTTTTTTTGTTTTGTTTTTTTTTTAGGTCATAATCAACAATTTATCGGTAAAAAATTGAATACTTGCAGAGTTTCAGGGGTAGGGAGTGCCCCCAATTCCTCCCACATAAATATGTATCATATAGCGCCATCTGGAGGAAACCGATATTTCCATGTCATCTTTCTAATAATATAAAACATCGAGTGTATTGGGCGTCCCCCTTCATTAGCGACCGATTCGAGAAGGGTTTTTAAAGGCATCTTTTAACATGACTGTGTGTTCACTACATTCTATAGTTTAGGATAAAAAAACTCAAAAAACATTTCCCATAAAGAGTAATTACACTACACCTCTTCTATTGGAAATGTAGACAAGTGACTTGCAAACCAAGTGTCAAGGTTAGGTGTACAAAAACGTTTTTAAAATACTAATAAAATACAAGCCATGGCGAGGTGGAAATTTGCTGCACGTGATGTGTTAATGCGCGCAGAGCAAAAAGGATATGTTTAATTTACGTCTGTAGGATGTGGAATACATAAAGAAGATAGAAAGCCACAAAACTAAAACCCACAGGCCAAGGCTTCAGAATTTGGTACGTTCACAGGCTGAACCATCAAAATTGGAAACGTCCCAGCACATCAAGAAAATAGGGTCACTTTTGTACATGTGATGTTTTAAAATAAATGCTTTTTCTATGCTGCAAAACTTCTACTTCCAGTCTCTGAATCTTTTGTTGCATTTCACCACAAGTGCCTGTAAATAATTCATCGGCTATTGGCAAATACACCTGGTATAAAGGATTAGGGAACTGTTGTACAACGGTAACTAATAGCATGTCTTAGAATGGTTTTTTTTTTCAAACACAAATATGTTATGAACCAATATAAAAGTGGTCTTTAACTTGCGCTAAATGAATAATAATAAAATCCTGCGATGAAATCAGTCCTACCTCATAAATGTATTGGAAAAAAAAATCTATCAATTAGCCTACCTTAATCATCGGCCCCTAGATGGATTTCAAACACAAATATGTTGATAACCATTTAAACGTTTTTTGTAACAACACAATTTCATATAATTTTTATTTATTATTTTTACAAACATCAGCATATCTTCCCCCATCCATATCTGCCATGATCTTTCTGGGAAGCCACATCCCAAACTGGCCTCCAAAGCTAGTCGCTGACTGGGCATCGCTACGTTCGTGCAAAGTCCTTCCTTGGCAACACCTGAGTTCTAAACCACTTACAAAGCTTTCATTTGCAGTCTGATGGGGTGGTGCTCCTGCCTACACTTATCCTAACTTTCACGCTGTGGGAAATCACGGGTTTTAGAATCATTGATATCTTCTTGCGATGAGGCTGAGTGTTTCGTCTCTCTCTCTCTCTCTGCTCTCTCTCTCTCTCTCTCTCTCTCTCTCTCTCTCTCTTCTCTCTCTCTCTCTCTCTCTCTCTCTCTCGGCAGGTCGGTGGCCTTTCGGTCTTCCACGGTCTCCTCTCTTGATCTTGCCCGACCCCCGGCTCTGTCTGCGATCTGTCCCACCCCTTCCCCCCCTATATTTCCTCAGGGCGTCAAGTCGTCAAAACCACCCCTTCTGGTGAAACACAAAATGACGAATCACCTGCTCACATTCACTCATTATTCCTCTTTTTCCTGCTCTTGGAACAAACTGCCACATTCTCTCTCCCACTCCGCCCTCCAGGTCTTCAAACCAGCTGTTCACCACCATCTCATACTTCCCCCATCGAAAAATCTTTAGATATTTACTTAACCCCTGTTAAATCCACCCCAAACCCACCTCCTTCAAATTGTACCCGTTTTCCTTCCTTGAAAGTCCTGCAGTACCATCTTGTTTACCCGTGTTCCCCACCCCATTCCTCTCCCTTACACATACATCCTTTCGTCTTTGTTCTTCCGACTATTTTTGTGGCTTCCCTCTTTGCCCTCTTGTCTCCTGGCTTAGTTTTTTATGTTTCTGTGTATTAGCTCTTATACGAGCCTCAACTTGGTGTCCAAAAAAGAAATTAAAAAAAATGTTAATGCTTGGAAAAAAAAAACAACATTCTAAGGCTTTAAGCTTTACACTATTTTCTACCTAAATAAAATCGCTGTGTCTTTATTTATCTTTAAAATATTTTCGTTTTTCATCTCTATCTGCTCGTCACACTATATTTATTAAATCCATAGCAGACACGCTGAAAGTCCAAAAATTACTTATTTCAAGCAATGGGTGAAAGCGATGAGCGTGAGAGAAGAAAACAAAGACAAAAAGCCAATCAGGATCTAAACCAGAGTAGCTGCCCGAGACAAGGCTTCACAGGTGATATACAGGAGAGAGCGCTGCAATAATGAAAGCAAGAAGATACTGACAGGCCAGAGAAAGAGAGGATGCTCTCAACAAAGGAGAGTAGAAATAGTGATAACGAGCACAAGAGTGGGTTTTTAATTTTTTTTTTTAATCTATAATGCTGTATCTGTAAAAGCCACTTGTTTTAATTAAAATAACTCCAAACCATCATTTTTGACATGCTTTAATAAAATATACCACAAGATAGGACATCATAAAAGTAGGGAATTAACCGGTCAATAAGACGGGTTCTTTTACTAGTCATACTGTGGCAAAAGTTTTCTCCTAAATTATTTTATCCTCGTTTGTTAACAGCAGTTGCAATATACCTTGCAACTCTATCATTTTCCAGGAAAAAAAATGAGTTACCAAAATGAAATGCACGACATGAAAACAGATCTGATTTGTCATTCTTAAAATCATGTGTCGAATTAATTGAATATTAGTGCCTCTTATTAACCTGCAAAATTAATTCAAAATAAACCCATTATTGTATCTCTATTTATAATACCAAGCTTGCACACTAAAAACTCGCTCGCTGTCACCACGGATCCCTTATGAAATTGCTGTGGCACTTAGCGCGACATTGCCAACAATGTTTGGGAAGTCTTGGCCGTTCCATAGGTTTACCACTTGCCAATTTTGCACCAATGCTAATTTCTTTGTCATTCCCCGGTGTACGGTCTGTCGTTCTGCTACCAGCTTTATGTTGTACTGCCTATCCCGTGCATGTGCAGGTTATCGCTTAGTATATTTATATTGTCACGTACTGGCGCGTCCAGGTGGAAACGGGGAATCCTCACAAACTGGGAAACTTTATTAATTGGTGGTGCTATATACATCTTTTGAATCAGGATCTTCTCAATATACAAGCAGATTTTTGTGTCTATCATGGTAAAAATAAGGCTGATATTCCATGCAAGCTACGTCATGAATTTAATGATATTTGGAGCAAGAACACATATTGCGACAATTCTGTTTTTGGGGCCATTTACTTATTACTCCCCTAACATTCACCGGAGGGGAGACTATAGGTTTCTCTCCATCTACCCTCCGTCCCACCTTTTATGGTTTTTCAGACTTTTTCCCATACCTTTAACATATTCAGCAATATCAGCAATGCATCCTATCCTCTGTGCCTGCCGAATAAGTAGATGGCCTCATCAGTTTGAGGCACAGCAGGTGGACATTCCAAACACGATTAATTTTCACAAATCAAACACAGAATATTGATAAATTACTTCGTTTCTCCATTCAGCCACACTCATTTCCAATATTTGAACATGGAAGCTAACTGTACTATTTTAAACAAGCTCGAAGTAACTGTGAGATGGTATTTGTGTTGCAGTCGCAGTTGGGCCCGGTGCTCAATGAAGGGGCAGAAGCATTGCAATTTCTGCAAATAATTTATTAAGCACAAATGGCATTAGAACAAAGTTTGGCACTGACTACCATATGGTTATGAATTGTTATTATTATTAATAGTATTAGTCGTATTATTATGCCTTTTAAATTATGCTGTGTACAGCAGTAATGATCACAAGCACAATTCCTACCCTTCACCAAATTGTAAAAATCAAACTGCTCAAAAGTTTGAAATTTGACAAATTGCAAGCCAAGACAATTTGATATTTATTGACACCACAGTGGTTTGCAATACTTGTTGGAAAAATGAACACAGACGATACCCGGCATCAAGGTACCTTCGAAACACAGCGGCGTGCATTTTTCTGATCTTGTGTCAAAAAAGCGCCGGAAATAGGCAGCATTCAACCGTCTTCGAAATGGTTTTGCATCCGGCTTTTTCAAAACCATGGTTACAAATTTCAAGCTTCAGCAAGGAATCGGACCAATAACACAACAGCAGAAATCCGTTATTCCTGATTGCTTGAATAAAATTGATAAAGTTGCATTCTTTCATATCACAGCACAAAGAAAAATGTTACATTTCAACGTTTCCCACTTGAAAGGGTAATTGTAAACAAACAAAGATTATGAAGAAGATTTTAAAAACCCTGCGTGAAGACCCGGATTAGATACGCTCTGCTAATAGATGCATTGTTGGATTAGATTCCCAACAATCTGACTTTTCCTGAAAACAGGCCAATCGCCAGCAAGCCTGGACTTTTTTTATTGTACAGAATATCTCTCTTCTTCTTGAACGCCGAAAACCAGTCACGGGTGTGCTCCAAGCGCACACCACGGCCTAGTCAATATGCTACCCGCGCGCAACAGGGTCAATCGCCGAATTGTCGATATACCTAATTATTCGCGCGGGCAGTCTACCGAGAGACCGTACCTCAGCGATGTCTGCTTGGACACGAACTGCTTAAGCAGTCCGTTCCGTTCTGGGTAACCGAGCGGTGTATTATCGCGAGACCTCACTGG
>CM068952.1:73868371-73878822 GCA_035128595.1 Eptatretus atami
CGACTGACTCCACCGACCGCCTCCAGACTTCGAACTGGCGCTCTGCGCACCGTTTTATAGGGTCCGTGAGACGAGATCTGACCTCCGCTCTCTGACCTCTGACCTCCACAGGCCCCGCCCCTTTTTCTCCTGGTGGATTCCGAATTCGAGGCGATAGCTTTCCATAGAGCGGACGTGCGCGAAATCACCCAAACTTGCTCGGAGAGCGGACGTGCGTGAAATCACCGTCGCTGTTTTGTACCCAAGTATGATATCTGGTCGCAATGCTTTGTTTTTAATGTTCACGCTCGATGGGATAATTCGGTCATACGTGAGCAGTAGGTACTTTCATGTTTTCAATGGTTACTTTTGGTTCATTTTCCCACAAATTTTATGGAACTGGGACATCAAAGATTTTGCACATGTGCTATCAGATTAAATTATAAACTCTGTTGTGTTGTTGTGTGTCCAGCTGTTCTGACATGAGTTTGTTTTTGTGGGTGTTCGGTCATTAAGCATAACATATCATTCTCTTTACTAACCCCACTTCCACCCCTCATTTTTCTCTCTTCATTTTTTTTTTCATATATATATATATACCTCTCACATCTCCTCGCATCCTCATTCCCACGGTATAGGCAACGTTTGGTGAGGCATAGCTCTCCCCACCTCCCCCCCCCTCCTCCTCGTTCTTCCCCCTCCCCCTCCTGCCTCCTCCTCTCTCCTCTCTTCCTCTCTCTCTCCCTCCTCTCTCAACCCCCTAATTAACACCCCCCCCCCCCCGTCAGCAAAGTGACGGGTTGTATTTGCTAGTTTTTAATGAATTTGTAAAAAATTCTAAAAACATGTTTTCACTTTGTCATTATGGATTATTTTGTGTAGAACGGTAACAAAAAATTTAAATTTAATCCTTTTTAAATTCGGGCTGAAAAACAACAAAATGTGAAAAAAGTCAACGTGTGAAGATACTTTCTGAAGGCACTGTATATATACATACATAATGTATGAAATACTGCCAGTCAGCCATCTTGGATTTGATGTCGAAAAAAAGATGTGCATTTATAAGCCATCATTCATCATCTGTGTGCCAAGTTTGAACGACATCGGTAAATGCATGTCAGAGAAATGGTTGAGGACGTATTCAACATCGGGGTTTTTACAACTAAAATGGCCACAGTCTACCATTTGGCCATATTTGATGTTGTTGTTCGTCTTTCGGCTGCTCCCGTTTGGGGTCGCCACAGCGGATCATCCGTTATGATCCGCATACTGATTTGGCATAGGTTTTACGCCGGATGCCCTTCCTGACGCAACCCTGGTCGCCTCTTACGACACAGGGATAAGGATTGGGTTTCGCCATGATTCTGGGCTGCCCTACACCCTCTCATAGCGTGGCCCAGTGCAGAGCGCCCGTCCTCGAGCGATCCTCCAACCCAAGCCTCCGAGTAGCCGGATTACAGGCGCACGCCACTACGCCCGGTATTTGGCCATATTTGATCAGATATCAAAATAAAATTAGGTGCAAGTGGATGCCATTGTGTTCTGTGCTTTTACCAACTTTGAACAAAATCGGACCATGCATGTCGGAGAAATGGTTGGGGACACGTTTAAGTAACAAAATGGCCACCAGTCGGCCATCTTGGATCTGATCTTGGAAAAAATGATGTGCATTTGTAAGCGATCATTAGTTGTCTGTGTGCCAAGTTTGAACTACATCGGTAAATGCTTTCCCAAGAAATGGTTGTGGATGCACGCACGCACGCACACACGGACACGAAAATAGAGACCAAACCCATAAGCCCCCTTTTCGGACTAAATCCAATGGGGGCTAAAAATGAACTAATACAGGGTGTTTAAAAAAGACCCAGACAACTTTGGTTGTTAATATATTTATAACCACAAATGATACAATGATACCCTTTGGTTTATATGACACAGAAAGTCATAACATTTTGTGCACACAATCTGTACACTTCAATGTGAGATCCTTTTGTCACGCGCAGGACATCAAGGTGGTACATGAGTTCTTGCCATGTTCGGCTCAGCATGTTTGTGTCCACCAGTGCACATGCTGCTGTGATGCGAGAACGAAGCTCCTGCAGGTTTTCCACCTTGGTGGTGTAGACAACATCTCTGACAAACTCCCACAGCAAAAAAAAATCAAGAGGGGTTATGTCTGGTGATCGTAGGGGCCAGATGGTTGATCATCTCTGCCAATCCAGCGACCTGGAAATGTTTTATTCAGGACAGCGTGAACAACAAAGGCCCAATGAGGGGGAGTGCTGTCCTGTTGAAAAATGACATTGGGTTACAGGTCTTCAGTATGTGGGAAAGCTTGTATGAAAATTACACTGAACTTGCATGTCGGATCTCATCTCGATGAACCATTCGACGCACTGAGCTTTCTCCTGTGGAGTCGCCATTTTATTTTCATTAAACCACCAAACCTGAATATAAAGAAAACTTTATGAGTTTCTGTATCATATAAAACAAAGGGTATCATTGTATTATTTGTGGTACGAAATATATTAACAACCAAAGCTGTCCAGGTCTTTTTGGAACACGCTGTATAATTAGCCTCGTAGAGAAAATATCTCCTTTCCTTTCCAAAGGTTCTGTGATTTTTCCCAGTGTATAAGCTTCGACGTCCGTCGGCATGCAAAATTTCAGCTATGTCACCCAGCAGGTACTGAACATTAATATCAGTCAGTCAGTGGTTTGAAAGAGCTTTATGTACAAGATATAATTGTAAGCGCGCACGCACATGCACACGCACACGCACACGCACACTCCCTGCGAGAGCAGGGGTTAGCCTTGCAGGCCCCATGACAATCATAGTTCCCCTTTTGAGGCAATGTTTTTTATGGCCAGATGCCCTTCCTGACACCAACCCTTTGTTGCCTCTTACGACACATAAGGGTACAGTGTACCTATTCTAACCGGGGCACACACCGGGACCAGTACACTGGTTCTCATGTTGCCAACTTTGGAAGGATGACAGGCTGAATCAACCCCACCTGGTGTTAATTCAAATGCCAAGGGGGCTACAAACTCAGGACCCTAGGATCCCAAGCTGCCACCCTAACCTCTAAGCCAACACCAGACTTGGAGAAAACATCACAAAGGGACAATGAATGTCATAGCAACTGTTGTTTAAATTTCTCACAAATAACTTGTCCTTATTTGTTCACATTCCACTGGTTTTCTTCCTGCTTTCCCAAGCTCCTTAGCAGCTCGTCTTCACAAATCCTGCAAACTCGTTGCACATTCTATTGAGTTTGTTTTCTGAGCTTCTTGGCATCACTATCGGTTATGACTTTTCCTCTCCTGGGCTGACCATATAGCAAAGCTGACCTCTAAAGCCAGCCACAGACTAGGAATCTTCCAATATTTTGTCATTCCTTGAAAAATGAGATATGCTCAGGCCTTTGTTCAGTGCTCAAATGGAGTACTGCTTTCCCCCTCTGTGTTGGGGCCCCGGCAATCAGCATCACCTCTGTTTGTCCTAGATTTTGTGGAATCTGAAGCTCTCAACATCATTGAAGTTCACCAAAATGTTATCAAAATGTACCAAAATATGATCAAAGATAGTTTTCATTTTTGTTAAACATAGATCAAGGCCAATTCAAATCGAAACAAACCAATTACACAAAGTAACTGGAACAGCACTTGGTAGAGCGCATACCTCCACCAGGCTGAACAGTTTAAGTTTTGTATCCCACTGATAGGCTAGGCCAACACACACCTCTTCTTTTGGAAATGGATCAAAATCGAATTGGGTTGTTCTTGTCACCCAACCAACTAATCCTCCTAATTTTGTCATAACTCGTCCACAAAATTTTGAAACATCATGATGTATATCGTTTTGGCCCGATCATTCAATTGTGAAGAATCACTGACTATTAAAAATTGCACCCATGTCCGAATGAAGCGGTTCAGTTTGACATTTTTAATATGAAATATGCAAAGCCTAGAAACGAAGGAAACCCATTAAACTTACCCTTTAGAATTAAAAGGTGGTTCTTCTTCATTTTTTGATGGACGGATGGACGGACAGATGGATGGGTGGAATGACACTTAAATTGGAAGCGGATCCGGATCTTCACCAAAATATAATCAATTCGTCCTCCTCCAACACCAAATCTGTCCAGCAAATTTCATCCGAATCCATCCATAACTTTTTTTTTGACGTCCTTCTCAGGGACAGACAAGGGGTGAAAACATAACCTCCGTCCACCTTCGCTGGTGGGGGTTAAATTTGTTGATTCTCTGCATGAAAACCATAAACATCATAGAAGTAGGGGTATTATCACACTAAACATTGATAGAATGTTTGTGTTACTTGTATGCATCCTTGAACCACTGGCCAGAATGAGTTGAAAACTGCTGATTGTACTTGCAGGGATTTCACTGCTTTAGTCGTTTTTTTTTTGTTTTTTTTAGGTCATAATCAACAATTTTATCGGTAAAAAAGATTGATACTTCCAGGAGTTCTCAGGGTAGGGAGTGCCCCAATTCTCTCCACGTAAATATGTATCATATAGCGCCATCTGGAGGAAACCGATATTCCATGTCATCTTCTAATAATATAAAACATAGAGTGTATTGGGCTGTCCCCCTTCATTAGGACGATTCGAGGAGGGTTTTAAAGGCCAATCTTTTAACATGACTGTGTGTTCACTACATTCTATAGTTTAGGATAAAAAAACTCAAAAAAACATTTCCCATTAAAGAGTAATTACACACACCTCTTCTATTGGAAATGTAGACAGTGACTTGCAAACCAAGCGTCAAGGTAGGTGTACAGAAACGTTTTAAAAAATACTAATAAATACAAGGCATAGCGAGGTGAAATTTGCTGCACGTGATGTGTAATGCACGCAGAGCAAAAGGAATGTTAATTTACGTCCGTAGGATGTGGAATAAATAAAGAAGATAGAAGCACAACTAACACTAGGCCAAGGGTTCAGATTTTGGTACGTTCACAAGGCTGAACCATCAAAATGAAACGTCCCAGCACATCAAGAAAATAGGGTCACATTTGTACATGTAGTGTTTTAAAATAATGCTTTTTCTTGCTGCAAAACTTCATACCTTCCAGTCTCTGAATCTTTTGTTGCCATTTCACACAAGTGCCTGTAAATGTTCCATCGGTCTATTGCAAATACACATGGTATAAAGGATTAGGGAAACTGTGTACAACGGTAACAATAGCATGTTTATAGAATGGTTTTTTTTTTCAAACACAAATATGTTATGAACCATATAAAAGTGGTCTTTAACTGGCTAATGAATAATAATAAATTCCTGGATGAAATCAGCCTACCTTCATAAATGTATTGAAAAAAAATCTATCAATTAGCCTACAACTAATCATCGGCCGACTAAGATGATTCAAACACAAATATGTTGATAACCATTTAAACGTTATTTTTGTAACAACAACATATTCATATAATTTTTATTTTTATTTTTACAAACATCAGCATATCTTCCCCCATCCACTATCTGCCATGATCTTTCCTGGGAAAGCCACATCTCCAAACTGGCCTCCAAAGCTAGTCGCTGACTGGGCATCCTACGTCGTGCAAAGTCCTTCCTTGGCACACCTGAGCTTCTAACCACTTACAAAGCTTTCATTTGCAGTCTGATGGGGTGGTGCTCCTGCCTCACACTTATCTCAACTTCACGCTGTGGAAATCACGGGTTTTAGGATCATTGATATCTTCCTTGCGATGAGGCTGAGTGTTTGTCTCTCTCTCTCTCTCTCTCTCTCTCTCTCTCTCTCTCTCTCTCCTCTCTCTCTCTCTCTCTCTCTCTCTCTCTCTCTCTCTCTCTCTCGGCAGGTCGGTGGCCTTTCGGTCTTCCACGGTCTCCTCTCTGATCTTGCCCACCCCCGCTCTGTCTGCGATCTGTCCCCACCCCTTCCCCCCTATATTTCTCAGGGCGCTCAAGGTCCGTCAAACACCCCTTCTGGTGAAACTACCAAAATGACGAATCACTGCTCACATTCACTCATTCATTCCTCTTTTTTCCTGCTCTGGAACAAACTGCCACATTCTCTTCAATCCCACTCCGCCCTCCAGGTCTTCAAACCAGCTGTTCACCACCATCTCATATCTTCCCCCATCGAAAAATCTTGATATTTACTACCCCTGTTAATCCACCCCAAACCCACCTCCTTCAAATTACCCGTTTTCCTTCCTGAAAGTCCCTGCAGTACCATCTTGTTTACCCCGTGTACCCCACCCCATTCCTCTCCCTTATACATACATCCTTTCGTCTTTGTTCTCCACTATTTTGTGCTTCCCTCTTTTGCCCCTCTTGTCTCCTGGCTTGTTATGTTTCTGTGTATTAGCTCTTATACGAGCCTCAACTTGGTGTCCAAAAAAGAAATTAAAAAAATGTTAATGCTTGGAAAAAAAAACAACATTCTAAGGCTTTAAGCTTTACACTATTTTCTACCTAAATAAAATCTCTGTGTCTTTATTTATCTTTAATATTTCGTTTTCATCTCTATCTGTCGGTCACACTATATTTTAAATCATAGCAGACACGCTGAAAGTCCAAAAATTACTTATTTCAAGCAATGGGTGAAAGCGATGAGCGTGAGAGAAGAAACAAAGACAAAAAGCCAATCAGGATCTAAACCAAGTAGCTGCGAGACAAGCTTCACAGGTGATATACAGGAGAGAGCGCTGCAATAATGAAAGCCAAGAAGATACTGACAGGCAGAGAAGAGATGCTCAACAAAGGAGAGTAGAAATAGTTGAGAACGAGACACAAGAGTGGTTTTTAAATTTTTTTTTTAATCTATAATGCTGTATCTGTAAAAGCCACTTGTTTTAATAAAATAACTCCAAACCATCATTTTTGACATGCTTTTAATAAAATATACCACAGATAGACATCATAAAAGTAGGGGAATTAACCGGTCAATAAGGACGGGTTCTTTACTAGTCATACTGTGGCAAAAGCTTTTTTTCTCCTCAAATTATTTTATCCCTCGTTTGTTAACAGCAGTTGCACATATACCTGCAACTCTATCATTTCCAGGAAAAAAAATGATGTTACCAAAATGAAATGCACGACATGAAAACAGATCTGATTTGTCATTCTTAAAATCATGTGTCGAATTAATGAATATTCAGTGCTCTTATTAACCTGTCAAAATAATTCAAAATAACCCATTATTGTATCTCTATTATAATACCAAGCTTGCACACTAAAAACTCGGCTCGCTGTCACACGATCCCTATGAAATTGCTGTGGCACTTAGCGGACATGCCAACAATGTTTGGGAAGTCTTGGCGTTCCATAGTACCACTTGCATTTTGCACAATGCGTATTTTTGTCATTCCCCGTGTACGGTCTGTCGTCTGCTACCAGCTATGTTGTACTGCTATCCCGTGCATGTGCACGGGTATCGCTAGTATATTTATATTGTCACGGTACTGGCGGTCCAGGTGAAACTGGGAATCCTCACAAACTGGGAAACTTTATTAATTGGTGGTGCTTTCATCTTTGAATCAGGATCTTCTCAATTACAAGCAGATTTTTGTGTCTATCAGTAAAAATAAGCTGATATTCCATGCAAGCTACATCATGAATTAATGATATTTGGAGCAAGACACATATTGGACAATTCTGTTTTGGGGCCATTTACTTATTACTCCCCTAACAGTTTCACCGGAGGGGGACTATAGGTTTTCTCTCTATCTACCCATCCGTCCCACCTGTGGTTTTTCAGACTTTTCCCCATACCTTTAACATATTCAGCAATATCAGCAATAGCATCCTATCCTCTGTGCATGCAGAATAAGTAGATGGCCTCATCAGTTTGAGGCACAGCAGGTGGACATCCAAACACGATTAATTTTTCACAAATCAAACACAGAATATATAAATTACTCTTTCTCCTTCAGCCACACTCATTTCCAATATTGAACATGGAAGCTAACTGTACTATTAAACAAGCTCGAAGTAACTGTGAGATGGTATTTGGTGATTTGCAGCTCGCAGTGGGCCCGGTGCTCAATGAAGGGCAGAAGCATTGCATTTCTGCAAATAATTTTATTAAGCACAAAATGGATAGAACAAAGTTTGCACTGCTACCATATGGTTATGATATTGTTATTATTATTAATAGTATTAGTCGTATTATTATGCTTTTAAATTATGCTGCTGTACAGCAAGGTAATGTATCACAAGCACATTCCTACCCTTCACCAAATGTAAAAATCAAACTGCTCAAAAGTTGAATTGACAAATGCAAGCCAAGACAAATTTGATATTATTGACACCACAGTGTGCAATACTTGTGGAAAAATGAAACACAGACATACCCGGCATCAAGGTACCTTCGAAACACAGCGGTGCATTTTCTGATCTTGTGTCAAAAAAAGCGGCCGGAAATAAGGCAGCATTCAACGTCGTCGAAATGTTTGCATCCGGCTTGTTTCAAATGGTTACAACTTCAAGCTCAAGCAAGGAATCGGACCAATAACACAACAGCAGAAATCCGTTATCCTGATGCTGATAAAAATGATAAAGTTGATCTTCATATCACAGCACAAAAAAAATGCATTTCAACGTTTTCCCACTTGAAGAGGGTAATGTAAACCAAAACAAAGATTATGAAGAAGATTTTAAAACCCTGCGTGAGACCCCGGATTAAGATACTGCTGCTAATCAGAGGATTGTTGGTTAGATTCCCAACAATCATGACTTTCTTCCTGACAACAGGCCAATCGCCAGCAAGCCTGGACTTTTTTTTATTGTACAGAATGAATACACAAAAAACAGCCAAACAGTCCTTCATGTAGAGTATCCAATAAATTATTTTTCAACAATTCAAGGAAAGCGGAAACAAGATCAGCACCTTTCAAAGTGAAATTGAAATATACAACATGTCTGAAAAGTGTTGGCTAATCCAGAGTTAGTGGTTCCTTTTTATCCAAACTCAGTAAATAAATTGTAATTGAATTCAACTAAATACAGCACACAACAAAGTATTTCAGAATTACTGCATCAATTAGAGTAACAATGTGGTTTAGTGCTTGGATGCTTTTTGGGCAACTTAGGATATAGCTTTATCAGTCAGCACATATGGACTTGCACACAAATGTTTACAATGTACTAATTACAGTTACTATTTCAAAACAGCTGCTTGTATGAAAGTCTGTTTCATACATTGGTTTATTATTCTGTTTATATATACTCAAGTAATTGCTTTTTAACTTAAACAAAAAAAAATTCACAGTGATGAAATGGGAAACCAAACCATATATATATATATATATATATATATATATATATATATATATATATATATATATATATATATATATATATATATATATGTGTGTGTGTGTATATATATGTATATGTACTGTATATACATATTGAGCACACTGTCCAAAAATGATATCAACTACATCGGCATGGCTTTCTGCAGAATGTTGCAGAAAGCAAGGTGAGAAGGAATAATAAGCAAACATGGTGCAATGAGGTCAGACAAACAAACAGGGCTAGAAAATGCAATATGCACTAGAATGACTAGATGGACAAAGATGGACAAAGCACTATCACTTCGGCAAGGCAGATAAGTTAAATGTAAAAGCAGATGAAGCAATGCAGTAAGCGACTTGACATTCATGAGGTTGGTTGCATGGTTCATTTGGAAGGTGGCTTAACAACCTTATAGAAAAAACATGAAAGACTGCTGCTTGTGTAAACTGACGAATGCCTTGTACTTGCACTACCAAAGACCACAATACCAATTCCATAGATTCTTGCCATGTAAATTCTGACATTTTTGAGGTACTTTGATCATTTTGAATTTGGTATGAATCAAAGCTTGTCGGTTAACCAAGCACAAACTGACTTTGCTTTGTAATACTTGTGGGTAAAATTTCAATGCACTTAAATAATTGACAAGCAAATGTTAATAAAAGCCAAATTAAATGCAAGTGAATAACAATTAACTTGCATTGAACAACATAAAACAGTCCATGTTTGTGTCGGCTTGCCTTTTCAAGTCGAGTGTTGCATATTCAATGCTCGTCTTTGGACTTAACCGAATGCAGTTTGAATGAAAGAAGAAGAAATGGAACCAGCATCTTTTGACAAAGGAACATTCAGAGAGACAATGTTGTCTTATTTCCCAATAACCCAAAATGCCATGCAGAACTTAACAACACCAGTTGTGCGATTAGTGTGACTACAAATACAAACCAATAAAAGCTTTTTGGTGCAACAACAATATTGCTTTCACTACAACTATATTGCCTTTTCGAGACTCGGTGGGTTTGCTGCAAGTTGCTCAAATATCCTTTAAACTGAAATCCCAATTTGTGTTGATGTGTAGAATACATCAGTGTAGAATAATTCCACAAATGCAATATAAAGAGAGCTTTTTTATAAAATACCTCCTCAACACCACCCTCGACCCCCTCCCCCCCCCAAATATA
>CM068952.1:73878832-73891506 GCA_035128595.1 Eptatretus atami
TAAAACAAGAATGTCATGAACATGATACGTGCCAATTGCTTTGTATCGATTGGGGAATTACATCAGTACAGTTTGGGGCAGAGGTGAGTGCAAACAGAGGAGATCGTGCTTATATTTCACAAGTGATGAGACATAGTATATAAGACTACAGAGTGTGCAAAAAGTGAGACCTCGGAACCTTATTTAAAAGGTAGGATGGAAAAGACTAAGAAAACGATAGGGTGGTGCTCCCAAATCGCATTATCAACACAGTATAAAACTTCACAGCAATGTTGGAAGAAGTGAGAGAACAATAATAGAACATTAAAAAAAAGTGGAAGGATCACAATTGCAAAAGTGTTTTTAAATATCTGAAAACAAATGACATCAATAAGATGTTCAACTCAGAAAAAACAACCTGCGATCAGAGAAATTAAGCAACACCGTACTTTTAGAAACTATATTTCCCGATTTTAGGTGAAATTCTAAATGACTAAGGCAAGACTTCAGTTTAAATAATATTATAATGCTTTGTCTGGAAGTGTGGGCGATACATAATGGACCTAGTTTTTGCTTTCTTTCCTAGCAGATATACGTAATGTCCAAGAGAACCTGGAGAGTGAAGCATCCCTCAAGACAGTGTCAGGTTGACTCTCATAGCATTCAGAACCTTTTCGCTGATCAAACTCTCATCAAAATAGGAGCAAATTCTCAATCAATAAAAGAGAAGTGTTCCAGAAATGTTTCAGACTTTTTTTTTTTTTAAACAAACTTGGCACAAAAAAGGAGGGCATCACGTGGGACGAGATACTAATCATGGCTAAAGAAGCATTGGTAAATCATTACAGGAAGAAATTTGTAGTTTTTCTCAATTGAAAGAAGTAAGTATTTACCATGAAAAGACAAATGGAGGAAAGTTAAAGAACACAGTCATTCTCAATCAAATGCCATCAATAATAATCAACTAACCTCATATAATGTATTAGTGGGATGGGGTCAGGGGGAGGGAGAGGAGATGTGGGAATAGCTTTGCCGTCCATATTTATTTATTTATTTATTTTTCTACTTGCTTTATAAGTTGTTTGTGTCAGAAATTGAGGAAATGCAAAAATCTATTCACAGGAGTAAGTCGCAAACTATGCTGAGGTTGTGTGTGGTGTGTGTGTGTGTGTGTGTGTGTGTGTGTGTGTGTGTTGGAAATATCTTAAGCTCATACTATAAATGCCTCCGATTAACAAAGGCAGACTATTCTATGGCCACACGGACCAGCATTTCAGCAGTGAGAAACTGCTTGAGAAGCAATGGGTTAGCACCATAAATCCTCAAAACTCTCCAAAGGTTAGATTATGTGGATGAGTGGCAATCACAAAAAAAAAAAGTTACAAAAGCTAACAGTTGACTGTCATTTCCAAGACAACAGGATGAAAAAGGGAAGGATTAAATAAAATAAAAATCTTAGATACAAGGGTTTATTTGCATGTTTTTTCCAAATGAAAGAAAGTTTTAAAATTAAAATTTGTCGTGAAAAAAAACCATAAAGAAAAGATGTATCAAAACGTTGAAAATAATCACATTATGTCACGAATGATTCCACTCACAATGTTCTTAATGCTTAAATTGTAAGCAAACTACTCCATTGACCCTATTTTGTGTATTGTGCAGTCCCACAACAAAACGTTACAAGTCACCAATTTCAGATTACAAAAACGACAATGCACTAACGTCACAAGATACAGAAAAAGAAATCTGACCATCGACGACTTCTATACATTGAATTTTCCATTTTTTTTTTTAATATGAGAATATACTTCCTTTGTAAATAATTTTTTTTGCAAAAAAGTATCAAATAAATCTATCAAATCACAAAGGTGATATATGCAAGCAAAAGAGTTCTCAAAAGTTCTGTGAAAATCGTGCGGCCTTGCTTTGATGGACGCGAGTAAAAATACCAATGTATGCACGCTGGCTTAGAATATGAATCCAAACATAACTTGGCACGTATTTAAAGTACAACTCATAGCTGCAGCAACGGTAAACAATTCCTGAAGATATTAAAGAAAACACGAAACAACTTCAGTACTGTATTTATAAAGCATATACATTGGTGATTCGATCATATTCTGGATTTCTACTGACAATTTCAAAGCCGGCTGGTATCAACGCGAGTCAGTCAACCATATTTAGTACATTACTGGCCGCTTCAGACTGCAAGCAGCCAAATTATGCAAATGGAAATGTGGAATCGGTATTACTCAAACAACATTGGTATATATGTGGGATTATTAAAAAAGGTCCAGCAATGTAATACCACTCTCACATCCCCACTAATGAGCAGCCCTATCACAAGTTGGCCAACGGTCAACCGAAGTCCAAAGCCAGTGGAGCGTGCGAGGAGATGGAGTCAGCATGTGAGTCCAAGGTTGCTACAGAATAAGTCAGAGCTGTGGAAGAAAGGTAATACAAGTGAGTGTTGAAATTCAATGCAAAAATAAGCATTCCTCACTTTCTTTTCAATGCGGTTCACTCAGAACTAAGAGATGGTTCCAATTATTTTATGGACAGCTATAAATTGGGATGGATGCAGATAATAATTTATGTGCCCAAAATGTATCAGAAGATACTGCGGAATTGGAAGAGGTTTGAGAAAAAAAATTGTTCACATCATTGGGATGGCTAATTTAAAAAAAAAAAAAAACTTTTATGAGAAATAAAATGTCTCAAGGGATCTTCAGACATTTTCTTATTTAAACCTGCAAGACCTACAAATATCAAGATTTTTTTTCTTCTCAAAAGCACTGAATGCATTCATTTGATTCCCAAACCTAGATAGTCCAATTTTATTTCACTACATGGATCAAAAACAATTTTAGAAGTGAAAGATTACCTGTGTTTTTTGGACAACACACAAATTGATTTATGAATAGTGTTTGAGCAACAGATTGATCCCGAAGCTACGGAAAGGTACACATCATCCACAAATATGTGTGACAAGGTGTATTTGTGTGCCACCTTTGTTAATTGTACAAAAAGCAAAAAACAAAAATACACTCAGGAAACAATTTGACACATAATTACCTTGCCGCTCACGTCGTCGAAACTTCCTCAGACGCCGGTCGATCGAGGCAACCTCAGACCGGAGAGCCATGTAGTACGCCCTTATCTGCTGCAATCTCTGTTGCAACCAGGTGATCCGTGCAGCACCACTCAGGGATGGCAGCTCTGAGGTAACAAATCCACCACCCACACCACCTCCATTGTTAGCAACATAGATCTCATCTTAAGTATCATCCTTGAGCATGAGATAAGTTGGTTCAAAGCAACCAAATGATATTGCTCAGTATTTACTGAGCAACATCATTTGGCTGCTTTGAACCAACTTATGTCATGCTACATTCCCCTAATGAACTATGAAAATTGTGACAAAACTGTTATTGGTTTTGAAAACACTGTCAGTTAACCATAATGATTACTGCAGTGGCACAAAGGGATTAGCCTTGATAACATTTCCATGGATATTGAAAATTGGAGAAGTCCATCTCCTCTCTGGGTTTAGCTAAAAATTTGACATCAACAACACAATGGCCTACACTTTTTCTGACAGTACAGCAGAATATTTTAACATTCTATTATACTCCTATTAAATGTATATGGGTAAGATGGTTGAATGTCTCCTCCGAAATAGCAGTATATTTTATGAAAGGATGAAAGTACAGCATACTCCATGAAAGAACTATATAAACAAATGGAATAAGTTAGCACCAACAAAACAGTGCTGCTAGCTAAAAAAAAATTGAATCAAATTAAAATTTTCTTTCAATAATAAATGGACCCTCCATGCACAGGCTACATATTCCATTCATTACTAAATGAAGGCAATTATGAATTCCCAGTGCAGAAAGTGTATAAACTTGGTAAAAAAGAAAATTTCACGTGGCCAATGTTTGGAGAAGGTAATGATATTGTACATTTCCACTGGCAAACTGTGTTACTATGGCTTGTAGAAGAGTTAATGAAGCCCAAAGACAACAGGCATTTTTAAGGCCATTTTCCTGCGAGAGCAGAGGTTAGCTTTGTTGGCTCCATGACAATCTTCTCCACTTTACCCTATTTTCTGCATCTCCCCTTGTTAACCCCCTTACCCGCATTCCTTCTTCCACCACCTTTAGCCAAGTCTTTCTCGGTTTTCCCCGTCCTCCACTTCCTTCTACATTCATTTCCATTACTCTTCTTACCCAGTCACTTTCATCCTTCCTCAACACATGACCCAACCATCTCAACCTGTTTCTCTTCACAACATCCATCACCAGGCTCTATTCACATCATCTTCCACAATTCATCATTTGTCTTCCTCTCAATGATATTCCACACATCCACCAAACCACTCTCATTTACACCCTTTCCAGCCTTCGTTGCTGCTCCACATTCATTACCCATGTCTCACTCTCATAAATCATAGCACTTCTCACACATGTAGCATACACCTTTCCCTTCAACTTCAGCGACATGCCACTCAGTTCCTCATCAGCATGTCACTCAGTTCCCGAAACTTCTTCCATGCACATCTCACTCGAGCAACTGTCGCCAAGTCTGATCCACCTTCTCCATTCGCCATGTCTCCTTGGTAGCAAAATGTTTTCACACCTTCCAACTTCATGCCATCTCCAAGATCCAACTAAACATTTCCTCTATCTGCAACTCCCTCTATGCACACCTTACACTTGAATGTAGCTACCACACTGGTTAATGACCCTCTCACACCACTACATTTCTGATGAACCCACTTAGTGCACATTGTACAATGAATGGAGTTCACTCCAACATCTTTCCTGCACACAGCACACGGCCACTTCCCAGTTCTTTCCACCTCACCACATGTTTTACCACTTACCATCACCTTCGTCTTTACGATATTTACCTTCAAACCTTTTGCCTCCATACATTCCTTCCATTTATTCATCTTTTCCTTCAGTTCATCCCTAATCTCCGTAATCAACACCAAATCATCTGCATACAACTCTCATGGTAAACCCTCTTTTATGCTCTGAGCCAGCAACTCCATCACAACTACAAATAATAATGGACTTGGTACTGACCCCTGATGCACTCCCACCTTCACCTCAAACTCACCACTGTTCCTGTCCTTCGTCCTTACAGCTGTGCGCGCTCTCTCGTACATTGCCATCACAACTCTGATCAACCATTCCTCCACTCCGAACTTCCTCAATGCCCATGTCACTACTTCCTGTGGAACCCTATCGAATGCTTTCTCTAGATCAACAAATTCAAGAAACTACTTCTTCCTCTTCTACATGTACTTCTGCAACTGCCTGACTATAAAAATCACATCCGTCGTTCCTCTTCCTGGCACAAGTCCAAACTGCATTTCATCAATCTTCACTTTCTTCCTTATCCTCTTCTCCAACACCCTTTCCAATACCTTCACTCCATGATCCAGTAACTTTATCGCTCCATACGAGCCACAGTCCAGGTCACCTTTCCCCTTGTACAAAGGGACAAGGGTACTCGGTTCCCAATCTACTGGAATGCGGCCTTCTTTCACCACCAGATTACAAATCTCTGTCATTCTCTTTGCACCCCAACTTCCCGCTGCCTTCAACATATTTCCCACAACTCCCATCAGCCCTCCTGCTTTTGTACTCTTCATTACTCATCGCTTCCTCAACTTCCTTCTCAGTTATCTTCTCTGCCGGTCCTAAAATTTAGTTGCTCCCTATGTTACCGTCCCATTCATTCTCTGCATTCAACAGACTTTCCATATATCTCTTCCATTAATTCCACAACGAATAGTCCCACTTCACTCTTCAAGCAACTCACCCCCATCACTTCGCACCTCTCTTTCGCTATCTGCTTTGCAATCCTAAATACTGCTCTCTGATCCTCTTCCAAATCTAAACGTTCCCTGAGCATTTTCCGATGTGCCTCCTTCGCCTTTGCTACCTCTTTCTTGGCAGCCTTCTTGGTTGCTTTATAACATTCATATGCTGCCTCTTCTGCTACTGTACCCTTCGCCTTCTGCCAATCCTTGAACTACTTCCTCTTCTCGTCAATCCTCTTTCCAACTTCATCAACCCACCACCATGTTTCCAAGTGTCTCGGTGTTATCAGCAGATTGGTCTGCCAACATAAACAAAACAATATCAAAGACAGATGTATTCCTTTTGCCACAGGCACAGTGTTGCAGCATGAATGGAATTTCCCTTGGAGGTATTCCACAAGAACTGTCCAGAAACGGCTTTGTGCAACAGGTTACAAAGCCAAGACACTGACAACATGCCTTCTTCTCAACCAGAAGAAAGAGCAGCCACTTGAAAGGTGCCAGGCACGCAACACTGGAATTTCGCACCCCAGAGGAGATCCATTGGTCTTGTGATAGCCGATTGCTTCTGCACACGGCTGATGTAGTGGAGCAACTTAGCATAACAATTGTGCATTTTGTGAGGAAAGCACCAAATTTGGCACACTAGTAGCCTATCATATTATGAACAGATTTGGATATTGGGCCATCTCAAAAATTTTGATGGCAGTGGAAAATGGCTGCCACAGCCATCAGCGGCTGAATTTGAGATGGCCCAATATCCAAATCTGTTCATAATATGATAGGCTACTAGTGTGCCAAATTTGGTGCTTTCCTCACAAAATGCACAATTGTTATGCTATATTTAGCTAAGTTGCCCCACTAATGGTAGAAATCAGGTTTGGTGGCACTTAACACAGCTTTTACACCCAATAACATTGTGGAGTCTATCGCATTTGATGATGAATCCATTATGATATGGGGCTGCTGGTTGTGATTGTCAGGTTACCCTGTCGGTGACAATGTCATGTTTACAGACATAAAAGTAGTGGAGCGACATTTTGGAAAACGTTTTTGTTCCACATTTGGAAAACAACCCACTTCTCACATTCTCATGCAGTTACTGGCTTCTTGCTAAATTATACCATCACAACATTGCCCTGGCCATCAATGAGTCCTCATTTAAATCTAAAAGAGCATGTTTGAGACATTCTTAGGTGGACGTGGACATTTAAGAAATTGGACAATCCTGTGCAGACTCTGGCATGGTTGGAGGCTGCATTTCACCAGGAATGGCAACAACTCCCTTTAGATTCTCTCTGGCAGATCAAGGAAAAGGTTTGGTTATTTTAATATTCTCTTGGATCCCCTTTCTTTGGCAGTGGTGTGTAGACTGACTGCTTCCACCTTTTGGACCATACAATCCTGCTCCACATTAGTGTACAGATAAAGGTTAAAATTTTGATTGCCTCCTCCCCAATTACCTGAAAGAGTTTGATTGGATTTTCATCAGCACCTGGTGCTTTTCCATTTGCCAGCTCTTTCAGGGCAATGCACCTCACATTCGATTACTATTGCTTCCTGTCCATATTCGCTTTCTTCAAAGGTTTCCATCAAATTGGCTATTTCGTTTGAATGGTGTTTCGATGTAATCCTTCCATCTTTCTTTCACCTGTTTCTTCTGTCAGGATCTTTTCCTGTTCTCCTCCGAAGGACCCCAATCAAAGACTTTAACTTTCCTGTGATATCTCTGATCTTTAAAAAAAAAAAAAAAGGTTTCTTATGTTCCCCACTCTATGTTGTAACTTTCTATCTTTATGCATGCCTCTGAAATATTTATGTTTGTCTTTCCTTGCTTGTCATTGGAAGTCAGCATTTAGCAGCTTAATATCCTCTCTTGATGCACCTTTGATTTTCATCTATCTTCTTCTGTCTGCAACATTTCTTGCCTCTTCTGACAGCCATTTATCCTTATTCTTTCTGCTTGCTTTTGCAATATTGTTTTTTTTAGCCTCTTCTTCTACAAAGTCTTCAACCTCTTGCCACAATTCGTCTGGTATTCTGTCAACCTAGTCTAGCTCTGAAAAATGATTTTTCACCTTTATTACATCTCATGAGTCTCGCCCCGACGAGATTATTGGAATGCCCGTTTGTCTGTATGTATGTCTGTGTGTGTCCTCATCTATATATTTTTGCTTTAATATTTTTTTTCTCTGCAACCATTAGGCCGATCAAAGCAAAACTTTAAACATCGGAGGGACTCCCCCCCCCCCCCCCCCCCCCACATACAGAATATTTTATTGATAATTGATATAATAGGTCACATGGTATAGCAGCCATACTGGATTAAAGGAAAAAAAATTGGACATCTTCTCTGAAACCGCTCAATGAAAAAAATTGAAACTTGGCACATATCATCAACTCCCCATGGGGTACATATCGTGATAATGATGATGTCGTCAGTGAAGTAGTAGTCCAGCCACAATTGGATGAATCAAAATCCTTATCCGAAAAATCTGAAAGTTATCATATCTGATCTGCAACCCAATGTGAGTGAATAATTAAATCTATGATGTCATCGTTCAGGTGGTCTTGTGGCCATATTGAATTGAAAATAAAAATATTTTAAAATCTTCTTTTCCAGAACCGCTTAACAGATCAATGCGAAACTTCATACATTTAATCGACGAGGCAAGGGGAATATAGTTTGAATTTTTTTTCATATTCATCTTCATTGACACAATCTAGCCTTCATGTGCACAAAAGTGGTTGTTAAATATTCTAATAATTAATCAATAATCAATAAAGCTGTGGATAATGGCAATGTATGTGACATAATAGGGTGCATGGATGATATGGGTAGATGGGCCATAATAGCAGTGGGTCATAATAGCGGCGTGTTCAGGTAACGATGGTGTTTTTGTTCAGAATGAGCGCGCAAGGTGAGACTATGCGCTTTGCTGAGTGACGTTCTCGTTTAGATACATTTTCAATGTCATATCTGGTGGAGTTTTTGATTTTTTCTTTTCACTTTTCTCAATTTGACGCCGAGCTTAGCTACAAGGAGTTCATGATCTGACCCACAGTCTGTGCCTGGCAGTGTGTTGGCAGATTGCACAGCATTTCTCCATCTTCTGTTGATTAGAATGTAGTCAATATGATTTCTATGTTTCCCATCAGGGTTGTTTGACAATCTACACTTGGGTTGTTTGAAGCATGTGTTTGCAATTATGAGCTCATTCTCCACACAGAACTCCAGCATTTACTCCCATGGCTCATTTTGGATACCAAGTCTGTGCGTTCCTCCAATCCCTGGTGCTCCTGCTTCTCCAAATTTTACATTCCAGTCTCCCGTAATAATTAAAACATCTCCTTTATGCATTTGTTCTCTCAATTCCTGTAACTTTCTATGAAACTCCTCCACATTTTCTTCATCTGTTGCAGGAAATTGGAGCATATATCTGAATGATGGTGGTTTTCACTGGATGTCCTTTCAATCTCACTAATATTAACCTATCATTGACTGAGTTGTAACCCAGTACTGACCCTGCCATCTTCTTATTCCAACGGTACCATTTTTATTATTCTACGACAGCAGAAGCCCTTTAGAGTTTCGAACGAAGCGTGGCACGTGACACATGGACAGATGCTTCTCCTTTTAGCAAAAGATTAGATTTTAGAATAATTTTCTCAGCTATTGCTATGATCAAGGAAAACATAGGCCATGCTTAATTTCTTAATATGTGTATGTAAAACACAATTTCCTGCCTGCAAAACTTGATGGCTACAGTTTGTAGTTGGATCCTTTTCCTTTGAGAATTTCACCAAAACAAAACAAGGGCTTTGACCCAACTTATATCACTTGGTTGGTTCAATCTGTCATATTCAATGTTACCTCAATGCTCCCTCTGAGTTCTGCTGTCAGTCTGAAGAGATTGTAGTAAATCAGGAAAAACAGCTGATGAAAGTGAGTGATAGTGATAAAATGAAAAATTAAGTGAAACACGAAAAGATACCAGAGGAAACTTGAACAAGGTATTTACACAACAAACCAAAAAGCATGATACATACTAGCACATTCACATCACTTTGAATCATGGAAGAAGGGAACAAAGCCCTTATTACTTGTTAGGAAAAAAAAAAATAAAACCAAGACTTATTCAGACAGGTAATTGTAGCCTGCATGTATTATAAATGACCCACCGATCTGCACGTCAAAACTTGCAAGCTTGTCAGTCGATGAACTAAGTGAACCCGGAGGACTGGGAGGAGGTGAGAGCTTTCCATGGCTTGGCTCTGACAGGGAGAAGTCTTCACTGTCACTGCTCTGTCCTGTGTGGTACAATAAATTGAAGAATACAGTAGTTTGTAAGCTTTATATTTTCCCCAGAGTAAAATCATCTGTTTATACATTTTCTTCCCACATTATTGTTGCAAATCACTTTCCTGAGGTCAAACAAACCAAAAAATTGTTTCCCATTTCTGAGCAGAAAAATTTGGGGTAATTTGGTCAAGAAGGTTTCAATGAAGTTTAATTGGAAGAAGGCACATAAAAATAAAGGAAAAATATAATTATTAAAGAAAACCTTTGGTTGCCAATACAGCCGACTCTTATTCAACCAAATGTATTTCAACCAGATAGGAGCAAGTCTTTCCCTTTGGATTCTAATAATTGTGTAGTATATATATATATATATATATATATATATATATATATATATATATTATATATATATATATATATATATATATCTTTTTCTTCTTCTTCTTTCGGCTGCTCCCGTTAGGGGTCGCACAGCGGATCATCCGTATGATCCGCATAGTGATTTGGCACATGTTTTACGCCGGATGCCCTTCCTGACGCAACCCTGGTCGCCTCTTACGACAGGGATATGGTACACCTATTTTAACCGGGTATACACCGGCCCAGTATACTGGTACTCATTTCGCCGACCTCGGAAGGATGACAGGCTGAGTCAACCCCTGGTGTATTAATTCAGTGGCCCAACGGGGCTTGAACTCAGACCTTTTGGATCCCAAGCCGCTGCCCTAACCACTGCACCAACACCAGGCATATATATATATATATATATATATATATATATATATATATATATATATATATATATATATTATATACAGGGTGATTCAAAAGTAGGCCCAATCTGTTTTTTCGGCTGTCAGATTCTTTCTGAGAAGTCATGTTGTTTATAATTGTCTTGCAGATTATTAATTTCGTAATTTATTTATTTTGATTTTGTTTTGCAGGTTATTGCTGCGAGTTTAGAAAGTTACTGAATTTGCACCAAATTGAACCATGAATTACCTTTCAATGAATCAACGCATTGCGGCCGTGAAACATTACTACAAATGTCATGAACAACCAACGATGGCGGCACGCCGTTTGGTACAGGAATTCGATATTAACCCACCTCAGGGAAGAAACATACGATTGATTGTCGAGAAATTTGAAGCACAGGGTCGGTAGCCACTGCAAAGAAGTCCGGCGTCCGAAAACGGCAACGAATGTAACTAAGGCTGAAGAAGCCATCAGAAACTGGAACAAAGTCCGCAAAAGTCAACTCGCCGTTTATCTGCAGAGTTTGAAGTGAGCCATCAAGTATTATCCGTATCCTTCACCAGAAAAATTGGAACCTTACATTCCACGCTTACTGCATGCCCTTCATGATAGAGATGACGACCGCCGTCTTCAATTTTGCAAAGAGTTCTTAGCTAAACTTCACGAAGAGGCACAATGCTAGACAACATCTGGTGGTCAGATGAGGCATGTTTTAGCTTAAGCACAATTAACAGACACAATCATGAAAGACCTTGTTTATCGTGAAAAGCCTCGTACCATTCAGGAATTGAAGCTCAAATCACTGCAAAGTTTGAGGAAATTGATATCGAACTCTGCAGAGTGTGTGCGCTCTTGTGCTGCTCGGCTGCAAATAGTGCATCGATCACGAGGGAGGGCACTTTGAAATTGCAAGTAAACAGCTTGTACAGTTCCATATATTTTTTTCTTGAATAAATGGTTAGATAACATGTCATTCATTTATTTCTTACTCTTGTACACTGTAATACAAATGGCAAACAAACAATCACTGACAGAAATCGGCGCTACTTCTGACTCACCCTGAGTATTAATATATATATAATATATATATATATATATATATATACATAGATACATACATACATATATACATACATACATACATACATACATATATATACATACATACATATATATATATATATACTAGACAACCGTGAACCATTGTGTTCCGTTGTGACAGCGGTCGATGAAAAAAAAAAAAGACACGAAATTTTAATATTATTTAGTGGTCAAACTTTAACTTGAAGAAAATTTGAGATTTACCTAGAGTCATCGTCAAGATGAATCACACGTCTAAACACAATTTTATTTATTAACGAACACAGAAGTATTAGATCAAATGCGAGTTTATTTTATGCTTAAAAATAATCGTTCTTTGTCTATAGATATGTTTGAGATTTTAAAAATAGATCATTTCAAGAAAAAAAAAAAAAGATAGCTCCAACGAACTATACCGCTGAAGTTGTTTGCCTTGATCAAATAATCCCGAAGAGTACTTGACTCTATCGGGAATTGATTTTTAAATATTTTTTCCGTTGCCCGATTTGAACGAAACTTGATACTGCACACAGCAGGCGAATGATGAGTCAGGTGGCCCTAAAATGTTTGCGCTATCGTGTGTTGTTTTGGCTGTATTTCGGGAACAAACATACTGTTGCGGATCCGGGGTGGCGGGATTCTCACCCGATTCTAGGCGCCACCCTCACCACCGCCGTCTCCGGGGTTTATAACGCCGGCCGGCTCGGCACAGGCCTCGGG
>CM068952.1:73892443-73902458 GCA_035128595.1 Eptatretus atami
GTACATGAATTCGAATTTAACCCACCTCAGAATAACTACGAGTTATTGTCGGAAAAATTTAGCAACAGTGGTCGGTAGCCACTGCAAAGAAGTCCGGTCGTCCGAAAACGCAACGAATGTAACTAAGGCTAAGAAGCTCAGAAGACTGAACAATCCGCAAAAAGTTCAACTCCTCGTTTATCTCAGAGTTTGAAGTGAGTCCAATCAAGTATTATCCGTATCCTCACCAGAAAATTGAAACCTTACATTCCACGCATTCATCCCTTCTATATAGATATGACGACCGTCTTCAATTTTCAAAATGTTGCAGCTAAGACTTCACTAAGAGTACAACAATGCTAGACAACATTGGTGGTCAGATGAGGCATTTTGTTTTAAGCTAATCGCACAATAACAACCAATCACTGAAACCTAGTTTATCTGAAAACCTCGTACATTCAGGAATGAAGCTCAAATCATCTGCAAAGTTTGAGGAAATTGAATATCGAATCTGCAACGTGTGTGCGCTCTGTGCCTGCTCGGCTGCAAAGGTGCATCGATCACGAGGAGGCACTTGAAAATTGCAAGTAAAACAGCTTGTTACAGTTCCTAACTATTTTTTCTTTGAATAAATGGTTATAAACATGTCATTCATTTATTTCTACCTTCTTGACACTGTGTAATACAAAGGGCAACAAACAATCAACTGAACGAAATCGCCTACTCTGATCACCCTGTATAATATATATATAGTATATATATATATATTATATACATAGAACATACATAAATATAGCCATAACACTACAACACAATTATAAATATCATACATATTATATACTTATATACTATACTAGACAACCCGTGAACCCATCTTCCCGTTGTGACAGCGGTCGATGAAAAAAAAAAAGACAGAATTTTAATATTATTTAGTGGTCAAACTTTAACTAGAAAGAATTTGGCATTTACCTCAGATCATCGTTCAATGAATCACACGTCTAAACACAATTTTATTATTACGAACACAAGTATAGATCGAAAATGCCATGTTTATTTTATGCTTAAAAAATAAATCGTTCTTGTCTATATATATGTTGAGATTTAAAATAATCATTCAAGAAAATAAAAAAAAGATACTCCACGAACTATACCCTGATTGTTTGCTTGATCAAATATCCCGAAGATATGACTCTATCGATTGATTTTCTCTCTTCTCTCCTGAACGAACTTGATACGCACAGCAGCAGGGAATATGATCAGGGTGGGCCCTAAATGTTGCAGCTATCGTTTTGTTGTTTTGCCATGTATTTCGGAATCAAATCATTACTGTTGCGATCCGGGTGCGGGATTCTCTACCATTCTAGCGCCACCCCACCACCGCGTCTCCGGGGTATAACTCCGGCCGGCTCGCACAGCTCGGTCACGCTCCTCAATGCGATACCAACGTATCCTGTCTTTTACAGTTGGGAATAAAACCCTGGTTACAGACTGGTTTTGTCATTATGCAAGCGTTTTCTGCAGTCTGTAACCATTTTGGTTTTATATGCCATATCGAACGATCTTCCTCGACGCACCGTAATTACCATACGCAACTTCCATACTAATAAGCCATGAGTTATTGGGGAACACGGGACACAAAAAAAGATTCACGACAATTTTATTAACAATCTCTCAACCCGTTCTTAACTAGGGAACCACGGACTAATAGGTGAGGGTCCTACCTGAGATATGCCTTATACAACACGTGCAAACAAAGACAGACAAGCATGATGAAGACAGAGTACTGGTGATTCTCATGGACTGAGAGGAAGTGCAAAAGCCGAATGTCGGCTTCACACAGCGGATTCACGTATTCGAAGCCCCAGCTTCGAACGCGTCCTTGCAGATAGGGTGGCGCGCACTCTTTCCTTTCCGCACCGCACGCGGTTCTTCCGTCGCTCTGACCCCGCGTAAATGTCGACATGGCCTCAGCTGATTTCTCTCATCGTCCACATACACAAATCCAGCCATGACCTGTTTCATCAGACAAGGCCAAGAGGTTGGCTCCGGCAGGCGGACGGCAGGCGTGTCGCAAAGTGTCGAGGATCCTTCTCATGAAAGTCGATCGCCACCGACTGCAGCAGCCTCTAGTCGTTACTCCTGCTTCCTTCTACGAAGCAGATCGCAGGACAGACACAGCCGTTTTCCCTACACAGCCATCACGACTCCCTACCAGTCGTTTCTCAGTCCCCTTTTCTTTCGTCGGCCGATGCAGACTGACCCTCAGGTTCAGCTTCTCTCCCGGCCATTCACCACTGTTCCTGCTTTTCCGCTGCCTCGAAGCCTTTGTCATCAGCAGCTCGACTGGACACTCTCGTTTCTCTTTGCCTTCCTCCTTTCTTTTCCATTCCTCACGAACTACACAGCTGTCCGTGTACAGCCGTATCCGCCACCACGGCGCTTCACAGTTTCACCCACATTTATTTTCGTTCGTCCTTCGACACTTACTGAGCACACCTCTCTCGGCGAAGCCGACAAAATCTCCTCCCTTCGCTTCACTTCCTCTTTTTGGCCACACCCTCTCAGCCGATCTGGGCGGGCCCTATTCATCCGTAGAGAAGAAGAGGTGTAGCCCTTGGCACACACCACTGTACGAACAATAAAAACATGGCATCCTACACCTCCCGACACACATGTAACGTCCATTTTACCACACAACCTAGCTAAACATGCATTTAATGGGGCATCTGAGCTAATCCTATATTTAGTAGTCCAATAAGGGCCATTTCCGTAAGAATACATACAAGATGAGACTTTTAGTAATATATAGAATAGATATATATATATATATATACATACATATATAGTTTGGAAACGTACCCACGGGGGAGAGCATACATGGACATGTAGACACCAGAGGATCAGTTATTTCTTTAGTCTATGTGTAGATCGACCTTGGCCCCCTTGTCTAAGGGTTTTTCGAGTGAGATGCATTGAGGTTAGTTCGTACCCCCTGCTCATTTCAATTTTTCCTTCCTTATGCCATCTGTTCATTCCCCACCCCCCTGTACTTTACTCCTTTGCTGCTTTCAACAATCCCTCCTTTACCTCATCAGTCCATTTGCATCCCTCTCCATTGCAACGCTGTGCACGCATTATCTTATTTCACACATTCATGGCACAAAGCATGACACTTGATATTCGTGGCCTGTGGGACGGCACCTCTCGCGTGATGCAGAGTAGCACTGTAAAGAGGAAGTTTGTGTGCGAGGGAGGGGCTGGAGTGCACCCATGCTGTCTTTCACGCACAAAGGGCACAGTGGGGGCTGTGGTGAAAATTTCCCTCAGAATGACATGGGATTTTCCGTGGGCTGCGTCATGGACCCGCCCACATCGGATGCACACAAATGAGAAGGAGGCTCGCATGAGCTAAGACAGGGAGAAAGCCAGATCCAGAGGGGAGGAAGAAGCTGAGGAGCTGGTCCTCATCGACACCAAAAAGCTTGTCTGGCAAGGGGCAGAGGTATGTGCAGAGTGTGTGAAGAGAAGGAGGGAGTGCAGTGTGTGAAGAGAGGGAGGGAGTGCAGAGTGTGAAGAGAGGGAGGGAGTGCAGAGTGTGAAGAGAGGGAGGGAGTGCAGAGTGTGTGAAGAGAGGGAGGGAGCGCAGAGTGTATGAAGACAGGGAGGGAGCGCAGAGTGTGTGAAGAGAGGGAGGGAGTGCAGAGTATGTGAAGAGAGGGAGGGAGCCCATAGTGAGAAGGAGGGCAGTAGAAAAAGCCCAGAAGGCGGCTTGGTTCATGGGGAGCTGCTGGACACGGGGGCCCAGTATCTACGGAGCGAGCTGCTTGCCGTCACATATGTTGCATGCCAGAGAGGACTTGCCTACTGGGTCTGGACACTTCAGAGACGTGGCTGCGCCTCCCATCACAACGCATCACCACTCCACTGCCCATCTTCCCCATCACCCCCATCTCCCAGTATATTTGGACTGGTGCAGCCCCATTGAGCTGTGTAAGGTGAGGGAAAAAGAGTCGACCCCACTCTTCTTTTCACCTTACTTTTATTTTCTTATCAAGTTCTTCTTGTTTTATTCTTCTCCTTAGATTTAATGAGGTCATGTCTTTTGTGTAAATAAGATATCAGAAAGACTATGTGTTTATCGTTAAATCTGCCATTTTGCGTCTTTGCTTTCTTCCCTGTAAATACTCGCTTTTAAATGATCGTTTGTGTACATGTGTAAATAAATAATTCTTTGTTGTTATTTCCAATCTGTCTTTGTTGTCATTTCCTTCATTGGTCTGACACAGTGTAGAAGTGCAGTTAGACGGGAAGTTGTACCCCACCTGATTTGCTCTGTTAGCCGGTGCGGCACCCCATCTGTTCCACTTGGCAGAAGATCACCAGGTGCAGTGCCAAGGACGTGGCCTCATTAGGTTGCCATGCCAATAGAAAGATATATAGAAAAAGATATGTTAGCCGGTTCATGTCAGGTCAGGCCAGATTAGATCTGTAACTTGCTACAGGTATCATGTAAACCTGTACTAACCTGTTCCATGGTCGGGTTGTCGGCGACTAAACCGTCTCCCCCACCAGGTTTTTTGGTGAGGAGGGTGTTTGGATATGGACACCCAGCAGGATTAAAAACAAAACCTGTCAAAGGGTGGAGGAGCTCCTTGTGAGCCAACGGCCATCCATATCGAGTGCCCAACTGTCTGTGGACGTCCTCCTGCAGTTGGGTTACTTCTTATTAGGAGTTGGTGGCAGGATTTGCACTCTGGCCACCGTAAAACCCTTCATTCCGCAAAACACAAAAACGCAAAGAAATCTGAAAACCCACTCCGTGGGAGTACCTCCTGTGCAGCTTCCCTTCGCAGGGCAGCTCACCAGATGATGGGATTGGGGCAAAGCCTTTGGGACCCCCAATCTTTGATGATAGGAAGGAAACCACGGGGTAACATTCCCGGGTCAGATTGCGTGAGAGTGTGTCGGAGTGGTGCTGAGGTGTCGTCCACCAGACGGCGGTCTCCTTGGGTTAACCTGAGGCGGTCCCTTCGGGTGGGTGCCTGGAATGTCCTATCCCGAAGAGAATATGATCACCCGTCTCTGTTATCATCTGAGCTCAAGCGTTTGGCCATCGGTATCGCAGCACTCTCTGAGGTTCGGACACTGGATTGTGGCGAGATCATGGTGGGTGGTTACACCTACTATTGGTCTGGTCGCACTGATGGTTACCATGCCCTGCCGTGCTGTGCGAATCTGCGCACGTCACAAAAGACGGCTGCAGACCTCTTCCTGTCACGTTTCCTCGCATTTCAAGTGCCTTGATGATGTTGGAAACTGTACTCCTGACACCTTGGCATTCCTTTGCAATTTCTCGAAGGAAAGACCTACACCTTTTAGATGGTTACTAGACGACCCGGTACCCGTGGTCCATTTGGATAGATCAACAATGGCATGTTATTTTGACTTAAAAATAAATCGTTCTTTGTCTATACTAAATTTTCGAGATTTTACAAACATAAATCATTCAAGAAAAAATAAAAAATAAATAGCTCCCAGCAACTATAACCGCTGAGGTTGTTTGCATGCATCAAATTCTCCATGAAGAGTACTTGACTGTAATCGGGAATAATTTTTCATATTTTTTCGTGCCCGATTGTGAACTAAACTTGATACTTGCATACCGCAGGAGAACTGGTGAGTAAGAGTGCCCTAAATTTGCCGGCAATCGTGTCTCCCGTAGCTGTAATTTCGGGAACATACATCACATACATAACATATACATCATTGTTATACAAGATGAGCGGTTTTAGTATAATTAGATAGAGATAATGTTTTCTGCTTCACTGCAGTGGCAATATGTCAAATATGCTTCAGAGGGTGCAGCAACAAGTCTGTTCAACCTGCCGCTTATCACAGCCAGAGGATTTGTACTAATAACAAAAGTTGGGACACCTGCAGGAATTGTTTGATCAACTTTCAAGGCTAATTAATTCATGGCTTGCAGAGCAGCTGCAGTTGCTAACTCATATTGTTCCCTGGAAAAAGGGCCTTTTTAACACCTGAGATTTCCATATTGTTTCATTTCTGTGACCCTAACCTTCTATTTTTAACGTCTGACAGTTTATGCTTCAGCTGGTAACCATTTCAGGTTATTCACGCGACTCTGCAACTGCTTAAATTTCAGTAAACTGAAAAATAATGGGGGTGTTCTAAACTTTTGACTGGTGTGTATATGACATTAAATTGATGCGGTTGTGACAATACATTGTTCAGCTCCACAGTTCAGCAACCAATCGAGTCCGAAAAGTCAGAGTAAATTCTATCCCAAATTTTAATGAACTGAAAAGGGTGCCTCCTTCAGCATGTTTTGCTTGGCGGTCTGCAAGTCTTCTCAGCCAGAGGCACAGCAACACACACCGGCCCATTTACAGCGAACTCACTTCTGGTCAGCGTGTATGAGCACGCGCACATCTTCTGGTATCAGAATGTGGAAAGTCATGCTCATTGGATTCTCACCGATTCCTGAACATTACATTTTTTCATCTTTAAATTTACTTACATTTGCATAGTGTTCAGCTAACTGTGCTCGCCCGTACCTCCAGGTAATTAACGCACGTTTTGGTTCGCATGTGGATCAGGAATAGGGGTGCGGGTTGATCACTTTCGCGTTGGTTGTGGTGTGTGGTTTGTGTGTGTGTGTGTGTGTGTGTGTGGCCCTGTGTGTTGTTACATGATGGCTGTTAAGCATGGCTGCACGTGGCATTGCAATTTCTTGTGGCAGTGTATGCTATAGGAATATGTTGAACTACTGTATCCTTGCTCTTGCAACCAAACCCCTTACGATGCTTAACCAACTGGTTGTACTGTAATAGGTGAGACAATGGTTTGTCTTTGATACACACGCTCTCTGTACTTTAACACGCGCCGGCTTCGCAGCATACATGTACCGGTGTTGTTGGGTGTGACATCCAGTTCACCGTTCTTTCTCTGCTCCAGTTGATGCCACGCGTCCTTGTATTGGTTGCGTCAATTGCTGACTGATCTATGCTGCCGGATCATATGCCCTTTTTGTGCTCATCCAGCCTTGTATGGAGGTTTCTCCTCATTCTCTCTGAGTGCCTTTCCTCAGTTCTTGCTGTGGCATTAATTTCAGGTGCTGTACTACCACACACGACTTTGTTACTTTCTCGGTATTTATCTTCAGTTGGTTAAACACCCAAGTAGTATGTAGCAGTTTGTGGTTACTCCAATACAGCACTTCATTATTTTGCAATTCTCTCCAAGAGATCTGGATAAATAAGTTAACACCACACACCTACACTCAGTTCTGGTTTTTGCTTGGTTGTATAGTGCCTTCTAACCCCTGTTACCAACCTCCTGTCTACTGTGTTTTGTTTTTTAAGTTTCATGAACCTGTTTAGAGCACCCAGCTTAACGGATGATGTATTTCACACATGCAATGGAACACGTTCGCTGAGTGAGGATCTCTTTTCCTGTTTGTTAAAAATGAGGAGTGAGTTTACCTGACTTGTTCGATTGATGTGGTGGCTGTGCTGTGTAGCTGAATGATTTGATAAGAAGCCGCAATGAGAGCATCCTTGTCTGCAGATACCGAAGTAGCTCTTTTGAGCTGACTGGGCCAATGGGAACAGAATATCAGCTCGCATGATTCTAACATTACAACAGGTGCCCAAACTAGTACTCACACTCGATACTCTCACAAACAACATTCACCATAGCCATCATACACAGAAAACCAAGTTCCACCCAGAAAAATAATAAAACAGACCATTTCCCAACTACAGCCCATATGCACAGACAGACTGAGGTGCAGTGGATGTTCATTACATACGTACACCAAATATCATTTGGAATCTACTGCCGATGAACGAGTTCTATGCGGCGATCACACTTCCCAACAGCAAGACAGCAGTTGTAGGTCTCTGTCTTCAATTAGCCTCTACTTACTTGGTCTTGCACCCTCTGCTCTGCTCCATGCTTTCGTCACCCTTCCAATCCTCCCGCCTCACGGATTCAACATCCTCGACCACAAAACAGCAACAGACGCAGGCACAGCACCAGGATGTCATTGAAAGCTGGATCTTAGTTTTGCCCCAGGAAACCCGTAACCCAGCCGGGACTCCGACCTCATTCACGCACCCTCGAGGGCCCCAAAAGATATCCTACAAGTCTCCGCAAAGATGACTGCAGCATCTGCGAAATCAAGGTCAGAGATCTTGATATTCCAAACGATGCACTGCAGCTTGATCTCTCCGACATCCTCCCCAATCCATCCATACAAGTGCTGAAAAGTGTGGGGGCCAGTACACCCTGACAACTCCACTAAACAACTGGAAAAAGTCAGAGATGGTACGCACATCTCACAGCACTCTCAGTACCAGAGTAGAGTACAGACATCAGAACGATCAGTTTTGGTGGCACCCCACGAAGACCAGAATCCTCCAGAGGGCATCCCGATTCACTGAATCAAAGCTTTACAGAGTCAACAAAGGCTGCAAGCAGCCCTGCCGAAACTCTCGTCTGCGTTCGGTGAGGACGTAAGCGACAAGGATACGGTCAACCGTGACCTCTTTGGTGTAAAGCCTGACTGCTGGGGCTGGTGCTCAAGCAGATGGGGTGCGAACCTATCAAGAATTATCCGAGCAAAGACTTGCCGCACTGAGAGCAGCGTACCCCTCGGTAGTTGTGCAGTCTTGGCGATCACCCTTCCCTTTCCAGAGAGGGACAACAAGGCCCCCTTCAGTCAGTTGGGATGATGCCTGTGTTCCGGGCAGCACAGAACTGCATGCAATGACACGAGTGCACGATTTCACAGCCTTGAGAAGTTCAGCATGGATGCCACAGCCTGGAGCTTTTACCCCATTTCAACCGGTTCACCGCAGCCTGTGTTTCCACAAGCGAAAGTGGACCACAGTTGATTGGAGGGTCAGCAACATATTGGAACATCCCCTCCAACTCAACAGCTGGTGGATCAGCCTGACAACCGCTCAAAGTAACGGCCCAGCGGGCCTTCATTCGGACTCCTCTGTCAAGAGCCTACACCCTCTGCTCTAACTGCAGTACACCGAGGGATGGGCTTGGATGAACCCAATGTGCGAATTTCCCTGTAAGCAGGACGAGATCACTTACCACAGGTGAGCTCTACCCCCTCAACAATTCCTCACACATAGCTCCTTTCCAACCTTGGAGCACGTGTACAGTTTTATGCCTCAGCCTCAGCTCTTGCATTCAGCCTGCCCTGCGACTCTGGTCTATGGTATCCAGTGTCCCTTGAGAGACAAAATTCTTCTTTGCCCGAGGTGAGTTCAGGACAATCCACCGCGCAACATCAAGAGGGTGGTCTTGAAGGCACTCCACAACTCTTCAGGACCTCCAAAGCACCCAGACCCCCCAAATCTCCACTCAGCTTGTTCGCAACTCCTCAGCTACCTACTCATCCTTGAGCTTGCCAACATCCAGCCTAGCGGAGGTACCATTCTCCTGGATTTAAGGTGCAACTTAAGAGTTGCACAACAAGCCGCTGTGGTCAGTATTGAGGAATGAGCACTCCGGTAAGCCTGCGTTCTGGATCAGCCTCCAGCGACCATCAACAGGACATGGTCATCTTCTTTGCTGCACCCCAGCGTTGGAATACCAGCCAGCGATGAGCTTGTGGCGCTGAAACCATTAACCGGCACCCTAAGTCCATGACTTCTTGCAAAGTCAAGGAACTTCGTGCTATTCAGGTTCACAGTTCCGACCCATGGGGACCAAACACAGTCTCATAACCATCCTACAGTTCAGTCGATGATTAAATCCCCAAGACTAGAAGTGTATCTTCGTCTGGGGCACTGATTCAACCACAGACTCGAGCGTGGAATAGAATGCATCCTTCACGGTGAATCACTCGCCTCAGTCAGAGCATAACAGAGACCAGGGAAATGACACCGAAGGAGTGACGAATCCTTCGTCTCATTAATACGCTCATTGACTGGTGTTACTCATGATTATCATGGAGTCACTTATTGGACACAGCTACAGCATCTCTTGGGCA
>CM068952.1:73919537-73922037 GCA_035128595.1 Eptatretus atami
AATGATAACTTTTGTGCCAAATTGGCTTACCTGTCAGATGTGTTTGACCAGTTAAATCAGCTCAACATATTAATGCACGGTAGGAACAGTTCAGTGTTCTTGGTTGCTGACAAAATTGAAGGCTTCAAGAAAAACCTTGTTCTTTGGAACGAAAAATGAAGGATGGACGACTTGAGATGTTTCCACTTCTGAGTGAAACTTTGGAATCCACTCCTCATACAGACATATCTGGGCTCATAATCCAGCATTTGAGCCGAGTTATCACAAAAGATTGCAGACTACTTTCCAGAGGACCAAGGCAAGGAAACCTTTGGATTTTGAACCCTTTCTCAGTGGATCCTGCTTCAGAAGATGGGCCTTGTCCGTTGTACTTGAAAATGAACTGATGGAACTTTCTGCAGACAGTAGTCTGAAGCTTCAGCATGCACAAGTAGATCTTCCTTCATTCTGGAATATGGCAAGCAGTGAATACACTTCTTTGTCAAAGCGTGCCATCAGATTTCTTTTACCATTTCACCACAACCTATCTCTGTGAATCGGGCTTGAGGCGCATGTCACACCTTGACGATTTAGCCAGCAATCGGCAACGTATAAAATGTATGTAAAACGTTGGCGTACGCTGAATTTTGATGTTTTTTAAAAAGTTTTGGTCGTATTCATAAAGTGTTGGTCGTATGCATAACATATTAGTAACGGGCACAGAACGTTTCGTTGTCTTATAGATAACTTATTACAACGAATGCTTATCCTGTTGTCGGGCGTTCACAACCTATGCCCAAGTAGTTTTAACTTAGGCATAGCGCGCTGCACGTATCGCCGACGAACTCGTGGTGTAGCCTGTTAAAAACCTGCCGCACGCCGATTTAAATCATAACGCCTGAGAATTGGAAGTGTCAACATCGCAGTCACACCTTGACGATTTAGCCAGCGTATGCCGACCTATGAAAAATGTGTCTCAAACGCTGGCACACGTCGAATACGGTATGGGTAAGTTGTGTATACGTGAAGAGCAACTGAAAAACGATGAAGTACGCTGTTCATATTTCGTGGTACGGTTTAGTACGTCATGAAATTTCAAGCATGCTGAAAATTTTACGACGTACTCGCCGTATGGCTCACACGTTCTGCTACGCTGGGAATAAGTTGTAGGCACGTTATGCGATCGTTGACACACGTGACACAAGTTCCTTGTAAGTTACTCATAAGTCGAAACACGTCGAGGTAATGTTTAGCATACCCGAAACTTATTTCTCCGTCAGGCACATTTTCTTTTTTTCTCCTTGGCACGTGACGAAATATCTGGAGTTGTTGTTGTTGTTTTTTTTTTTATATATATATTTTTTTAGTCTATCACGAATTTTTAAAATATTTCGGACATTTGCTTTTAAGTTTCGACGTCGACGTGACAATATCCTCAAACAGAAAATATTCACAGAGAGGAACTAAGAATAAGACATGAGCAAACTGAAGAGGCAATCGGACGTGACGTAACGGCACGTGAGAAATATCGAAGTTATTGTTTTTTTTTGTTTTTTTTTGAAACGCTGCCAATACGCCATTTAGGTAGCTGTAAATTAAAACACGTTCAGTAAGTTCTGTGGTCGTCCGGAAGACGTCAATCAAATACGTCTACATACGTCAATATGCGTTGAGGTACGTTACACATAGGTCATAGCACGTTACTCATAGGTTAGAAATAAGTTTTGGGTACGCTAAGCATTACCTCGAACGTGTTTCGACTTATGAGTAACTTACAAGTAACGTGCCTCGACGTGTGTCAACGATCGCATAACGTGCCTCGTGTGTGTGCAACGATCGTGTAACGTGCCTACAACACGTTACTCATAGGTTATAAATAAGTTCGGGTACGCTAATCATTACCTCGACGTGTTTCGACTTATGAGTAACTTCAAGTAACGTGTGTCGACATGTGTCAAGATCGCATAACGTGCCTACAACTTATCCCAGCGTAGCGGAACGTGTGAGTCATATGCTGGCATACGTCGTAAAATTTCAAGCATGCTAAAATTTGAGGACAACCGCAAAGTACAACGATGAAAGCCACGTACTACGACGTATGGCAGTGTTTTTTCAGCGTGCTCTTAACGTATACAACTTACCCATAACGTATTCGACGTGTGCCGGCGTTTTAGCCCAATTTTGCATACGTCAGGCATACGTTGGCTAAATCGTCAAGGTGTGACAGGGCCTTTCTCGACTGTAACTGTGACAAAATCAAAAGCACGAAATAGTCTAAAAACAGACACTCTGAATGCCACTTTGTGTGTGAGCCTGTCCCCATCATACACGACTTGACCATCTTATTCCAAGAAGCAAGCTCAAGTTCTCATTAAAGGTAAGCATAATGATTTGTTTTGGCATTAAATTTTATTGCCATTTTCTTCATTACGATTCTGTATGATGGGCCTCGAAAATTTCCTCAGAGCCAGAGTGGGCCTCGAGTGAAAAAGGTTGAGAAGCACTGCACTACATGACTTGC
>CM068952.1:73924537-73930321 GCA_035128595.1 Eptatretus atami
GACCATGAGCCCCTGCCTACCTCTGACCTTCCCAGTTCTGTGTTCACGCTGTTGGACTTGTGATGCCTGCACAAGCCATAATGAGAATTCCGTGTCTTGCCGATATCGCTCTGGTCTTTCGACTATGGTGTGCTTGAAGCCTTAACTTAAACGGATTAGATCTTCTGAATGTACAAATCCCCGAGGTATGTATTTCTGATTGTAAATAGAACTACAGTACATAAAATTGTATGAGTGCCCTTCCCTGTTTGAATACACATTATTAAACTCACTGGGTCTCTGAGTTGCTCGGAAAGCTATTGAATGCTGAAGCAGAATATCCGCGCATTGTTTTTTTTAATTCTTTCAGAGGATACGGTATTCGGGCTTTGGGTGCTTAACGTAATGTTAAATTTACTCTCCTGCTGAGCGAAGGTGACCACCTGCATCTCCATTTTGAATGAGACCTCGGTGTGGAGTGGAGTCCAGTGAGCTGCCCGATCGGCCATGGGAATTCTATATTGAGCTTGGTATATCGAGCTATAAGAGCTATAGGCCCTTGATCTGGCTCAGGGCATCTGGACTGATTGGCCGGCATGATCCCAGCAATGATGTGTGTGTGTGGTGTGTGTGTGTGTGTGTGTGTGTGTGTGTGTGTGTGTGTGTGTGTGTGTGTGTGTGTGTGTGTTTGGTTGTCATCTCAATTTGCAGGGTTTGAGGAGATGGAACGAAGTCCTCCCAAGACTCAAAGTATCCACCTCCACTTCATTAAGGGATCACAATTCATGGACCAAGCTGTTCAACTTTGTTCTTAGAGTTTTGTCCCGAGGGCTCCTTTCAGGATCGTCACTGAACCCCGGACTGCCTGCAATTATAGTTTATTCCTGAGAATAGTTTTCAAAATCTCAGGGATGTTCTTCTTTATTATTCCTGTTGCTCCAATTATCACTGCTGCAATTTTGATACTCTTGACTTCCAAGATCTCTTGATATCATTTTTGAGGTCTAAGTATTTAGTCATTTTCTTGATTTATGCAATATTTAAGCCAAAATCGCTGGCTACTGATATCTCAATCAGCAATGCTGTCTTTTCCTTTTTGTTCCTGAGAATGGTGTCCGGTCGCAAGGCTTTGTTTTCTATGCTCACACTCAATGGGATCATCAGGTCATAGGTGAACATGACAACCTCATTTTCAATGATTGCCCTTGGTGCGTGTTTCCATGAGTTTTCTGGAACTGGGATGTTGAAATTTTTGCAGATATGCCAATGAATCATTTTGCATACTTTGTTGTGCCATTGTGTGTAAAGTTGTTCTGATATTAGTTTTTTACATCCTGAAAGCAGGTGACTAGTACTTTCTGTTTCTGTGTTGCAGAACCTACACTTGTCTGTCTGGCTCAGGCCCACTATCTTTTTTAATCCATTGGTGTCGTGTCCTTGATCTTGGGCATTTATTATTATTTGTTCTCCGTCCCAGTTGAGTTGACCTCTTCATAGCCATTCCAATGAGCCTGCTTTGTCAATCACAACTCAGTCCAATTCTTTTTTGGATGTTCCTGCTCTTTTGTCATTCTTCCAGTTGTTGGTGTATATTTGTTGATATTTCTTTTTATATATTTCTTTTGTCTTCTTTTTCATTCTTTGAGAATGTATTTGTTGCCGTTTCATTTTCCTGTGCGGTATCTTCGATTCGCACCTATTTTTGGAAATTCCTTCCAAGGTGAATGGCAGGTGTGTGTGTGTGTGTGTGTGTGTGTGTGTGTGTGTGTGTGTGTGTGTGTGTGTGTGTGTGTACATATAATGTTTCATGTTGCCGAAAGGTGATAGGGGATAACGGGAGTAATATAGCCTAATTATGCCACTAGTACATGTTTAGTGTAAGCGTACAATATCTGTGTGGAAATGATAAGGTACATGCCGAAGATTATATTTGGAGATGATAATCGTGTTCCACCTCCCGTCCGTTTGTGTCTTAAACCCCCACTTTGCTCCCCTCCCATTCTTAATCCCTAACTCATTTCTTTGTTTTCTGTATATTTGCTCTCCAAATAATGACCTGTCAACCCAACTCTGCAAGCCAAGCAGATCCCCTTGGAGGACAAGATGGTACACCTCATGGCCACATGCCATGGTAGGCATGTCGCGGCACAAGAGTTCGCAGGGAGAGCCAGTGAGTGCACGGTCGCAGGGTAAATAAGAGCGAAGGGGCGGAGCACTGGTGTGATCAGAGCATGGCACGTAGCGCTCGTGGTACAGTTCGGTGATTCATTTTGGAAGAGGGTTTTAACCTCAGTGTTTCAGTTTGGGGTCCACTTCAGCAGAAGAGCTTGGTACGTTCAGTAGCAGGACTCAGCACACTCAGGCGGCAATGGAGAGAGACGTCCTAAGAAGCCAACACCAGAGACAGCAGCATTGGTAAAAGCGCATGTGTGCGAGGCGGCCACTGGACCTGGACATGACACTACTAAACCTGTCTTTATCCGTCGAGAGCTCTGCTATTGTTAGCTTCCTCGAGCGGACCATCTGAAGGACCTCACAGAGGCATGACATGGGGGGTCAGGTTTATCATCTTTCGTCTTGTAATTCACCATCTGTCTACTCTCTGTCATGTGAATGAATCAAGATAAAAGTGATTCGTCGATCAAGGTACCATGAGCGCAGGGGTTTTTATAACAGAGACTTGTATAAAATAATTATTGTGATGCATATTTTTCCCTGTTCTCCTGTTTTTCCCTTTCTATTTATTACCTCCACCCACCTTCTGTTTTCACCCTGTTTGTTTGTTACTTGCAAAATCGAAGATTTTCAAGTATATTGGTCAGTCGATTTTGTTATTCTCTCTGTCTGTTTGTCTGTTTATCGCCTACAGGTCAAAATTCTAAACTGGTCATCACGGAACGTAACCAAGTTGTAGAGGTAGTCTCAACTGAGAAGCCTATTGATTTTGAGGTCAAAGGTCAAACGTCATCTTGAGGTCAAAGTTCTAAAATCGTCATTTTTCATCCGATTGACTTGAAATTTGAACAAGATTTGCATATCGTGTCACTGGATTGGGAAACCAACTATTTTTGAGGTCAAAAGGTCAAAGGTCACTCAAAGTCAAACTTATAAAATCATCAAATTTCATCTGAAAAATCATCAGTTTTCATCTGATTAACCTGAAAATTAAAGTAGCAATTGCATAGTCCATCACTGAATTTGGAAACTAACTATTGAGGCCAAAAGGTCAAAGGTCAACTCAGGATCAAACTTCTAAAATCATCAATTTCAATCTGAAAAATAATCAATTTTTACCCGATTGACCTGAGTTGACTTTTTTGGCAATTTTAATGGCTTTTTGGCAATAAGATTGGCAATTTTAATGTTAATGAAATGGACAATTTGATGTATCCACGGCAATCTTTGGAGAGGGGGCGGATTTTGCAAGTATCATGCTCTGCACGACATCTTTTTCTTGTTTTTCTGGTTGTGTGCAGGATATCTAAAAAAAGTTGTGGACGGATTTCGATAAATTTTTTGTGGGTAGGTTGGGTGTGTGACAAGGAGGAATCGATTAGACTTTGGTGAAGATCCGGATACTCCAATTTTTAAAAGTGATTCTTCACCATTGATAGATAGGGCTAAAAACGATATATGGCACGACATCTCAAAATGTACAGATTTGGATGCAACTTGGTAGACAGGTTGGGTGTGCAACAAGGAAGAATTGATTATATTTTGGTGAAGATCCAAATCCGAGAATTTTTTCATTGGTTCTTCACCATTGAGAGATATGACTAAAAACGATATTGCACGATATCTCAAAAGGTTATGGACAGATTCTGGCGAAACTTAGTGGACAGGGTCGGTGTGTGACAAGGACTAATTGTTTAGATTTCGGTTAAGATCTGGATACAGATCCAACCTATCAGTGGGATACAAAACGTAAACTGTTCGGCCTGGCAGAGGTATGTGCTCTACCAAGGACTGTTATAGTTTGGCATGTTTTCGGCAAGCTTCAGGAAACCCATCCTCTTAAATATGACCCTTTCAAAATATATATATCAGATATTAGCAACATGATAGATATCAACTCAAAAGTGACAGCTTTCATGATGAATGCACTTCAAACAGTATTGTTCACACAAACCTGAGCAGATAATTTTCACATGCGTTGCAACAGAAGCTTCCTTACATAATAAGCAGTGGTACAATTAGTTTATTTGAGATGTCGATTAATTTAATTCACACTTGTTGGAGTTTGTCCAATGACATCATCAATTCTGAGATTAATACATGCAGCAGCCATGTTGGATGAATAGCAGCATCATCATGAATGGGTAAGCCCAGTGTAGGCAGAACAATGCCTGATAATGATCATGCTGTTTATGTTGATTTGTCTGGAAAGCATTACTTGTGAAGGATATATAAATCTTTCTGAACGTTGCTGATCCCAATCACCAAGCAAACTCACAAAATATTTCTGAAAGGTTTAAGATATATTTCCAATTTGTGACTAGAAAATTGTTAAAATAATATTTCACACACATCATCAATAAAGAACACAGAAATCCTGACAAATATCACACTCTCACGATGTCTCTTCGAAAGCACCATCTGGAAAAACCCAACATCTACTTTCTTAACAATCCTCTGCAAGAAGTCCTTTCATTCAAGCTTCTGGGTCTCACTATCTGCCATGATCTTTCCTGGGAAAGCCACATTTCCAACCTGGCCTCCAAATCCAGTTGATGACTGGGCATCCTCCGTCGTGCAAAGTCCTTCATGTAGCACACCTGAGCTCCTGACCATATACAAAGCTTTCGTCCGCAGCCTGATACTCCTGGCTCTGGGGGGGGGGGTGTTTGTGTACATGACTCTTTTAGAGCGTCACCCTATTTTTTTTTGTTCTATATGCCAAGACCTTCAAAAAAAGTTTGGGTAACACCTCCAGATCAATTACATTTTCTCTGTAGGGTCCATCTTGGATTCACAGTTGGCTACCAGCAAACTATAATTGAACCAAAATGCCCATATTGGGTTTAGATGGAATAAATCATTAGCAAACATCCATAAATTATTAATTTTGATTTACTTCAATTACTAATGCATTGCTTAACACATTTTAGCATGATTTATTCTCTTAAAACTTGGTTCACAGTAGAAAACGATCATATTTTACGTAATTTTAGTCAAAAATAGCTTTCAACTTGAAAGTAGCTCAAAGTTTGATGGTCTCTGAATGACTTAATATTGTAAGTAGAGCTATAAAATTTGGCCAAAAGTTTCATCATTAATTTCTCTGAGCAATTCAATTTTCATATTATCACAATGGGGCTATGTGTGATGACCACAGAGCTCAATTGTAAACCAAAGTCACCCCTACCCCCAAATGGCCACTTTTGCGGTATTCATCAAATGATGATATCTCCTTAATTAAATGCCATGGAAAGTTGATTTTTTTTATACTAAATATAGGTTATTGACCCCAAGGAATTCATTGGTAACATTTTAGTATTTTTTTTGCTGATATCTTTTGACTTGTTTTAATAGATAGGCTAAGAGGGTGGGAAGGATATTAAGTTAGAGTTTCATCTTGAATATTGTTCTGCATTCCGAATTTTCAATATTTTGGCAGCAATTTTGGAGTTATTAATAAGTACATCAACTCCAAAAATGTAACCAATGAATTTCTTGTGGTCAAAAACCTATATATACATGTATTATCAAAAATCAACTTCCCATGCCATTTAGTTGAGTAGATATCATCATTTGATAAAATACCGTAAAAGTGGCCATTTGGGGGCAGGGGTGACTTTGGTTTAC
>CM068952.1:73941269-73959593 GCA_035128595.1 Eptatretus atami
TTAGACAAATTTTTCATAAATCGGCATACGCTGGCTAAATCGTCAAGGTGTGACAGCCCCTTTAGGTAAGGGAACTATGTTTTGAGGTTTACAATTTTAATAAAGCTGAAAATATGATGTTGTGAAATTAACATCATTTACAGCAATCCTTTAAATTATATTATAATTTATGAATAGCCCTGATACTGTGCAAGTACAATTAATGGTGTGTGTGTGTGTGTGTTGTGTGTGTGTGTGTGTGTGTGTGTGTGTGTGTGTGTGTGTGTGTGTGTGTGTGTGATGTGTTAGGGAACAGAAATGTAAAAATATACCATCAGAGATGGGAACCCCCGCCATTGAATGAAAAAGGTCATACATATTCCAGTAATGAGGGAGGTGAATTGGAAACAAGACACCATTTGGTCATCATCAAAAAAGTTCCCAGGGGAGGAGTAGTAACCAAAATAATTGAAATCAGATAAGCGTTTTCCATTTATTACAAAAAACATTTTTTTCAAGATGGCCGCCCAGTCGGCCATCTTGGATCCGGCCACGCCCAAAATCAATAGGGTTCTTCCTTTTCAGGTGGTACATGTGTGACCCGAATTTCAAATCGATATGGCGAACAGTTTATGAGTTATCGCACTCACAGCTATAAATGTTGACGCCGGACGGACGGACGGACGGACGGACGACCTGGGTGACAACAATATCCCCCTTCCGCCACGCGGCAGGGGATAAAAACAAGACATGTGTGTGAAATACCTGCTGTTCCAGCCAAGGTAATGCACCAGGTAGTGGTTGTCACCTTCTTCATGCTGTCGACGGCGGATACGAGCCTCATACGTACGTAATGACTTTCCTCGGCCATATTTGACATGTACATGGGTTCCTAAAATCAAGTCTTCTGACTCTTCTTTGTTAAAAGTTCTGTCGAAGACATCCTCTTCATTATCTTTTTTTTCTTCACATTCTTCTTCGTCTTCCTCCCCCATATTCTCTTGTTTGGCATCATCGGCATTTTCAATTACCCTGTGGAGATACCATTAGTTTGAGAAAAACGATTAAAGTAGTATGATTCCTCTGAGAATTTTGTTTTGTTTGATACTTTTCATAACAAATGATACACCCATACCCATTGGCTTTTATGTCAATATTAATCGTAGATGCAACAATGATTATGTTGGACACCTTACCTTCCTGCTTTGTTCTCCTCTCTGCCTTCACACTGCTTATCCGAATCACACTCGGGTGATGCCAAGTACCGCAAACTTCGCTCTACTTGCGGTCCCTCAATGTTTCTTAACACTTTGTTTACCTGATCAACAGAGCTATCTCCCGATTCCTTGCTCAAGATAATTGGCTCCAGCCTAACTCCTGAGGTGACCCGCATTGTTGGTTCTTCCTCCACAATTCCTTCATTTTGAGTCTTCGATTTTGACATGTCATCTTCTATATCTGAAGTGCTCTCCGCTCTCTCCTCATCTTCAGCTTGTTGCAAATGCTTGTTGTATCCTACCTCTGTAGTCTCTCCTAAACTGTCAGCCACAGCTTCCTGGCATTTCAGGGACTTACAAGCTTCACCAAAACTAATTCCAGCACATTGGCAGTAAAGTTCAAAAGCATACAAGTACCTGTGGTGGGAAGGGTGGAGGGGTATTGGGGGTAAGGAGGAAAGGATGGGGAAATTAACAACATGGTGGCATCTATCTGGAATACCACCTCATGAAATATGCATCATTCAGGAAGCATGTGAAAGTAAAGAGTGACTCGATTGTGCACAAACGAACGTGTCTGCCATTTCAAAATTTATTTGTGATTTGATATATCGAGCTGAGCCAATTAGTTAAGGCACTTTTTGGTTTCCATACTATTTTGGCCTTTCTGATAGTACTTGCATATGGATGTTAAAAATCCCAGTGCCATTTGAAAAGACAGTGAGTCTCTGTTGTTAAAATAAAGAGATTCTGCAGATTAGTTGTTACAATGAAAAATAATTGTGCCGTGGCTGCAAATCTGCAGATCCTGATAGAATCAGGAGCTGATCAAAACTTGTAATATGTATTTGCAGAGAGGATAAGAGGGTGGGTGCTGCCTGTCCAATTCAAAGATGAAAGATGTTAAATAAAAAAAAACAGAAAAAAAAAGAACGGTTTTCCAGAGAACCAGAACGATAATTGATGAAGATTAGGAACAGGACTGGGCCAAAGACACCACCTTGGGCCACTCCAGCCTCGGCAAGAAGAAGAGATAGGAGGAACCATCCCATTGAGAGCTATGCACTGACGACGAGGGTGGAGGCAAGCCATGAGAGCAGGTGGCCTTAGCTGTGTAGGCCTAGATTTTAGAGAACAAGAGTTTGGAAATTGTTAATAAAGGATGGTTTTTCTATTTACCAACCCTGTGCCATGAGTTGTGTTTCCTTCATATTTGATTATACGGCCTGTTTACTCCAACTGTTTGGAATTCAGTAAATAATGTAACGGGGTTTGCTTGGTATCTTTTTGGGCATGTTATCCGAGTATGACGTGTGGTGGCAACCCCTGAGCAAGCACAAATACCCACTTGCATACCAAATTTGATTTGAAAGCTCATAATTTCAGAACAAAACATGTTTCGTTCTTGTTAATTTAAAGATAAATCCATCCATCCATTGGGATCATACTCTGTGCAGAGCGTTGGTGCTGCCTAAGCAGTCTCCTTGGCTATTGGGCACAATCCTGGACGGGTCGCCACTCCCACACAGTATACCAGCAAGCTGGCACTCGTTTTGCCGACCTCAGAAGGAAGACAGGCAGAGTCAACCCCACCTGGTATTAATTCAACAGCCGAGTGGGATTTGAACTTACGATCCGAGGATCCAAAGCCAGCCACCCTAACCATTAAGCCAACACCAGGCATAGAGATAAATGCAATAAGAAAAAGATTTTTCGACGTTAATTTAACCTCATGGTTATCGTAATTAACTCGAAATCTAGGACAGAAACCAGGTTGACATCTTTTCAATTGATAGCCATTTTGATGGTAGAAGACAAATGCATGAAAAGCCAACCTTCTTCACTCGATCGGCATTGCATTGATAGTTATTTGTGAAGAACCCATCCTTACAGAGGGGTTAATTCCCCAAAATTGGCATATATAACATGACTTGTAACACCCCTTTCACCGATGTCGGGGCTATGCCGTACATATTTATCATAATAAAATTGGGAACCTTCCCCTACCCTGAACCCCAGGATCTATTAAATTTTTTTACAATCAAAGCTTCAATGCAACCCTGAGGACACAACAGTTTTCAACTCATTCCGTCCAGCGGTTTAGGAGTGCATATAGGTCAAACAAACAAACACTTCTTAATTGTCGATAATATGATATCCACTACTCTCTATCCAATTTTTTGTGTCCAACTTTCTTTCATTTTGTGAAAGATTCAAATGTTTGTGCAAGATTTCTTTCACAAAATATTACAGATAAAGGATTTGATTACAGTGGCAAGTGACACACACCACCACACACACACCAACACACACACACACACACACACACACCACACACACGACACAGCCTCACCTAGGTTCTGTAAATACTGTCAACTCGATTCATATGTGAGCAAGGTTTTGTGCACAGAATATACAGTATGTGTAGAGGTATGCAGGTGAGGATCTGTAATAGCCACAAGTAAATGCTAACAGACAGGAAAGCCAGCTGAGCATCCCCTCTCAAGGATGGTGAACTAACTGAGGCATCAACCTGCCTGCAAATCACCGGGATAAAAGGTTCTAGTTAGGCTCGGAACGGTGTGCATTGAACAAATAGATTTGTAAATGGTTTCATCAATGCTAGTCTTGAATAAAGCTCTTCCAGCCATATCTTCATCAGCAAGACAAACAGGTCATTTCAAAACACAAGCAATATTCTTCATTTCTTAAAAGCGTGCAATACAATGTGAGGAATAATATCACCCACTACCTTTTACCTCTTATAGGTACTCTTGATGTTGTAAGATGCAGCAGAATTCAACACAGGGATGCCCAATTCTTTGTACACCTGTTTCCACATTGGTCCTCCTTTTACCTGCTCAGAAACGCAAGGTAAGTTTCAGAACATTTTCCTGCCTTTCAAACTGACAAAATAAGGCAAAATGTATCAAGAAAACAGCCTCCCTGACTTAGTACTGGCAATGAAGCAAAGATGGTAAGCACTCATGAACATCATGCAATGGTATAACAACACCAAACACTTCGATGACAGCTTATTAATAACTTTTTTAGGTACTGTACACAAAAGGGTTATGCAAGAACAATGCTTGTAAAGTAAGAAAAGTGTTGTTTCACTGAAACAAAAGTCGCTTGCTCAAATCAACGAGTTTCCAAATTAGAATCATTAACTGCACACAAAATGCGCTCAGGATACACATTTTTAAAAGCTTTGTTGACAGTACGATTGAGTAATGCTAAGCCTAACATTTAAAAAGTCAAATAGTATTTGGCTTACGACTGTATGTTATAGGTTCGGAGACTGGATAGTGGCGAGATCATGGCGGGTGGTTACACCTACTATTTATCGGGTCGCTCTGATGGTTACCATGCCCAAGGAGTTGTTGTAGCTGTGTCCACGAAGCTGACTCCAATGATAATTGAGGTAAACACCAGTCAACGAGCGTATTATGAGAATAAGGATTCGTCACTCCTTGGGTGTCATTTCCCTGGTCTCTGTATATGCTCCGACTGAGGCAAGTGATCTCACCATGAAGGACGCATTCTATGCCACGCTCGAGTCTGTGGTTGATCAGTGCCCCAGGCGAGATAATCTTCTAGTCTTGGGGGATTTCAATGCATCGACTGGAACTGATGGGGATGGTTATGAGATGTGTGTTGGTCCCCTTGGGTCTGGAACTGTGAACCAGAATAGCACTAAGTTCCTTGACTTTGCAAGAAGTCATGGATTAGAGTGGCTGGTTCATGCATGATTTATTTGGCCACAGACTCATCACTGGATTTGGTATTCCAACACTGGTGGTGGGGCAAAGGAGATTGACCATGTGCTCATTGATGGTCGCTGGAGAATGATCCAGAACTGCAGGGTCGACTGGAGTGCTCAGTTCCTCAATATCGACCACAGGCTTGTGGTAGCAACTCTGAAGTTGCAGCTTAAATCCGGGAGAATGGTACCATCCCAGCCTAAGCTGGATGTTGACAAGCTCAAGGATGAAAGGGTAGCTGAGGAGTTTGCAAACAGGCTGAGTTGGGATTTGGGGGGGTCTGGGTGCTTTGGGGATTCCTGAAGAGTTGTGGAGTGCCTTCAAGACCACCATCTGTGATGTTGCCAGTGGATGTCTTGGAACTCAATGGAAGGCGAAGAAGAATTTTGTCTCTCAAGGGACACTGGATACCATTGACCAGAGTCGCAGGGCCAGCCGTAATGGCAGAGCTGAGCTGTTCAGGGAGTTCAGGCAAAAATCTGTACGTACGCTGAGGGTGCACAAGGAGGCCTCTGTGCGAGGAATCTGTGAGGGGGTGGAGCACCACCTGTGGTCAAGTGATTCTCGTCCTGCTTACAGGGGAATTCACACATTGCGTTCCTCCAAGCCTGTCCCTTGGTGTACTGCAGTGAGAGTGGAGTGTGGTGGACTCTTGACAGAGAAATCTGAAGTGAAAGCCTGCTGGGCCTATTACTTTGAGTTGCTGTACCAGGATGATCCACCAGCTGTTCAGTTGGATGTCAGGGGTGTTGCTTTCCCTGTTGCTGACCCTCCAATCAACTGTGATACACCTTAGTTTGTGGAAACACAGGCTGTGGTGAGCCAATTGAAATGTGGTAAAGCTGCTGAGATCTGTGCCATCCATACTGAACTTCTCAAGGCTGGTGGAAGTGCTGGACTCATGTCGTTGCATGCAGTTCTGTGCTCTGCCTTGAACACAGGCATCATCCCAACTGACTGGAAGAGGAGTCTTGTTGTCTATCTCTGGAAAGGGAAGGGTGATCGCCAGGACTGCAACAATTTCTGAGGGGTGACGCTGCTCTCAGTGCCGGGCAAGGTCTTTGCTCAGATAATTCTTGATATGGTTCGCCATCATCTGCTTGAGCACCAGTGCCAGAGCAGTCATGCTATACACCAAATAAGTCAACGATTGACCGTATCCTTGCCCTTCGGGTCCTCACAGAACGCAGACGAGAGCTTTGGCAGGGGCTGCTTGCAGCCTATGTTGATCTCTGCAAAGCATTCGATTCAGTGAATCGGGATGCCTTCTGAAGGATTATTGGTCTTCGTGGGGTGCCACCAAAACTGATCACTGATGTCTGAACTATACTCTGGTACTGAGAGTGCTGTGAGATGTGGTGATACCATCACCTACTCATTTCCAGTTGTTATTGGAGTTCGCCAGGGGTGTGTACAGGCCACCACACTTTTCAGCGCTTGTACTGACTGGTTTCTGGGGAGGATGTCAGAGAGATCAAGCTGCGGTGCATCGTTTGGGAATGTCAAGATCTCTGACCTTGATTTGGCAGATGATGCAGTCATCTTTGCAGAGACTCCGGATATCCTTTTGGGGGCCCTTGAGGTGCTGAATGAGGAGTCGGAGCTGCTGGGATGACTGGTTTCTTGGGTTAAAACGAAGATCCAGACTTTCAGTGACATCTTGGATGCTGTGATCTTGTCTATACTCGTTTGTGGTGAGGATGTTGAGGTCACGAGAGATTCAATAACCTTGGCAGTGATATTCATGTCTCTGCTGGCTGAGAGTCAGAGGTCAATAGACGTCTGGGTAAGGCCTGGGGAGTAATGGATTCACTAGAACATGGGGTGTGGTGCTGTCGGTAACTGTGCAGGACGATGAACATCCGAGTCTTCAGGTCCTTGGTGCTTCCAGTCTTGCTCTACGGATATGAGACTTGGATTCTGACCAGGGATTTGAGACGGCGACTTAATTCCTTTGGAACCAGGTCTCTTCAGAGAATCCTTTGCTATCGCTGGTCGGACTTTGTGTCCAACGAGCGGTTGCTGAGAGAGACTCAAATGAGATTTGCTTACTGCACAGTCCGTGAGCATCAGTGCGGCTGTATGGACATGTGGCTCATTTTCCTGACGCTGATCCTGCTCCTCAAAGGGCGGAGGAGCTCCTTGTGAGCAACGGCCATCCATATCTAGTGCCCAACTGTGTCTGCGGACGTCCTCCTGCAGTTGGGTTACCTTTTTTATTAGGAGGTTGGTGGCAGGATTTGCACTCCGGCCACTGTGAAACCCTTCATTCCGCAAAACACACAAACGCAAATAAATCTGAAAACCCACTCCGTGGGGGAGTTACTCGTGGCAGTTGCTCTTCGCAGAGCAGCCCACCGGGATGACGGGATTGGGGCAAAGCCTTCGGGCCCCAATCTTTGATGAAAGGAGGGAAACCACGGGTGAACCTCCCTGGGTCAGATTGCGGGAGAGTGTGTGTGTCGGTAAGTGCTGGTGAGGTCGTCCACCAGACGCGGTCTCCTTGGGTTAACCTGAGGCGGTCCTTCGGGTGGGTGCCTGGAATGTCCTATCCCTAAGAGAGGATGATCACCTGTCTCTGTTATCATTCTGAGCTCAAGCGTTTGGCACATCGTATTGCAGCACTCTCTCTGAGGTTCGGAGCCGGATTGCGGACGAGATAAGTGGTGGGTGGTTACACCTACTATTGTGCTGGTCGCTCTGATGGTTGCCATACTCAAGGAGTTGCTTAGCTGTGTCATAGCTGACCCCAATGATAATGTAGGTAACACCGGTCAACAAGCGTATTATGAGACTAAGATTCGTCACTCCTTAGGTGTCATTTCCCTGGTCTCTGTCTATTCTGACTCCGACTGAGGCGAGTGACCTCACCGTGAAGGACACATTCTACGCCCACGTCCGAGTCTTGTTGGATTCAGTGCCCCAGACGAGATACACTCCTAGTCTTGGGGATTTCAATGCATCGACTGGAACTGATAGGATGGTTATGAGAGTGTGTTTGTCCCCATGGGTCAGGAACTATAGAATCAAAATAGCACTAAGTTCCTTGACTTTGCAAGAGTCATGGACTTAGGGTGGCTGGTTCATGGTTTCACGCCCACAAGCTCATCGCTGACTTAGTATTCCAACACTGCGCGGGGTCAAAGTGGAAAGAATTGACCATGTCCTCGTTGACGGTCGCTGGAGGATGATCCAGAACTGCAGGGTCTACCGAGTGCTCAGTTCCTCAATACTGACCACCGGCTTGTTGTAGCAACCTAAAGCTGCACCTTAAATCCTGGAGAATGGTACCATCCCAGCTAGGCTGGATGTTGGCAAGCTCAAGGATGAGAGAGTAGCTGAGGAGTCTGCGAACAGGCTGAGTGGACATTTGGGGTGTCTGGGTGCTTTGGGGGTCCTGAAGAGTTATTAGATTACCTTCAAGACCACCGTCCTTGATGTGCCGTGGATGTCTTGGAACTCACCGCAGGGCAAAGAATTTTGTCTCTCAAGGGACACTGGATACCATTGACCAGAGTCGCAGGGCCAGAGCTGAATGGCAGAGCTGAGCTGTTCAGGGAGCTGAGGCGTAAAACTGTACGTGCACTAAGGGTGGACAAGGAGGCCTATGTGCGAGGAATCTGTGAGGGGGTAGAGCTTCACCTCTGGACAGTGATTCTCGTCCCGCTTACAGGGGAATTCGCGCATTGCGTTCATCCAAGCCCATCCCTCGGAGCACTGCAGTTAGAGCAGAGAGTGGTAGGCTCTTAACAGAGGAGTCGAAGTGAGCCCGTTGGGCCGGTTACTTTGAGCGGTTGTACCAGGCTGATCACCCAGCTGTCGAGTTGGACGTCAATGGTGTTACAATCCCTGTTGCTGACCCTCCAATCAATGTTTCTCACCTTCGCTTGTGGAAACACGGGCTGCGGTGAACCGGTTGAAACAGGGTAAAGCTCCAGGGATCTGTGGCATCCATGCTGAACTTCTCAAGGCTGGTGGAAATGCTGCACTCGTGTCGTTTCATGCAGTTTGTGCTCTGCCTGGAACACAGGCATCATCCCAACTGATTGGAAGAGGGGCCTTTTTGCCCTCTCTGGAAAGGGAAGGGTGATCGCCAGACTGCAACAACTACCGAGGGGTGACGCTGCTCTCAGTGCCGGGCAAGGTCTTTGCTCGGATAATTCTTGATAGGGTTGCCACCATCTGCTTGAGCACCAGCGTCCAGAGCAGTCAGGCTTTACACCAAAGAGGTCAACGATTGACCGTATCCTTGCTCTTCGTGTCCTCACCGAACGCAGACGAGAGTTTCGCAGGGGCTGCTTGCAGCCTATTGTGATCTCTGTAAAGCGTTCGATTCAGTGAATCGGGATGCCCTCTGGAGGATTCTTGGTCTTCGTGGGGTGCCACCAAAACTGATCGATATGAGTCTGAACTTTATCTGGTACTGAGAGTGCTGTGAAGTGTGGTGGTACCATCTACTGACTTATTTCCAGTTGTGACTGGGTTCGTCAGGGGTTGTACTGGCCCCACACTTTTCACCTTGTATGGACTGGATTTTAGGGAGGATGTCGGAAAGATCAAGCTGCGGTGCATCGTTTGGGAATGTCAAGATCTCGGACCTTGATTTCGCAGATGATGAGCAATCATCTTTGCGGAGACTTTAGATATCCTTTTGGGGGCCCTCGAGGTGCTGAATGAGGAGTCGGAGCCGCTGGGATTACGGGTTTCTTGGGTCAAAACTAAGATAGGCTTTCAATGACATCTTGGATGCTGCTGTCCTGTCTGTGTCTGTTTGTGGTGAGGATGTTGAGGTCGGAGAGATTCACTTACCTTGGCAGTGATATTCATGTCTCTGCTGGCTGTGAGTCAGAGGTGAATAGACTCTGGGTCGGGCCTGGGGAGTCATGGATTCACGATCATGGTGGTGTGCGGCTGCCAGTACCTGTGCGGGAGGACGAAAGTCCGAGTCTTCAGGTGCTTGGTGCTTCCAGTCTTGCTCTATGGATGCGAGACTTGGACTCTGACAAGGATCTTAGATGGAGACTTAATTCCTTTGGTACCAGGTCTCTTCGGAGAATCCTTGGCTATCGCTGGTCAGATTTTGTGTCCAACGAGCGGTTGCTGAGAGAGACTCGGATGAGATTTGTTACCTGCATGGTCCATAAGCGTCAGTTGCGGCTGTATGGACATGTGGCTCGTTTTCCTGACGCTGATCCTGCTCACCAGATTCTCTCAGCGAGGGGAGTCTCGTGAGCGGAGGAGGCCAATGGGCCGACCACATGCCTCGTGGTTGCGAGGTTGAACAGCATCTCAAGGAGATGGGGATGGGCCTGGCATCTGCCTGGGGGAAGGCCAGACGGAGGCCCCTGGAGTACCGGCGGAAAGTGGACGCAGCGACGCGCTGTTCTGGCACATGCTCCATACCTGACCCTGACCTGATCCTGCCACAGAATCTCTCAGCGACGGAGCCTCGTGAGTGGAGGAGGCCAATGGGCCGACCACGTGCCTCATGCTTGCAGCAGGTTGATCAGCATCTCAAGGAGATGGGGATGGGCCAGGCATATGCCTGGGGGATGGCCAGACGGAAGCCACTGGAGTACCGGCGGAAAGTGGACGCAGCGACGCCCTGCTCCAGCGCGTTTTGAGCTTTTTTTTATCAATCTTTTTTGATAAAAGCTTTTTTTTAATCAACATTTTATCAATTGAGCTTTTGTCATCAGATCTTCAACAAACCTTTATTATATGAGATATAGACAACACAAATTAAGAAAATGTACAATTTATTTTTAACTTTGGTTTTCGTCAAGTTTAGTTTGAGTAGAAAGCAGATGCGGACGGGCTTTACATTTTCAGATGCTTTCTCGTTTTTGTTGTGATGGTTTATAGTGCATTGTGTTTTCCTTTACGACCTTATAGTGCAATGTTCCTTTTTATGCTTTGCTTTAAGCACACAACACCACCATGCTTCAAATAATAGTACCGTAGTGAGATGTACACTTCATACAATGTTACCTTGTTGTTGCCTTTCTGGATTTACTTCACCTTTGCTGCACATACGATATAGTGCAATATTGTTATTGTTGTGGAGCAGTAATTTTCCAAATGTTCACGTTGGCCTGTTGATGATGCCATGTCGGTGTGAGATTTGCTTACTCGAGGTTCAATGGTGCGACAAATTGCTTGTCCACTTCTCATCGATTCCCTCTTATATGTTTTGTGCACGTTTTCCACAAAGTCTTTGGCACTCTATTCGACATTCCCTTTCATGTATGGATGTATGTAGGTAAGTGCACAGATATATACAAGTTAAATAATCGGGTGGAGCCCTGTTTTTGGCTAATAAAAGTGAATTCAATCTGCAGAACAAATGTAGTCGCCATAATGGGAGTCCATGCACCATATCAGTTTGTGCTATTTAACGAAAATGTTGCACGACTACAACAACAAGCATGCAACCAAAATGGAAAAAAAAAAAACGACTGTGGTTTAAAATAAAAGCAATCATTTCTCGACTGAACACGGTAACCAGCACACCTTGAGGAGACTTACCGGTAATTTCCCTTTCTGATTGCAGGAAAAACAAAAAAAAATTTGCAAAGTTTTGTGAATAGCAATGGAGGCTACAAAGTTCAACTTTCAAGAGCCTGATGATGATGATGATTTTTCTTTTTGTCCTGTCTTAATGAAATAATTTTGTCCTTCAACTATTAATTGCAACTACTGATGTGTGGAAATGGGGGTTAGTGGCTCATTGTCGGAAATAACAACACTCACGTAATGTAGTCCTTCACCAAAACATACCTGCTCACAGCCACCACAGCGTTGCACTATCTGGTATAGTTTGAAAAGGTCCAGATTCCGATAGCACAACACAGGCGTCTTAATGATGGGGGTTCCTGTAACAAAGCATTATGCTGGAGGTTAAATAAAGTGATGGTGGGACAGAGTTACATTGTATGTACAAAACGCCATTCTCAGGTGAACATCTTACCACGGTGCTCCATAAACTGAAAGAGCTGGAGCAAGAAATCGTTGTTGCTTTCATCATGCAAGAAATCTCCAGCCTCCTGTCAACGTAGCAGGACACATCAATATCGACAGATTGTGGACCAAAGTAAAGCAGTACTAGTAAAGCAGTACTTGTGAAGCCACTCAAATAATGTGAGAGAACATCGTTCTGACAGTAGCATGAACACAAGTGTACACACTTTTGTGTTCCCCAATGACCCATTTATTAACAGCCTTCCATGAAACAGTCATCACCCCGTGCACGTAACACAAAGTGGGGTTAAGCAATTGGTTCACTCTGTCTGTCTAACAGATGTCAGTTTATGATTGAGGAAATACTCAATTTCAATTGAATTTTATATTTTGAACACTGTAAACCATGAAGCTGAAGCACAAACCTGCAATTAATCAGTATTTTGGCTCTGAATTTGGCAAATTATATGGAATCTTTTACTCAGTTCGCACGCATACAACAAGGTAAAGCAATTGCTTCAGTTTGCGGTGTCTCTCAGGGTTCTGTCCTGTCTCCTACACTCCACCTTTTTTTTATCAATGATCTTTCTTCTACAAATAACCAAATGCATTTGTACACTAATCACTCAACATTGCATTCCTCTACATTTTTCACATCTACTCAATCTTCTCTTGCTCGATCTACATCTCGTTTCATCACAACTACCTCTATAAATTCAGATTTGGACAGGATTTCTCATTGGGGAAAATGAAACCAAATTTGCTTTAAAAACTCAGTTTCTTGCTATTTATTTTTCTAAAACTCCTCTCAACTTTCCCCTCTCCTTTGAAGGCTCTAAAATATTACCACTCAATAGAGTAAACATACTTGGTATTATTGCAACATCAAATCTATCTTGGAAACCCCACATATAATAGAGTGAGAACTGGTCAAAGTTTAATCATAAACTTGTGCCCGAAAGATTTTATGCTCTTAATCGTGTTACATCACTTCGACATCCGACAAAACCCATTTCTTGAGTTGCGCTTTTCCAGCATTTGGAAGTAGCAGACCCTTTAAACCCTTTTTCAGAAATATTTGTGTCCGAGGCTGATTCTTATTTCATGACATCTACATTGGATACCGAATACAAAGCACACACGTAAGAAAGGAAAATCATCGGCATTTGCAGATAAGGAGGACCCTTATAAGGTCCATGAAGGGTCTTAATCAGAAATTTGCACCCGAAAAAATATTTTTGTTGCAAACTGCTCTATTCTAATGGTATGAAACAAAAATTTAACACAAGAAAATTTCTGATCGAGCACTTTCAGATAAGAAGCCTTTGGCTCGAAGGGGTCAGAAAGGGTCTTGGAAAAAAATTAATCAAAATGCCGAGCCCGAACAAATTTCCTCCACTTCAAATACATCAGAACGATACATGTGAATAATTATGCAGTGCATAAGAAGTTGAATGTTGGTAATTTGCATATAAGAAGGAGGTTTTAATCAGAAATTTGCACCTGAGAAATTTTTTTTGTTGCAAACTGCTCTATCTTGCAGCGGCGAAAGATGGTGCACTCAATGAAGCCCCTCACTGAGCTGGATGCAAGCACATCAGACTCTACTAGCATCTTTGGACCACCTGAGTCGGCCACGAGCTTTCCAACTGCGCCGTTCTCAGGTGAACAGCGAGATGTGAATAAACAGAGGAGACTCAAGAAAACCTAGTTCATGGAATATTCCGAATAGAGTGAAGACATCGTCATATTCTGATGGGTCAGTGGCTTGAATCATCAAAGCTCTTTGAGCCACATCAAGATCGTATGTTACAATCCCGTATTGTTGACCGCATTCTTCTGCACATCTCTTTGTGGATAGCAACGTTTCTACCACCAGGTCGTTGTTTGTTGGTGATCGTCTCCATTCAGGGAGTAGAAAACAACCTGCTTGGGTAGGTGATCAAAATGGATTCTTGCATTGCAGCTGACCCACATTGGGATATTCTCTATATCGAGTGCATGTGCAGCCAGCAGGATTAGATCCAAGTTTCTCGCCCTTCCAGACAAGTCGGACAAATCTCTGAACGTAATGTGAGGTAAGAAAATTTGTCCATTCTGAGTTTATTTCGGTATGGAATGAGAGGCGTATTCTCAACCACTAGTCATCGCCTGCCCATTTTGCGACAACTTAGATTGACTAGCGGAGGTGAAGGCTCTTCTGTCACAAGATTTCCTGGCATATGTTCATCAGCCGATTTGTCTTCTTCCTGGTAGAGTATTCCTATCGTATCATGCAGGGTCTCCTTTCCGGACAGAGTTTGATTCAGTTCGTCATACTTATAAAAAGCGTTGGCTCCAAGTTTACGGCACGGTGTGTCGTAAACCTCGATTCTGTAAACATCTGTGCCAATCGTCAATTGTCAATGTGCCAATTGTCTGTCGGTGATAGCATAGGCAAATTCTGTTTCAGTTTCCTCAACTGTATGGTAGTTGATGCAATGTCTCAATCTATTCAGCATCGTCAACACTTTAGGCTACCAGTAAGTGACTTCATTGCCATTCCTATCAAAATCTGTTTCAATGGTTTGACACCTCCATGTGACACGACAAAAAAGAGTATCTTCACTGGCAGCAGCAGCACATTGCTTCACAGATCCTGAATGGGACCTCATATTAGCACCAACATAGAGTACTCAAAAGAATATCTGAACAAGTTGTGGTAGGTTACCTTCACCTTTTATCAGTAATTTTATTGCCAATGGATCACTTAGTTGTTCTTTCTCCACATCTTTCAGAATTTTTTGGAGATGAAGAGCTAAACTCATTGCCTGCCCATTGGGGAACTTTTGAAATCATACACCACTTTGATAGAATCATAATCCATTGTTGCACTGTCGACATAGTAACCCTCTGTTTTTACTTTACAAGGTGAGCTTCAAGTGAGATGTGAAACATTTTGTCAATAGCTGACCAAATTATTGGTTGCTTCCTGCCAATGGCTTTACTTCAAGGTCCTCACAAATTGTAACGTATCGATTGTAAATCGATCGGAGGTGCTCTAGTCTAGCACTAACAAGTACATATTTTTCAACGTATTGGCATATTTCTTCAAAGGCAGCGATCAAATTATTCTTGTCAGAAGATTCTTCAGGTATTGCAACAAGTTTCTTTGAAAGTCATTCAGCCGCTTTGTTCTTCTCAGAGCGACAACTATGATGTATCTTAGCTTCCTGTGCTATCAAATATACCCCCGTGGTTTTCACGAGTACGTTGGCTAACTTTAATGTGTTCACAATCTCCCGTATTCTTTGTTCAGCTTGTTTTGTTTCAATTTTTCCCGGGAACTCTTTGGTTCCATCAGGTCGCTGCTTAGCGTACTTCTCACAAAATATGCATTCATTCAGAAAGATCCCCACATTTGATTGACTTGTAGACAGTGATGTAAGGCTACTGAGGAGTGGATGGAGTAGATTTCTGAATGGGAATAGCAGTGAAATTCTTATAGCACTAACAATGGTAGCCTTGATGTGCCAATGGGTACTCTGGTAAAGCTGCAATGATGATGCGATATTTCGACGCATCAAAGTTTTTGAAAGACTTTCTCGATTCGGAAGCACCAAGAATATTAAAACCACTTGTCGTCTGTGAACGGTTTTAGATTTTTGATTTTGGATGCACACACATGAATGATGCATTCTGTTGTTTTGACAATAGTTGTAGGTGGTGCCTCCTTTGCGGGTGGTTCCAATATGGGTGATTAGCTGGTGGTTGCGTTGCCAGTGGTTCAGTTGTGTGTGGTTTGATGGTGGGTGAGTCCAGGGTATTTGGAAGATTGGGCATCCCCGAACCCAGCATGTCTGAAAACATGTATGGTGCGTGTTAATGCAGTACATATAAGGCAATGGTTGACTTCAAACCCCACTCAAATCCATTACATAAAATGTCAATAATTAGAATTACATTAAAATTGGTACTTTGGATCGGATGTAGTGGATTGCAAACAATTGTGTTCAGAAACACAGGTGTACCTTACACCATGTGTGAAGAGAGAGAGAGAGAGAGAGAGAGAGAGAGAGAGAGAGGAGAGAGAAGAGGAGAAGAAAGAGAGAGAGAAAGAGAAAATACCTTATATCTCCAATTTATGATTGGGTCAGGTCTATTGAATGTTACTGTTGTTCAATTGATGAAAACGCTTAACTTTTTTTTAAGTTTTTTAGTAACTTAAACAATTTTCAAAAAAAACAAAAAACATCATAACTCCATGTTGCTTCTCCTCTCATCCATCACTTCCATGTTTGGCCGTATGTTCTAATGGAATGGTAAATGGACTCTTCGAGCCAAAAGGGCCTTCTTATCTGAAAGTGCCGGATCAGAATGTTTCTTGCGCTGCATTTTTGTTTCATACCATTAGAATAGAGCAGTTTGCAACAAAAATATTTCTCAGGCGCAAATTTCTGAATAAGACCCTTTTTGAACCTTTTTACAGGTCCTTCTGATATGCAAATTACCAACATTAAAACATATGCACCACATCATTATTCACATGTATCTTTCTGATGTATTCAAAGTGAGAATTTGCTCGGGCTCTGCATTTTGACTAATTATTTTTCAAGAGCCTCTCTGACCCCTTCAAGCCAAAAGGCCTTCTTATCTGAAAGTGCTTGGTCAGAAATTTTCTTACGTTGCATTTTTGTTTCATATCATTCGAAGAGAGCAGTTTGCAACAAAAAAAATTATTGGGTGCAAATTTCTGATCAAGACCCTTCGTGGACCCTTATAACGGTCCTTTTCTCTGCAAATGCTGATGATTTTCCTTTCTTATTCATGTGTTTTGTTTTCAGTATCCAATGTAGATGTCATAAAATAATAATCAGCCTCAGGCACAAATATTTCCGAAAAAGGGTTTTAAGGGTTTTTTTAAGGGTCTGCCACTTCCAAACGCCGGAAATGCTCAACTCAAGAAATGGGTTTTGTTGGATGTCAAGGTAATGAAACACGATTAAGAGCATCAAACCTTTCGAGCATGAGTTTATGATTAAATTCTGACAAGCTCTCAGTCTATTATACAAACTAGCAGAGTACCCACGTACAGGCAATGTTGTTTCAAACATGCAACACAACACATTCTTCGAAGACATACCTCTATTTGGACAGTGTATAGGAAACTGCTGCCTCAATCGCTCCCGAAAATAAAAAATAAATAGCTCAGGTTACATGCATGAAGCAAAAACATACCATAAAGGTTGATTCACCCTTTTATAAAGTACTGTTCTCACATCTGGGGAGGTTCCAGCTCTACATACTTGACAGAGTCAAGTCTAAAGTAATCCATCTTATCAATTCTCTCCCAATCTGACACAAAAAACTCGACCCGCTTGAATAAGCTGCAATGTTGGCTCTTTTTCCTTTTTCTATAGATATTACTTCGGTTTCTGCTCCCAAGAAATGGCTGCTTGTATACCTTCACCATTAGCTAGACCACAAAACACTTGGCAAGACACTACCTGACATGATTATTGTGTGGTCAATTGCAACTCAAAGGTGGGCCATTATGATGTTTGTTTCTTTACCTTCACCACAAAACTATGCTATTCTTTACCTTCTCATGTGTTTCACAACAGTTTCAACTACATTTCACAACTACATCTTTTCAAAAGGCAGGTTTTCCAGTTCCTCAAAAAGTCTTTCCTTCTGTATTTCTTCAGTTCTTTTTTTTTCTTCATTTAAGGCCTAGCTTCGATAAGGATGATACAGTCTGTGGCTAGAGCCTTTAAATTAAAAAACTAAAAAAAAAAGGTCAGTCTGCCTGTCTTGCAGTGAAGCAAAATTGAAAATCATTCCAGACAGGAAAATTACTGTTTTTAGGGACGTCATAAAGGACAAAAACAACAGGCACGAAGAACTAAGCAATGTTTTAAATAAGGTGGTATAAAAAAGGTGGTACATCAGCGGTGGTAAACTTCCGATTCAGTGGGTTTTTTTTCCTTCAGTCTTTAAAACTTTTATTTTATCTTCCATATAATTGTATATTTCAACACTGCAGAACACAAATCACCTTGTTTGCGTTTCCAAAAAACAAAAACCTCCAGTTTAGCAGTAATTTGGTGAAATTTACACTGTCTCGACCAATCAAATTTGCTGTGCACTCCGAGGGTTGAGCAACAGTGATATTAAGACAAAAATGGTGGCACCTAACGATGCAGCAACAGAGCTAACTTCATCCAAAAGATGTTTGTTTAGTGCATCTTTTTTCTCAAAGATCGTTCCAAAATCATCAGTTCCTTCACAAAGATTTGACTAGTACAGCAGATAAGCTCTCATATTTTAACAAATTGTGCATTTTATGAGAAAGGCATGAAATTTCTAGCATAGTTAGGTCATACCATAATGTTTATTTTCGGATGTGGAGGGAAGTCAGATTT
>CM068952.1:73962102-73985338 GCA_035128595.1 Eptatretus atami
CTTTGTTGACAGTACGATTGAGGTATGCTAGCCTAAATTTAAAAAGTCAATGTAATTTGCTTAGACTGTTGTTTATAGGTTCGGAGACTGGATAGTGGCGAGTCATGGGGTGTGGTTACACACATTTATGGGTCGCTCTGATGGTTACCGATGCCAAGGAGAGTTGTTGTACGCTGTGTCAAAGACTGACTCCAATGAATAATTGAGTTTAAACACAGCAACGAGCGTATTATGAGAAATAGAGATTCGTCACTCCTTGGGGATCATTTCCCTGGTTCTGTATATGCTCGATGAGGCAAGTGATCTACCAGAAGGACGCATTCTATGCGCACGCTCGAGTCTGTGGTTTGATAGTGCCCAGGCGAGATACTCTCTAGTTCTTGGGGGATTCAATGCATCGACTGGAACTGAATGGGGATGGTTATGAGATTGGTTGGCTCCCTTGGGTCTGGAACTGTGAACCAGAATAGCACGCAGTTCCTTGACTTTGCAAGAAGTCATGGATATAAGTGGCTGGTTCATGCATGATTTATTTGGCACAGACTCATCACTGGATTTGGTATTCACACTGGTGGTGGGGCAAAGGAGATTGACCATGTGCTCATTGATGGTCGCTGGGAAATGATCCAGAACTGCAGGTCGACTGGAGTGCCCAGTTCCTCAATATCGACCACAGGCTTGTGGTAGCAACTCTGAAGTTGCAGCTTAAATCGTGAGAATGGTACCATCCCAGCCTAAGCTGGATGTTGACAAGTCAAGGATGAAGGGTAGCTGAGGAGTTTGCAAACAGGCTGAGTTGGGATTTGGGGGGTCTGGTGCTTTGGGGGATCCTGAAGATTGTGGAGTGCCTTCAAGACCACCATCTGTGATGTTGCCAGTGGATGTCTTGGAACTCAATGGAAGCGAGAAGAATTTGTCTCTCAAGGGACACTGGATACCATTGACAGAGTCGCAGGGCAGCCGTAATGGCAGAGCTGAGCTGTTCAGGGAGTTCAGGCAAAATCTGTACGTACGCTGAGGTTGCACAGGAGGCCTCTGTGCGAGGAATCTGTGAGGGGGTGGAGCACCACCTGTGGTCAAGTGATTCTCGTCCTGCTTACAGGGGAATTCACACATTGCGTTCCTCAAGCTGTCCCTTGGTGTACTGCGTGAGAGTGGAGTGTGGGGACTTTGACAGAGAAATTGAAAGTTGAAGCCTGCTGGGCCTATTACTTTGAGTTGCTGTACCAGGATGATCCACCAGCTGTTCAGTTGGATGCAGGGGTGTTGCTTTCCCCCTGTTGCTGACCCTCCAATCAACTGTGATACAACCTTAGTTTTGTGGAAACACAGGCTGTGGTGAGCCAATTGAAATGTTGGTAAAGCTGCTGAGATCTGTGCCATCCATACTGAACTTCTCAGAGCTGGTGGAAGTGCTGGACTCAATGTCGTTGCATGCAGTTCTGTGCTCTGCCTTGAACACAAGGCATCATCACAACTGACTGGAAGAGGAGTCTTGTTGTCTATCTCTGGAAAGGGAAGGGGATCGCAGGACTGCAACAATTTCTGAGGGGTGACGCTGCTCTCAGTGCCGGGGCAAGGTCTTTGCTCAGTAATTCTTGCATATGGTTCGCCATCATCTGCTTGAGCACCAGTGCCAGACAGTCATGCTATACACCAAATAAGTCAACGATTGACCTATCCTTGCCCTTCGGGGTCCTCACAGACGCAGACGAGAGCTTTGGCAGGGGGCTGTTGCAGCCTATGTTGATCTCTGCAAAGCATTCGATTCAGTGAATCGGGATGCTTCTGAAGGATTATTGGTCTTCGTGGGTGCCACCAAAACTGATCACTGATGTCTGAACTATACTCTGGTACTGAGAGTGCTGTGAGATGTGTGATCACCATCACCTACTCATTTCCAGTTGTTATTGGAGTTCGCAGGGGTGTGTACAGGCACCACACTTTCAGCGCTTGTACTGACTGGTTTCTGGGGAGGATGTCAGAGAGATCAAGTGCGGTGCAGCGTTTGGAATGTCAAAATCTCTGACCTTGATTTGGCAGATGATGCAGTCATCTTTGCAGAGACTCCGGATATCCTTTTGGGGCCCTTGAGGTGCGAATGAGGAGTCGGAGCTGCTGGGATGACTGGTTTTCTTGGTTAAACGAAGATCCAGACTTTCTTGACTGGATGCTGTGATCTTGTCTATACTCGTTTGTGGTGAGGATGTGAGGCACGAGAGAGTTCAATAACCTTGGCAGTGATATTCATGTCTCTGCTGGCTGAGAGTCAGGGTCAATAGACGTCTGGGTAAGGCCTGGGGAGTAATGATTCACTAGAAATGGGTGTGGTGCTGTCGGTAACTGTGCATGACGATGAACATCCGAGTCTTCAGGTCCTTGGTGTTCAGTCTTGCTCTACGGATATGAGACTTGATTCTGACCAGGGATTTGAGACGGCGATTAATTCCTTTGGAACCAGGTCTCTTCAGAGAATCCTTTGCTATTGCTGGTCGGACTTTGTGTCCACGGCGGTTGCTGAGAAGACTCAAATGAGATTGCTACTGCACAGTCCGTGAGCATCAGCTGCGGCTGTATGGACATGTGGCTCTTTTCCTGACGCTAGATCCTGCCTCCTCAAAGGCGGAGGAGCTCCTGTGAGCAACGGCCATCCATATCTAGTGCCCACTGTGTCTGCGACGTCTCCTGCAGTTGGGTTACCTTTTTATTAGGAGGTTGGTGGCAGGATTTGCACTCCGGCCACTGTGAAACCCTTCATTCCGCAAAACACACAAACCAAATAAATCTGAAACCACTCGTGGGAGTACCTCCTGTGCAGCTTCCCTTCGCAGAGCAGTCACCGGATGACGGGATTGGGCAAAGCCTTCGGGGACCCCAATCTTTGATGAAAGGAGGGAAGCACGGAGGTAACTCCCTGGGTCAGATTGCGGGAGAGTGTGTCGGAGTGCTGCTGAGGAGTCGTCACCAGACGCGGTCTCCTTGGGTTAACCTGAGGCGGTCCCTTTGGGTGGGTGCCTGGAATGTCCTATCCCTAAGAGAGGAATGATCACCTGTCTCTTGTTATCATCTGAGCTCAAGCGTTTGGACATCGGTATTGCAGCATCTCTTGAGGTTCGGAGACCGGATTGCGGCGAGATAATGGTGGGTGGTTACACTACTATTGGTCTGGTCGCTCTGATGGTTGCCATACTCAAGGAGTTGCTGTAGCTGTGTCCAATAAGCTGACCCCAATGATAATTGAGGTAACACCGGTCAACAAGCGTATTATGAGACTAAGGATTCGTCACTCCTTAGGTGTTCATTTCCCTGGTCTCTGTCTATGCTCCGACTGAGCGAGTTGACCTCACCGTGAAGGACATTCTACGCCACGCTCGGTCTGTGGTTGACAGTGCCCCAGACGAGATACACTCTAGTCTTGGGGGATTTCAATGCATCGACTGGACTGATAGGGGAGGTTATGAGACGTGTGTTGGTCCCCATGGGTCAGGAACATGAATCAAAATAGCACTAAGTTCTGACTTTGCAAGAAGTCATGGACTTAGGGTGGCTGGTTCATGGTTTCAGCGCCCACAAGCTCATCGCTGGACTTAGTATTCCAACAACTGCGGTGTGGCAAGGAGATTGACCATGTCCTCGTTGACGGTCGCTGGAGATGATCCAACTGCAGGGTCTACGGAGTGCTCAGTTCTCAATACTGACCACCGGCTTGTTGTAGCAACTCTAAAGCTGCACCTTAAATCCTGGAGAATGGTACCATCCCAGCTAGGCTGGATGTTGGCAAGCTCAGATGAGAGAAGTAGACTGAGGAGTCTGCGAAAGGCTGAGTGGACATTTGGGGTGTCTGGGTGCTTTGGGGGTCCTGAAGAGTTATGGATTACCTCAAGACCACCGTCTTGATGTTGCCGGTGGATGCTTGGAACTCACCGCAGGGAAAGAAGAATTTTGTCTCTCAAGGGACACTGGATACCATTGACCAGAGTCGCAGGCAGGCTGAATGCAGAGCTGAGCGTTCAGGGAGCTGAGGCGTAAAACTGTACGTGCACTAAGGGTGGACAAGGAGGCCTATGTGCGAGGAATCTGTGAGGGGGTAGAGCTTCACTCTGGAAAGTGATTCTCGTCCGCTTACAGGGAATTCGCGCATTGCGTTCATCCAAGCCCATCCCTCGGAGCACTGCAGTTAGAGCAGAGAGTGGTAGGCTCTTAACAGAGGGTCTGAAGTGAAGGCCCGTTGGGCGGTTCTTTGAGCGGTTGTACCAGGCTGATCACCAGCTGTCGAGTGGACGTCAATGTGTTTACAATCCCTGTTGCTGACCCTCCAATCAATTGTGTTCCACCTTCGCTTGTGGAAACACGGGCTGCGGTGAACGGTTGAACAGGGTAAAGCTCCAGGGATCTGTGGCATCCATGCTGAACTTCTCAAGGCTGGTGGAATGCTGCACTCGTGTCGTTGCATGCGTTTGTGGCTCTGCTGGACACAGGCATCATCCCAACTGATTGGAAGAGGGGCCTTTTGTCCCTCCTGGAAAGGAAGGGTGATCGCCAAGACTGCAACAACTACGAGGGTGACGCTGCTCTCAGTGCCGGGCAAGGTCTTTGCTTCGGATAATTCTTGATAGGGTTTGCCACATCTGCTTGAGCACCAGCGTCCAGAGCAGTCAGGCTTACACAAAGAGGTCAACGATTGACCGTATCCTTGCTCTTCGTGTCCTCACCGAACGCAGACGAGGTAGTTTCGGCAGGGGCTGCTTGCAGCCTATGTTTGATCTCTGTAAAGCGTTCGATTCAGGATCGGGATGCCCTCTGGAGGATTCTTGGTCTTCGTGGGGTGCCACCAAAACTGATCGATCTGATGTCTGAACTTTACTCTGGTACTGAGAGTGCTGTGAAGTGGTGTGGTACCATCTCTGACTTATTTCCAGTTGTGCTGGAGTTCGTCAGGGGTGTGTACTGGCCCCCACACTTTTCAGCACTTGTATGGACTTGGATTTTAGGGGGATGTCGGAAAGATCAAGCTGCGGTGCATCGTTTGGGAATGTTAAGATCGGACCTTGATTTCGCAGAATGATGCAATCATCTTTGCGGAGACTTTAGATATCCTTTTGGGGCCCTCGAGGTGCTGAATGAGGAGTCGGAGCGCTGGGGATTACGGGTTTCTTGGTCAAAACTAAGATCCAGGCTTTCAATGACATCTTGGATGCTGTGTCCTGTCTGTGTCTTGTTTTTGTGGTGAGGATGTTGAGGTCGTGGAGAGATTCACTTACCTTGCAGTGATATTCATGTCTCTGCTGGCTGTGAGTCAGAGGTGAATAGACATCTGGGTCGGGCTGGAGTCATGGATTCACTGGATCATGGGTGTGGCGCTGCCAGTACCTGTGCGGAGGACGAAAGTCCGAGTCTTCAGGTGCTGGTGCTTCCAGTCTTGCTCTATGGATGCGAGACTTGGACTCTGACCAAGGATCTAGATGGAGACTTAATTCCTTTGGTACCAGGTCTCTTCGGAGAATCCTTGGCTATCGCTGGTCAGATTTGTGTCCAACGAGCGGTTGCTGAGAGAGACTCGGATGAGATTTGTTACCTGCATGGTCATAAGCGTCAGTTGCGGCTGTATGGACTGTGGCTCGTTTTCCTGACGCTGATACTGCTCACCAGATTCTCTCAGCGAGGGATCTCGTGTAGCGGAGGAGGCAATGGGCGACCACATGCCTCGTGTTGCAGCAGGTTGACAGCATCTCAGGAGATGGGGATGGGCCTGGGCATCTGCCTGGGGGAAGGCCAGACGGAGGCCCGGAGTACCGCGAGAAAGTGGACGCAGCGACGCGCTGTTCTGGCACATGCTCCCATACCTGACCCTGAACTGATCCTGCTCACCAGATTCTCTCAGCCGACGGAGCTCGTGAGTGGAGGAGGCCAATGGCCGACCACGTGCCTCATGCTTGCAGCAGGTTGATCAGCATCTCAAGGAGATGGGGATGGGCCAGGCATATGCCTGGGGGTGGCCAGACGGAAGCCACTGGAGTACCGGCGGAAATGGACGCAGCGACGCCCTGCTCCAGCGCGTTTTTGAGCTTTTTTTTATCAATCTTTTTTGCATAAAAGCTTTTTTTTTAATCAACATTTTATCAATTGAGCTTTTGTCATCAGATCTTCAACAAACCTTTATTATATGGATATAGACAACACAAATTTAGAAAAATGTACAATTTATTTTTAACTTTGGTTTTCGTCAAGTTTAGTTTGAGTAGAAAGCAGATGCGGACGGGCTTACATTTTCAGTGCTTTCTCGTTTTTGTTGTGATGGTTTATTAGTGCATTGTTTTTCCTTACGACCTATAGTGCAATGTTCCTTTTTATGCTTTGCTTTAAGCACACAAAACCACCATGCTTCAAATATAGTACCGTAGTGAGATGTACACTTCATACAATTTACCTTGTTGTTGCCTTTCTGGATTTACTTCACCTTTGTGCACATACGATATATGCAATATTGTTATTGTGTTGGAGCAGTAATTTCCAAATGTTCACGTTGGCCTGTTGATGATGCCATGTCGGTGTGATGATTTGCTTACTCGAGGTTCAATGGTGCGACAAATTGCTTTTGTCCACTTCTCATCGATTCCCTCTTATATGTTTTGTGCACGTTTTCCACAAAGTCTTTGGCACTCTATTCGACATTCCCTTTCATGTATGGATGTATGTAGGTAAGTGCACAGATATATACAAGTTAAATAATCGGGTGGAGCCCGTGTTTTTGGCTAATAAAAGTGAATTCAATCTGCAGAACAAAATGTAGTCGCCATAATGGAGTCCATGCACCATATCAGTTGTGCTATTTAACGAAAATGTGCACGACTACAACAACAAGCATGCAACCAAAATGGAAAAAAAAAAACGATGTGGTTTAAAAAAGCAATCATTCTCGACTGAACACGGTAACCGCACCCTGAGGAGACTTACCGTATTTCCCTTTCTGATTGCAGGGAAAAACAAAAAAAATTTGCAAAGTTTGTGAATACGCAATGAGGCTACAAAGTTCAACTTTCAAGAGCCTGATGATGATGATGATTTTTCTTTTGTCCTGTCTTAATGAATAATTTTGTCCTTCAACTATTAATTGCAACTACTGATGTGTGGAAATGGGTAGTGGCTCATTGTCGGAAATAACACACTCACGTAATGTAGTCCTTCACCAAAACATACCTGCTCACACACCACCAGCGTTGCACTATCTGGTATAGTTTGAAAAGGTCCAGATTCCGATAGCACAACACAGGCGTCTTAATGATGGGGGTTCCTGTAACAAAGCATTATGCTGGAGGTTAAATAAAGTGATGTGGGACAGAGTTACATTGTATGTACAAACGCCATTCTCAGTGAACATCTTACCACGGTGCTCCATTAACTGAAAGAGCTGGAGCAAGAAATCGTTGTTGCTTTCATCATGCAAGAAATCTCCAGCCTCCCTGTCAACGTAGAGGACACATCAATATCGACAGATGTGGACCAAAGTAAAGCAGAGTACTAGTAAAGCAGTACTTGTGAAAGCCACTTCAAATAATGTGAGAGAACATCGTTCTGACAGTAATGAAACACAAGTGTACACACTTTTTGTCCCCAATGACCCATTTATTAACAGCCTTCCATGAAACAGTCATCACCCCGTGCACGTAACACAAAGTTGGGTTAAGCAATTGGTTCATCTGTCTGTCTAACACGATGTCAGTTTATGATTGAGGAATACATCAATTTCAATTGAATTTAATTTTGAACACTGTAAACCATGAAGCTGAAGCACAACCTGCAATTAATCAGTATTTGGCTCTGAATTTGGCAAATTATATGAATCTTTTACTCAGTTCGCACGCATACAACAAGTAAAGCAATTGCTTCAGTTTGCGGTGCTCTCAGGTTCTGTCCTGTCTCCTACACCACCTTTTTTTTATCAATGATCTTCTTCTACAAAAACAAATGCATTTGTACACTAATCACTCAACATTGCATTCCTCTACATTTTTCACATCTACTCAATCTTCTCTTGCTGATCTACATCTGTTTCATCAAACTACCTCTATAAATTCAGATTTGGACAGGATTTCTCATTGGGGAAAATGAAACCAAATTTCTTTAAAAACTCAGTTTCTGCTAATTTATTTTTCTAAAATCCTCTCAACTTTCCCTCTCCCTTTGAAGGCTCTAAAATATTACCACTCAATAGAGTAAACATACTTGGTATTATTGCAACATCAATTCATCTTGAAACCCCAATATAATAGAGTTGGAGAACTGGTCAAAGTTTAATCATAAACTTCGTGCCGAAAGATTTTATGCTCTTATCGTGTTACATCCTTCGACATCCGACAAAACCCATTTCTTGAGTTGCGCTTTTCCAGCATTTGAAGTAGCAGACCCTTTAAAACTTTCAGAAATATTTGTGTCGAGGCTGTTCTATTTCATGACATCTACATTGGATACCGAATACAAAGCACACACGTAAGAAAGGAAAATCATCGGCATTTGCAGATAAGGAGGACCCTTATAGGTCCATGAAGGGTCTTAATCAGAAATTTGCACCCGAAAAAATATTTTTGTTGCAAACTGCTCTATTTAATGGTATGAAACAAAAATTTAACACAAGAAAATTTCTGATCGAGCACTTTCAATAAGAAGCTTGGCTCGAAAGGGTCAGAAAGGGTCTTGGAAAAAAATTAATCAAAATGCGAGCCCGAACAAATTCCTCCACTTCAAATACATCAGAACGATAATGTGAATAATTATGCAGTGCATAGAAGTTGAATGTTGGTAATTTGCATATAAGAAGGGGTTTTAATCAGAAATTTGCACTGAGAAATTTTTTTTGTTGCAAACTGCTCTATCTTGCAGCGGCGAAAGATGGTGCACTCAATGAAGCCCTCACTGAGCTGGATGCAAGCACATCGACTCTACTAGCATCTTTGGACACCTGAGTCGCCACGAGCTTTCCAACTGCGCCGTTCTCAGGTGAACAGCGAGATGTGATAAACAGAGAGACTCAGAGAAACCTAGTTCATGGAATATCGAATAGAGTGAAGACATCGTCATATTCTGATGGGTCAGTGGCTTGAATCATCAAAAGTCTTTTGAGCCACATCAAGATCGTATGTTACAATCCCGTATTGTTGACCGCATTCTTCTGCACATCTCTTTGTGGATAGCAACGTTTCTACACCAGGTCGTTGTTTGTTGGTGATCGTCTCCATTCAGGAGGTAGAAAACAACCTGCTTGGGTAGGTGATCAAATGGATTCTTGCATTGCAGCTGACCCACATTGGGATATTCTCTATATCGAGTGCATGTGCAGCCAGCAGGATTAGATCCAAGTTTCTCGCCCTTCCAGACAAGTGGAACAAATCTCTGAACGTAATGTGAGGTAAGAAAATTTGTCCATTCTGAGTTTATTTCGGTATGGAATGAGAGGCGTATTCTCAACACTAGTCATCGCCTGCCCATTTGCGACAACTTAGATTGACTAGCGGAGTGTGAAGGCTCTTCTGTCACAAGATTTCCTGGCATATGTTCATCAGCCGATTTGTCTTCTTCCTGGAGAGGTTCCTATCGTATCATGCAGGGTCTCCTTTCCGGACAGAGTTTGATTCAGTTCGTCATACTTATAAAAAGCGTTGGCTCCAAGTTACGGCACGGTGTGTCGTAAACTCGATTCTGTAAACATCTGTTGCCAATCGTCAATTGTTCAATGTGCCAAATGTCTGTCGGTGATAGCATAGGCAATTTGTTTCAGTTTCCTAATGTATGGTATTGATGCAATGTCTCAATCTATTCAGCATCTGTCAACACTTTAGGCTACCAGTAAGTGACTTCATTGCCATTCCTATCAAAATCTGTTTCAATGGTTTGACACCTCCATGTGACACGACAAAAAAGAGTATCTTCACTGGCAGCAGCAGCACATTGCTTCACAGATCCTTGAATGGGACCTCATATTAGCACCAACATAGAGTACTAAAAGAATATCTGAACAAGTTGTGGTAGGTTACCTTCACCTTTTATCAGTAATTTTATTGCCAATGGATCACTTATTGTCTTTCTCCACATCTTTCAGAATTTTTTGGAGATAAGAGCTAAACTCATTGCCTGCCCATTGGGAACTTTTGAAATCATACACCACTTTGATAGAATCATAATTCATTGTTGCACTGTCGACATAGTAACCTCTGTTTTTACTTTACAAGGTGAGCTTCAAGTGAGATGTGAAACTTTTGTCAATAGCTGACCAAATTATGGTTGCTTCCTGCCAATGCTTTTACTTCAAGGTCCTCACAAATTGTAACGTATCGATTGTAAATCGATCGGAGGTGCTCTAGATCTAGCACTAACAAGTACATATTTTTCAACGTATTGGCATATTTCTTCAAAGGCAGCGATCAAATTATTCTTGTCAGAGATTCTCAGGTATTGCAACAAGTTTCTTGAAAGTCATTCAGCGCTTTGTTCTTCTCAGAGCGACAACTATGATGTATCTTAGCTTCCTGTGCTATCAAATATACCCCGTGGTTTTCACGAGTACGTTGGCTAACTTTAATGTGTTCACAATCTTCCCGTATTCTTTGTTCAGCTTGTTTTGTTTCAATTTTTCCCGAACTCTTTGGTTCCATCAGGTCGCTGTTAGGTACTTCTCACAAATATGCATTCATTCAGAAAGATCCCACATTGATTACTTGTAGACAGTGATGTAAGGCTACTGAGGAGTGGATGGAGTAGATTTCTGAATGGGAATAGCAGTGAAATTCTTATAGCACTAACAATGGTAGCCTTGATGTGCCAATGGGTACTCTGGTAAAGCTGCAATGATGATGCGATATTTCGACGCATCAAAGTTTTGAAAGACTTTCTCGATTCGGAAGCACAAGATATTAAAACCACTTGTCGTCTGTGAACGTTTTAGATTTTTGATTTGGATGCACACACATGAATGATGCATCTGTGTTTTGACAATAGTTGTAGGTGGTGCCTCCTTTGCGGGTGGTTCCAATATGGGTGATTAGCTGGTGGTTGCGTTGCAGTGGTTCAGTTGTGGTGGTTTGATGGTGGTGAGTCCAGGGTATTGGAAATTGGGCACCCGAACCCAGCATGTCTGAAAAACGATGTATGGTGCGTGTTATGCAGTACATATAAGGCAATGGTTGACTTCAAACCCCACTCAAATCCATTACATAAAATTCAATAATTAGAATTACATTAAATTGGTACTTTGGATCGGATGTATGTGGACTTGAAAATTGTGTGTTCAGAACACAGGTGTACCTTACACCATGTGTGAGAGAGAGGAGGAGAGAGGAGAGAGAGAGAGAGAGAGAGAGAGAGAGAGGAGAAAGAGAAGAGGAAAGAGAAATGACCTTATATCTCCAATTTATGATTGGGGTCAGGTCTTTGAAGTGTTACTGTGTTCAATTGATGAAACGCTAACTTTTTTTTAAGTTTTTAGTAACTTAAACAATTTCAAAAAAAACAAAAAACATCATAACTCCATGTTGCTTCTCCTCTCATCCATCACTTCCATGTTGGCCGTATGTTAATGGAATGGTAAATGGATCTTCGAGCCAAAAGGCCTTCTTATCTGAAAGTGCCGGATCAGAATGTTTCTTGCGCTGCATTTTTTTTCATACCATTAGAATAGAGCAGTTTTGCAACAAAATATTTCTCAGGCGCAAATTTCTGAATAAGACCCTTTTGAACCTTTTTACAGGTCCTCTGATATGCAAATTACCAACATTAAAACATATGCACCACATCATTATTCACATGTATCTTTCTGATGTATTCAAAGTGAGAATTTGCTCGGGCTCTGCATTTTGACTAATTATTTTTCAAGAGCCTCTCTGACCCCTTCAAGCCAAAAGGCCTTCTTATCTGAAAGTGCTTGGTCAGAAATTTTCTTACGTTGCATTTTTGTTTCATATCATTCGAAGAGAGCAGTTTGCAACAAAAAAAATTATTGGGTGCAAATTTCTGATCAAGACCCTTCGTGGACCCTTATAACGGTCCTTTTCTCTGCAAATGCTGATGATTTTCCTTTCTTATTCATGTGTTTTGTTTTCAGTATCCAATGTAGATGTCATAAATAATAATCAGCCTCAGGCACAAATATTTCCGAAAAAGGGTTTTAAGGGTTTTTTTAAGGGTCTGCCACTTCAAACGCCGGAAATGCTCAACTCAAGAAATGGGTTTTGTTGGATGTCAAGGTAATGAAACACGATAAGAGCATTCAAACCTTTCGAGCATGAGTTTATGATTAAATTCTGACAAGCTCTCAGTCTATTATACAAACTAGCAGAGTACCACGTACAGGCAATGTTGTTTCAAACATGCAACACAACACATTCTTCGAGACAACCTCTATTTGGACAGTGTATTAGGAAACTGCTGCCTCAATCGCTCCCGAAAATAAAAAAATAAATAGCTCAGGTTAATGCATGAAGCAAAAAAACATCCATAAAGGTTGATTCACCCTTTTATAAAGTACTGTCTCACATCTGGGGAGGTTCCAGTCTACATACTTGACAGAGTCAAGTCTAAAGTAATTCATCTTATCAATTCTCTCCCAATCTGACACAAAAAACTCGACCCGCTTGAATAAGCTGCAATGTTGGCTCTTTTTCCTTTTTCTATAGATATTACTTCGGTTTCTGCTCCCAAGAAATGGGCTGCTTGTATACCTTCACCATTAGCTAGACCACAAAACACTTGGCAAAACACTACCTGACATGATTATTGTGTGGTCAATTGCAACTCAAAGGTGGGCCATTATGATGTTTGTTTCTTTACCTTCACCACAAACTATGCTATTCTTTACCTTCTCATGTGTTTCACAACAGTTTCAACTACATTTCACAACTACATCTTTTCAAAAGGCAGGTTTTCCAGTTCCTCAAAAAGTCTTCCTTCTGTATTTCTTCAGTTCTTTTTTTTTCTTCATTTAAGGCCTAGCTTCGATAAGGATGATAACGTCTGTGGCTAGAGCCTTTAAATTAAAAAACTAAAAAAAAAAAGGTCAGTCTGCCTGTCTTGCAGTGAAGCAAAATGAAAATCATTCCAGACAGGAAAATTACTGTTTTTGGACGTCATAAAGGACAAAAACAACAGGCACGAAGAACTAAGCAATGTTTTAAATAAGGTGGTATAAAAAGGTGGTACATCAGCGGTGGTAAACTTCCGATTCAGTGGGTTTTTTTTCCTTCAGTCTTTAAAACTTTTATTTTATCTTCCATATAATTGTATATTTCAACACTGCAGAACACAAATCACCTTGTTTGCGTTTCCAAAAACAAAAACCTCCAGTTTAGCAGTAATTTGGTGAAATTACACTGTCTCGACCAATCAAATTTGCTGTGCACTCCGAGGGTTGAGCAACAGTGATATTAAGACAAAAATGGTGGCACCTAACGATGCAGCAACAGAGCTAACTTCATCTCAAAAGATGTTTGTTTAGTGCATCTTTTTTCTCAAAGATCGTTCCAAAATCATCAGTTCCTTCACAAAGATTTGACTAGTACAGCAGATAAGCTCTCATATTTTAACAAATTGTGCATTTATAGGAAAGGCATGAAATTTCTAGCATAGTTAGGTCATACCATAATGTTTATTTTCGATGTGGAGGGAAGTCAGATTTGACCTCTGAGGGGCAGTGAGAGGTCAAATCCAAGATGGCCGCTAGTCAGCCGGGTCTAATGTTCAAACGTCCTTAATTTTAGAACCAGACTGCGCAGAAAACATTTACTGGTGTCATTTCCAACTAAATTGGGATGCCCATTCATTGGTGATACCTTTTGAGAATGTCAGAATCAAGGAAATGAATTTAGGTCAAGGTCAAGGTATGATTTATCAAAAAATAAGCAGAATTCCTATCAGAATTCAAATCTGGAAATTTTGTGGTGCGCAAACCAGCAACAAGTTCTCTGCCATGGCACTTGACCAGTGCCATGAGCAGAACATGCAATGGTCAAAGTTCTGGTGGGCTATTGGCTAACGGCAATCCCGGAGCACTCAGACGCTGGATGGTAGCAGGGCCAGAAATTGCAAGGATCACACAGAGTTTGAGCAACAGGCCACAAAGACAGCATGGTGCTGGCGACACTGGACACCATCCATGATCAGCAACCTGGAGTGCAAGCAGCATTCTGAAGGAGGTTAAGGCACTTGTGACAGTGCTGGAGAGATGGGAATCCATTTCTAGAACACAGTCAAGACCTACTAGTCATTAACACAAGGACATCGTGGACACCCAAGTGGCTGAAAATGTGAAAGGATCGAACTCTTGGTGAGGAGCAGTACACCAAGTTTGTGAGGAAAGGCTGGAACAGTGTACAACACCTATCACACAAACACTTCCACAGAACAAGTTGCCACTGTCAGTAGGCACCGGTCAAGATTAAGTCAAAACAGAAGGCACAGCTCGCACGACTGAAGAGTGACTGTGTCTCTTTCGAGGCTGTACATCTCCTGTCAAACACGAGACGGAGACATGACAATTTCTTCTCCATGAAAACCAGGCAGCCCCGCCAGCTCTGTCAACTGGAGGGAAAATTCGGATTGGGGTTAAATCAGATCTACTTCGCTGCCTGGAATCAATCTGCTCGAAAGAAAAGTGTGTCTATGGATGATGCAACAATTCTTGATGGTGCAGCTGTGGTTCAAAATGCTAAATCCAGGAACATCAAGAACATTTCAAGAGTATGGAGAAAGAGTGTTGCACCATACATCTCTGCTCAACCTGAGAAAAGCAGCCGCATCGACCTTGTCTGGATGTCTACCTACCTGCCAGCCTCAACAAGCCAGAAGAGAGGGAAAGGGACCAGTAAAAGAGTGGCTCCTTCTACTGTGATGCCAAAGAACTGGAAGGACTTCCTTCGATGTGATGATAACAAAACCGAATTGTTTGCTTTCTGTCACGCGTAGTTGTTCATCTTCCTCTAGCAAAGGGCAAGGAACTGTATGCAACAGATGGAGTGGAGGTCCTTTGCTCTCCGGCTGAGTCATATTGGCCTGCCTTGCCCATGTTCGCAGGAGGAGGCCGACACTCGTCTACTTCTGCATGTGGCAGATGCTGTGCAAAAGGGTGTAAGAAGGTGACCATACGTACCGTTGATACTGATGTGGTAGTACTGCTGTAGCTTCATTCAGCAAGACAGCTCCTAATGAGCTGTGGGTTGCCTTTGGTGTCGGGTCAAGCTTTCGTTACATAGCTGTTCACGAAATGGTTGCCACAATGAATCCAACACAGTGTCTGACTCTCCCAGTCCTTCAGCTTCACCGGTGTGACACTGTATCTGCATTCGCTGGCAGAGGAAAGAAGACTGCTTGGGAAACTTGGAAGTCTTTCCCAGAGGTGAATGATGCTTTCAATGAACTCCTACGCATGCCAAGTGAGGTCAGTGAAGGATCAATGTTACTGCTAGAGCGATTTGTGGTGCTAATGTACGACCGAACCAGTGAGAGCACGGAAGTGATACGCCAGGAAACAGCTTTCACACAGAAGTCTAGAATGCTAGAGAACATTCCTCCAACCAGGCAGCACTCCAACAGCACATCAAGAGCACTTGCTACCAGGCCAACTGTTGAACCAGGCATTGGTCCTGGATCCAGAGATGCCAGAGCCATCTGACTGGGGCTGGACAAAGGAAACAACTGGGTGGCAGCCGCTTTGACCACTCTCCCCGAAACATCAAAATCGTCATGAATTTCGCTGTCGCTGTGAGAAAGGATGCACTGGACGGTGCAAGTGTGCCAAAGCTGCGCTCAAGTGCACTGCACTGTGTTTTCTGCTGGAGGCTGTTAGATTTGATCACTATCATTACCATCATCATCATTGCTATTAATAAAGTATTAAATAGACGAGCAAGCATGGGACTATTCTGTTATATTTTTGTATTATTATCCTATAGTGTCAAAAATGGAAGCAAATTCGCTATATTGCATAGGTCCAATCCATTGTCTTTACAAAGAATGCCCAAAAGTTTTTAACGTAATTTGACATTGACCTTGATCGAAATGCATTTCCTTGGCTCCTGGCGATCTCAAAAGTATCACAAACGAATGGCCATTCCAACTTAGTTTGGAAATGACACCTTAAATGTTTTTTTTACACTGTTTAGTCCAAAAATTAAACGTGTTTGAAGATTAGACCCGGTGGACTGGCGGCCATCTTGGATTTGACTTCTCTCCACATCTGAAAATAAACCTCATGGTATTCACTAACTATGTCAGAAAATTCATGCTTTTCTCATAAAAAGCACAATTATTGTGCTTATCCGCTGTACTCGACAGAAGTTTCAGCTCTGGACTGTTCCGTTTGATCCATCGGCTTCGTATGGTTACCATCGCACCTATTATTCAAAGTTCATGAACAAAGCTAATATAGATCGTGCTCACAAACGCAAAGCCAGAGTTGAAAATACTTTTCCCATGCCCCTTTTCTCAAAACACTGTGGGGTAAGGTAGTCTATGAACCCTCCAGTTAAGCATGCTTTTGAAAACCAATTTCTATTGAATTAACTCACTGTACCAAGTGAGACATGCAGGACATTTTCCTTACATAAAGAGAGAAGCTGGATGGATATTCAATCACTTTACTAGTTAATGGCTGGATGATAATACCCAGTTAAGCCAGTTAGGCCAGGAGGTACAGACTTACAAATTATGTCAAACCTTAAATAGAAGCAGAACATTCTGAATTTTTATTGTGGAGAGTAAATATCCTAATGTATCTGTGAGAAAGAGAAGGCCATTGTTTTCTAGCACCATAGCTTGAGTTTAGCCCATTCTTCAGTTCTTAAAGTGACAAACTCATCCATTAGAATCAAACATGAAGAAACTAGAGTGAAGTTGATGACGTGCTATCGCAAATCCCCACGTTTCCCACCTAAATCAAAGTTGAAAGACAGCAAAAAGTTCCATCAGGAACGATCTAATATCAAAATCCCCCCCCCCCCCCATTTTGACCCCTGTGAACCGAGGACCCCACCCCCTGGGGCATGAACTGTGGGGGGGGGGGGGTTAAATCCAAAAACTTGTTGCATATTTAATGTGTACACCAATGTTTATTGCATATGCAAAGTTTCATTTAAAGTGTTTTAAAATGTTCCCGTAATTGCATATTTTGGTATTTGACCTTTTGACCCCACCCCAGGGTGCAAGGCCAACAATGATACTGCTCTTGCACCTTCTTGCCATGTAATGATCATAACAACCAAATTTGGTGAATTTCTGCACAACCGTTTAGGAGGAGATGGCATGATGGACGGACAGACGTGATTACAATATCTTCCTGTCTTTTTCAAAAGGCATGGCGATAAAAACTACAAAACATACCTGTGCATCTCCTCCATCCTCAACGACAGCAGCTCCAGCTCTGGTGGTTGCGGCTGACCTCTGTGGTGATTGCTGCTGCACAGCAGCAGGGCTTGCTCTCCATAATGCTGGAATCTCACGGTACTCCTGAAAACGAAGGCCAGCTTCAAGTGCTGTCAGAACACATTGAAACACAGGGTAGAGTTTTAATGGGGCTTATCAGCTGTCGAACAAGAAAAAATATATATATATATATATATTTGTTCAACATCAATTTTAAAACTCAAAACCTTTAACATATTTTGAAATTGGACCGATAAAACCAAATCTTGAAAAACTTTATATTTAAACGTACAATCGTGCAGCACAGCTAATATTCCTTGGTACAGCTCCATCAGGTTTAAATATTATGGAGGAATACTTTCACTGAGCACGAAACTGCGGATCTCACTTGTGGTAAACCGATTAAAGGCCATGTGACATGGTTTCAATATCCTTATGCACATCATTTAAAACACCAACAGGATGGCTGTTAATCTCCTCCTCATGTCAGCCCACACCCCATCCATACTCATTGTCTTTTCTTCTCTCATTAACCCTCCCCATGCCAACCACTTAATTTCCAGGATATTGTGTTTTCTCCCCACTCCCTCCACCCAACTTTCCATTTTTAGTTCCATTGCAGTTTCATTCCCGGTCCTCCCTTCCTGCTGTGTTTGGGCTTGTATCCAGCTTGTGTCCTCCTCACCCCTCCCCTTACTGTCTCATTCTTCCCCCAAGCATCCCTCTACCCCACAGTTGGTGTGTTTCGCCGTTTTCTATTGTTTTTTTTATGTTCTGTTCTCGCTCTTCTATGAGCCTCGACCGACTGCACAGAAAAACAAAATTATAACCTTGGGCATAAGCATTAAATTGTTCAAGATTTTACCTGCCATAATGAGCAATTTGCATTTTCCCTTATTCGAATGCTTGCAGAGGTATCATCTCTGCTTCTGTGGTGGGTATTTCCAACTGACATCAGTTGAATTGTTCAATGTCCTGCAAGTTATGTTCATACAGCAGTACGTATGCTATCACCCTACTGCACAATGTCAGCTGAAACTTTTAAATTATGCATTTACACAGGCGTCTTATTGATTGGTGTCCCTTTATTTGACGATCAGGTGTGAAGAGTAAAAGCATGCTTCTAGCAAATGATGGGTATGTGAGTGAAGGGCAGAGACACACATTTACATTCATTGTTGACATTCTTCCCTCTATGTTTCCACAAAATCCACAAGGGCTTAATGCACAACCGATGGCCGCTTGAACCGGACGCTTTTTGTCGAGCCATCAATTTCTGAACGATGAAAAAAAAAAAAAGTGAATTTGAGTGATTTTCCAATTTTATTCTCAACATCGGAATTTTGAATGCAGGAAATTATGTCAATGCATCCTGGAAAATGCCTGAATGGGGTTCACCATTGTATGTTTGCTTTGTCAGAATAACACACAGTTGTATTAGTGACCTGAGAATAATCGCCTGGAAGTTGCATGAAGGAATCCCCTCAAGGAATGGCGGGCATGTATTTTCGCAGCATTTAAGTATCTGGCAATACACCTCACACCCCTAGTGTTCAATGCTATCAGCTTCAAAATTCTAAAGGAACACTTTGGTCGAGAATACTGATGCTCAAATTCTCACCGAATTACTGCATGCTCTCAACAGTATTCGCCATCTTCATTCTCACAATCCACCTGATCTATACGGGGTCAGCATAAGTCGAACCTCTGCTCAATCTGACTTCACACAACATGCAGCACTGCCTTATAACAGTCATGCAAAAATATTTTAAAAATTAAATCGAGAATAAATCGGACTTTGAACAACAATTTCTTTGCTGATGACTCCACCCCTGCCATGACAATGCTCATCCTTCAGATAGACAGGCAGCAGCATCTTCCCTCTCTTCAGACATTGATAGAAACAAAAGCTAGTCAAACACATGAAATATGTCTTTCAATCCTGACAAATCAATCAATCTCAATATCTCAATCCCTCAATCCCTCAATCAATCAATCTCAATCCTTCAATTAATCAATCAATCTCAATCTCAATATATCGATCTCAATCTCAATCTCAATGTATCAATCTCAATATCTCAATCCCTCAATCAATCTCAACATCTCAATCTCTCTGTCAATCTCAATATCTCAATCTCTATCAATCTCAATATATCAATCTCTATCAATCTCAATATCTCAATCTCTCCATCAATCTCATTATCTCAATCCCTCAATCTCTCTATCCCTCAACCTCTCTATCAATCTCAATATCTCAATTGCTCAATATCAATATGTCAATCCCTCTATCAATCTCAATATGTCAATCCCTCAATCTCTAGATTCATCAGAATATCTCAATCCCTTAATCTCTCCATCAATCTCAATGTCACAATCCCTCAATATTTCAATCTCTCGATCAATCTCAATATCTCAATCCCTCAATATCTCTATCAATCTCAATATCTCAATCCCTCAACCTCTCTATCAATCTCAATATCTCAACTGCTCAATATCAACATGTCAATCGCTCAATATCAATATGTCAATCCCTCTATCCAATCTCAATATGTCAATCCCTCAATCTCAATATGTCAATCCCTCAATCTCGAGATCAATCGCAATATCTCAATCCTCAATGTCTCAATCCCTCAATATTTAAATCTCTCGATCAATCTCAATATCTCAACTGCTCAATATCAACATGTCAATCGCTCAATATCAATATGTCAATCCCTCTTTCAAGCTCAATATGTCAATCCCTCTATCAATCTCAATATGTCAATCCCTCAATCTCAATATGTCAATCCCTCTATCAATCTCAATATGTCAATCCCTCAATCTCAATATGTCAATCCCTCAATCTCGAGATCAATCGCAATATCTCAATCCCTCAATGTCTCAATCCCTCAATATTTCAATCTCTCGATCAATCTCAATATCTCTATCAATCTCAATATCTCTATCAATCTCAATATCTCTATCAATCTCAATATCTCTATCAATCTCAATATCTCAATCTCTCTATCAATCTCAATATCTCAATCTCTCTATCAATCTCAATGTCTCAATCTCTATCAATCTCAATATCTCAATCCCTCAATCTCTCAACCTCTCTATCAATCTCAATATCTCAATCCCTCAATCTCTCTATCAATCTCAATTTCTCAATCCCTCAATCTCTCCATCAATCTCAATATCTCAATTGCTCAATATCAACGTGTCAATCCCTCTATCAATCTCAATATCTCAATCTCTTGATCAATTGCAACATCTCAATCCCGCAATATCTACATCAATCTCAATATCTCTATCAATCTCAATATCTCTATCAATCTCAATATCTCTATCAATCTCAATATCTCTATCAATCTCAATATCTCAATATCTCTATCAATCTCAATATCTCAATATCTCTATCAATTTCAATCTCTCAATCTCAATATGCCAATCCCTCTATCCATCACAACATCTCAATCGCTCAATCTCAATATGTCAATCCCTCTATCAATCTCAATATCGCAATCCCTCTAGCAACCTCAATATCACAATCCCTCGATCAATCTCAATAACAATCTCAAAATGTCAATCTCAATATATCAAGCTCAATATCTCAATCCCTCAATCTCAAGATGTCAATCCTTCTATCAATCTCAATATCTCAATCCTTCAATCTCAATATGTCAATCCATATATCCATCCATTGGGACCATACTCTGTAAAGAGCGTCGGTGCTGCCAAAGCAGTCTCCTGGGCAATTGGGCACAATCCTGGATTGGTCGCCACTCCGACGTAGGGTACTCGAATGGCTCAATCATAACAGTAAGCTGGTACTTACTTTGCCGACCTCAGAAGGATGACAGGCTGAGGCAACCCCACCTGGTATTAATTCAATGGCCAAGTGGGATTTGAACTCAGGACCTTGGGATCCCAAGCCCACCACCCTAACCATGAAGCCAATACCAGGCATTTGTCAATCCCTCAAACTCAATATGTCAATCGCAATATGTCTCTGTCTCTGTCTCTCCCCGAATGGACCGTCTGGCAAACCCTCCTATCTACTTTCTTAACAAACCTTTTTGAGGAAGTTCAGTCACTGGGTCTCACTATTAACCATTATCTTTCTTTGGCAAACGGCATATCAAAGTTAGCTCTCAAAGTACGTCGCTGACTGGGCATCTTCCGTTATACAAAGTCCTTCCTTGGCACACCTGAACCCCGATACAACTACAAGACCTTTATCCACAGCTTGATGGAGTACTTCCCTTCTCTCTGGACTTGTTCCTTTGCCTCACACCTTGCTCAGCTTGATGCAGTGGAAACCAAGGCCTTCAATATCATTGGGATCTCCCGCGTTGAAGCTGAGTCGATGGGCATATCACTTCGCCATTGCAGACAGGTTGGTGGTTTCTCTGTCTTCTACTGTCTCCTTTCTCAAATTGCACCCTCTGCTCTTTCTGTGCTTTGTCAGCATCATGTTTCTGCAGGGTGCAACTGATCCATCACCAATCCCCTTCTTGCGAAACTCCCAAAATCCAGAATCACTGCTCACCTGCACTCATTAGTTTCTCTTTTTTTCCACCTGTGGAATCAACTTCAACTCTCTTCAGTTCTCATTCTTCCCTCCAGGTCTTCAAGGCAGAAATTCATCACCATCTCAGATCATCCCCCATCCAAAACCATGATCTTTATTTGCTCATTAACTCCCCAAGCCCATCTCCTTCCAAATTTCCAGTTTTTCCTTCCTGAGAGTGAGCATCTGTATCCATCTTGTCCAACCTGTGCATCTTCTCACATTCTATCTCTTTCTTCCCCACTTCCCATATTTTTCCAAGTCTCCCTCTATTTTGTCACTCAACCCTGCTGTTGGTGTTTCCTCCCTTTCTTTCTATTGTTCCTTTGGTTCTGTTGCATCCTGATCTGATCAGTGTTCTCGATCTTCGACGAGCTATGACACTGTGCCACAAAAATATATATATAACAATAATCCTCTTTTGATGGCTTTCATAATGGAAGTATAGACATATAAAAAAAAAAACTATCTATACATACATACATATATATATATATATATATAATATATATATATAATAATATATAATATCATAAACATATGCATAAGAAACATGATATAAATATGTACACTTACATACATATACATACATATAAAATAATATAATATAGATACAGTATCTCACAAAAGATGAGTACACCCTTTACAAAAATGTACATATTTTGTTGTAACTTTTTACTTAGATGTATTATAAACACAAGACTCAAAGAATGATAGAGTAGACATTCTGTCATACATGTACACTGTACAGCCCAAAACATTTATTCTGTGGAAACAAGTGTGCATACTGGGCATATCTGTGAAAAGGGGGGCAACAAAAGTGAGTACACCCTATTGTACTTTCTCACATGAAGCGTTATTGTTCATTTTTGGATGTCCACCATTGTTTTGAGCACAGCAGCTTTTTACTCGGTATGGAGTTGACCAGTGTTCCACATGTCTTTGCTGGGATCCTGTTCCACTCCTCTGCAATGACTTCTCGAAATTGCGTGATGTTGGACACCTTTCGTCCCTCAACCTTACATTTCAGGATGCCCACAGGTGTTCTATTGGGTTTAGATCAGGTGATATGCTTGCCACTCCAACACATTTACCTTCGACTTCTTTCAGAAAGGCAGTTGTCTGCTTGGAACGATGCTTCCGATCGTTGTCGTGCTGAAATACAGCTCCTCCACCAAATTTTCGCAGGGAGGGTAACATCTTCTCCTTCAGGGTGTCACAGTACATCGTAGAATCCATGTTTCCCTCGATTAACTTGAGCTCTCCAGTACCGGCAGCACTCAT
>CM068952.1:74002558-74013672 GCA_035128595.1 Eptatretus atami
GGAGCATACCAGCACTCTGATGTTACCCAAATTTATGCACAGTCTCATATGAAAACGATCATAACTGGCGGTATGAAAACGATCATAACTTGCGGCATTGTGTTTATCTATAAATGCGCATAAGAAATCGAGAAATTATTAGAATACACGAAGTCATCACTCTCCGGAAGTCCGTACGTTGTAACCCGTAATGGGGAACGCGGCTGAGCTTCCCTTCCCCATCGGCCACGCCCACGCAACAACGTGTCTTGTCATTGGTTTGGTAAATAAATGGCCATAACTTGGGAAGCACTTGTCCGATTAATATCAAACCTTGAAAAGGCACATCCTCAGGGCCCCAGCAATATACCTGGCAAGTTTCAATTAGATCGGACCAGCGGTTGTCGAGAAACAGCGGTCACAGACACACACACACACACACACACACACACACACACACACACACAGATTGCTGGAATTATAGATAGATGATTATGATGAACGAGAGAAGATTTTCCAGGTTTGACCAATCTTGATTTTTTTTGCTTTTGCCATGGTCTGGAGTACTGAAAAGTGATCCCTGCCAAGACAATTAGCTGAACAGACCAAGTAGGCTCTCATAGGTAGCCTAAGCGACTTTTTAGAGAAGATACGCCAATTTTAGTTTTGTATATAGCGAGTGGGACCGACATTATTTTCCATGCCATCCCTACATATAGAGTGCTAGCGCACTCTCTGATAATGTAAAAAGAAGAAGACATCGTGCAGAGCACAATTCTTGCAAAATCCATAAAACAAATTTGACCTCAAAAATAATTGGCTGGTTGAATACCGTGACCCAAAATGAAAATCCTCTTCAAATTTCAAGTCAATGGGATGAAAATTGAGGATTTTTGAAATACCACCTTAAGTAGTTGTTGACCTTTGGGCCGATGTTGACCTTTTGGTCAATGTTGAACTCAAAAATAATTGGTGGTTGAATTCACTGACATGAAATATAAATCCTCTTCAAATTTCAAGTCAATCGGATGAAAATTGAGCATTTTAGAAATCTCACCTAAATTGTTGACCTTTGGCTTATGTTGACCTTTTGACCTCAAAAAACCATAGGCTTCTTCCTTGTGACAAACTCTACAATGTGGTGAAGTTTCGTGAACATCAGTTTAAAATTGTGATGTGTAGGCGATAAACAGACAGACAAACAAACAAACAGAATAACAAAATCGACCAACCATTATACTTGAAAAATCTTCGATTCTGCAAGTAACAAACTCAGCTTCCCAGACGGGTGACATGAAACCACCAGAGATTAACTAACTATCGAGGCGCCGAGAAGAGGTGATCTGTACACCTGGAATCTCTCATTTGCGGTGTGTTTATGATTAATTAATTTGTTTTCAGGGTACACGTACAGTTTTATTGGGAAAATTGGTAATGCTGGAGGACGATTCCATGGATCAAAGTCAACCGTGAATACACTTTTAAAATTTGAGTTCATTGAGCATGATGCCCTGCTCAATCTTCAACTGTATACTTCAATTTTAATACAATAATGATATTAAAGATCGTTTAAAAAAATCTGGAAGTTTAGCGCTATTGAAGTAGTCTCATACACCAACCACACATAAACACCACCCTATGTCCAAGTACTGCAAAACTGGAGGTTCTTGGATGTATTTAGAAGGCTATTTGTGTTCTAGATTGTTCAAGTACCTTTATAATTCAATTGAAATAAAGATTTTAAAAGGTTTAAAGGCATGTAAATAAATCAATTCTGGGTTTTAACACCGTTTTACGCAGTGTTTATTAAATCACCCTTTCTAACATTCTGCATTCGTTATTCATGCCTGGGGAAGGGGGCCCTTATCATGTCTTTAAAAACAGTAAGTTCCCTGTTTGGAATGGTTTTCAATTTTGATTGACTGCCAGGCAGGCAGACAGAACAGAAATATTATCTCACTCCTCTCTACACATGTGTGATTGGGACAAATTCAGAACGAAAGAACTGTTAAACGGCAGGCATGTCTTCCGATTAGTGTCCAAAATATAATCATTCAATTTAAATAAGTTGTTCCTCGATCATAAACTAATAAGACAGATGGACATGAACCAATTGCTTAACCCCACTTTTCGCTTCGCTTGTGCGGGGTAATAACAGGTTGAATAAATTATGAGGTTGGGGACACAGCAATGAAATCAATGAATAAAGACAACATAGAAACCTGCTGGCAAACTCAACGAGACAGAAATGCCTAAACCTTCAACTAAACTTTTCACACACAGACTCGTTCAGGGAACAGGATAGCCAAATGAATACCACAGGATGGATGAGGTAAAGATTTTAGTGGCCTTCCGTTTTTGAGGAATGTCGGGAGGTGTAACGTGGGCACGCATGTGGGTCAGGTTCTACACTCATGCAGGATGCTCCCACCGACATCTCCTGCTCCTTCAAGTGCCACAGTCACCGACTTGATGACCGTGACGTTTTCCGACTGTGGAACTGACTCTCTTCTCGGGTCTCTCCAAACTCTCCCTCTTGACTCCTAGCATTTGAGTGTGGCTGCCTTATATAGACAACAGCCCCCCCCCCCCCCCAGGCCCTCTGGTTTGAGGCTTCACCCGCTCCATAAGTGCTGTGCACGCACTCTCATAGCAATGAAATCGCCAGAGTGGAATGGTGATCACAATGAAGACTGTCTGGGGCTCACACATGTGGACATGCCATGTGCAGGCAGAACGTATGGGGAGGGGTTTTGGGCGGAGATGAGAAATAACAATGGGGAACAATTACAGGTAATTACAGAGGGAAGAGAGACAGATACGGGGCTAGGACGACAAGGAGCTTCCTATAAAACTGATCCTTGTCGTTACTAACTGGCATTAAAAAGCACTTCTGCTAACATTCATTAAGAGAACGAATCAATACATAACCCCTCATGTACTGGTTTCAGTTAAAGCGTATCTCGGAGCGAACGGTCACTATAATTCCACCAGCAAGTGCCAATCATGATATAAAGAAATGTCAAGTGCAGGCACAGAGAGGTTATCTTGTAACTGCTTCCTTTAACACAACAGTGACTGCAAACACAAAACAAACAACCCAATCAATGTTTGCCAAGCCGCAATCACAATCAAAAACAGAGAAAAGAGCAATTCACATGGTAAAAGAATGGCGATCGTTATGAACGTTAAAATGCAGAAATCGCCCACTGCCGATAATACGATCAAACAGAGACAATAATGCATTATTACTCACTTGACGATGAGTCTGTGGTGGGTGAAAACAAGAAAGGATTAACAAATATTGAGCAGCAAAGATCGTCACAATGCGAAAGGACCCAGGTGGCTCAATAAAACTCCCTGGACTCATCAAACCTCCCGGCGCATCAAATGCATGGCACCATGCTCCTGCTCAAACCTGATCATGAACAGACCAAGTTCCAGACGAAACTCTGCCAAGCTAGATGATCCCCAACCACAGCTCCACCCATTTTTGCACTTTAATCATGAAAGGAATTGTGTGCAAAAACAGTCCTTTTCATAAAAAAAATATATTCGTGTATTGGTATATTAATGTTTTTTAATATCCCAATTTAACATCGTTTGAAAACTTAAATATGTCACAAGGCCTTTAATTTGCATACAATCACAATCTCAGAATGAGAACAACCAACACAATAAGCATTGCTACAATTCTTGACTTTGCTTTTGGATACTGTCAAAAGCTAATGTGTAACAACAATATCAGAGTGCACATGCATGCCAATCCAGATCTTAGTATGACACAGACCCAATTCCAAATTCTCCTCATGTCATTTGCAACAAATCCATTGAAGTTATCTATATGCTGTAATTAGATTTTTTTTTAAATGGCTAAATTTCTGAAAACTACTAACCTCTTCACCCATCATAAGGTCCACACATCCCTTCTATCTCATCCCTTTATTACCTCTGCCACCGAAGGTGAAGGAGGTTATGTTTTCACCCCTTTCTGTCTGTTTGTTTGTGCGCAGGATATCTCAAAAAGTTGTGGACAGATCCAGAAGAAATTTTGTGGACAGGTTTGTGTGTGACGAGGAAGAACTGATTAGATTTTGGTGAAGATCCAGATCTGGATCGGGGTACTCGAATTTTTCAAGTGATTCTTCACCATCGAGAGATCGGGCCAAAAACGATATACAGCACGATATCTCAAAAAGATGTGGACGGATTCGGATGAAACTTGATAGACATGTTGGGTGTGGGACAAGGAACAATTGATTCGATTTTGGTGAAGATCCGAATCCGGATCCGGATACGAGAATTATTTATTTTTTAAAGTGATTCTTCACCATTGAGGGAATGGGCCAAAAACGATATAATACTGAATAGCATTATATTTCAAAAACGTATTTGGCCCGATATGTTCTTCTGGATCAGGCATTACATGGTGGAGGTATGCACTCTACCAAGTGCCCTTCGAGTTTGTACCTTCTTCACCCTTATCCCCCCACCACCTCCCCATTCTCCAAAATTTATATAGCTGCCCTTCTCTTCTTCTATCTTTTCCCACTTTCCTAATTTTCTCACTAAATTTTTCTCAACTTTCAACACAAAATATGGAGATGGACCTTTAATCATGATAATGGTGATCAAGGGCATACCTCCACCCAATCAGATTTCAGTACAATTCATATTTTAAAACATGCTTTTAGTTTCGACCTTCCATCCCGACACGTTTCTAAACTACTACACTCTGTGTCCTATTTTTGACCCAATTTTCTGTCCAATTAGCTAGCCTGCCTGTTATCATTTAATCTTATGTTCATGAGAAACATTCCATGGTGGCACCTTCAAAAAAAGGAAGCAAGGAACACGATATAAATCGATATAGCTGCACTCCATAAAGATTTCAGCATCAAGATGACAGTCACTAACCCTGCCTGATGGAAGGGTCTGTCTTGGGAGCAGAGTTTCTGTTGATTATGCGAACATCCTTCCGAGAAACACAATGACTGTGACACAGAAACACGCTTCAATGAAACAAAATCGAGCTATCATGGTGACAGTGGAAATATCCTTCACTGCCAACAGAGGCACATCATGTATGTGCAAAAGTTAAACCACTTTTTTTTTTGTTTTACCCCTCAGCCCATTTGAGCTAAAGGGCATGTCGTAGGAGTTTCTATCTGTCTGTCTGTCCATCAGTTATTTAATTTCCAGCCCATATGTTGGTAAGATAGAGAGGTGGATTGGTGTAACTTATGTGGTTAAACTGTCTTCTGCAAATATGCCTTTTCGTGGTATTCAGTTGGTGATTGTGTAGATGTGTTTTCTTACTTTTATGTGTCAGACTTCAACATCCCTCACCTGAAAAGTCTACACCACATTTGTCCTTTAACATAAAATTAGTCGCTGTTTGTGCTCCGACAATCTACATGAATGGGATCCAAAACTGATTGAGTTACATTTAACTTTTTTGTATATAAAGTCGAGGCTCATGGAGGAGCTAGAACACACAATTGACCAGAATATACCAGAACAAAAAGAACAGTAAAGAGAGGGAGGGTGTGGGGAGAAGAGAAAACACACCAACAGCAGAATACAGGAACATAAGAGAAATGGAGGAAGAAAGGACATGAGGAAGAATGAGAGCAAGAAGGGAAGGGGAGAGGACACAGGGGGTGAACAAGTTAGATACAGGCACAACTCAGTCGCAGAAGTGAGGATGGTGAAGAGAGGGGGGAACCCAAAAAGAGGTACAGTGGGGGGGTTAATGAAGGTAAATATCATGTGGATGGGGGATGACCTGAGATGGTGGTGAACAGCTGGTTAAAGCCCGGATGGAAGAATTACATTGAAGAGAATAAGGAAGTTGGTTCCATTGTGAAAGAAAAGAAAAGAAAAAAAACAAAGGAAAAAATGGTGGACGTACGCAGTGAGTCTGCATTTTGGGGTTTCATCAGAATGGGGTTACTGGCAGACCATGTGAGCACTGCAGAAACCTGAGGAGGGCGGCGGGGGGGGGAGAGAAAGTCCTGCCTCCAGTGGTTTGTCAACGAGTGGGAGGTGGGCTTTCGACTGTCCCTGGGCTGTGGTAGATTGGATATCTGGGTGGTGTTTGGAGGACACCACTGGGCAGACAGAACTCCCTGCAGCTGTGATTTAGTGTCAGGGAGGGGGAGGCCTGAGTCAATAATTATTATGTTTTCGTTCTGTCATTGTGTCGGGTTCTGTGCCATCTGTCTCGTGTGCTTTAATGAATTATTTGTTTCTAAAGAGATGTGTTACGCTTTCTGTTCCCACCATTTTGCCATAGCGACATTTGGGCTATTGGATCCCTGGATGGCTAATTTAGAGTAATCCTGTTTATAAGTGGTGTGTTCGAACATGCATGATGTCATCCAGTCAGGAGTCAATTCATGCAAATTGGAAATCGTTCAGAAAAACCGTGACATGTTCGCAGAGTGTATAGTTCCCGCCAATAATTAATCGCTTGCATTCTGTGAGGCTTTTGGGTGGGGCTGCACAGGAGACTAACATACAGATATATATATATATATATATATATTAATATATATAATAACTACTTAAACCCTATATTGTGGGGGTTACATTGCTGGAAAATTCTGCGATAGTTAAAACAAAGGATCTATGGAAAGGGGGGTTAGGTCTTTGGCTTTGAGAAGATACAGAGAAAGGTAGGCGCAGCCAAAAATAAACACATCACAATTGAAATTTAATGCAAAATAAATATAAAATCGGCTTTATGATGAAAACCCCTGCTGTGTTGAAGAACAATAAATGTTTAGAAGTCGAATTAAATGTGGCCCTTCTCTACTATCATATGTCTAAAGACCCCACCACTCCTCTACTATTGCCGTAATCTTTAATTGTTTCCCTTGTAATATGCCGATGCATTATTTTTACCAATCATTCTGCAGCTCCAAAACCAGCAAGTAAATAAAAATGAAAAATCACTTTAGTCCATCGTTTTATGCTTCGGCCGGTGTCATTATTAGCAGTGCATGACAAATAACAAAAGGTTGTGGTGCAAGATAATTGGCCACGTGGACGGAGATGATGACAGAGGTCAGCTCAAAACACGCGACGATGGTCGAATTTAAGCACCACGATAACTAAATCAGAACACAAAGAGGTTGCCCACACGATTGGTCAAAACCACAAATATGAAACCCACGGAATTTAAGGGTTTACTGTATTACAAAGATTGAGGCTCATGGAAAAGGGAGGTGATAGAGGAAAAATGGCAAACATTGAGTGGGGCAGTGTGGACACATTTGCAGAACAACAAGCAAGGTAATGAACAAACAGGAAATTAGGAGAGAGCATAGGAGGGGAGGAAACTTACCTGACAAGAGAGGGTTGTATAAGGTAGGGTTGTTGGCATAGAAAAGATTACGGGTAGGGATGGAAATGGCATGAGATGAGTGACTCGACATGATTCAACTCTGGAGGAAGAGTCGCTTTGAACAGCATCAGGAATACGGTTTCACATAATCAGGAAACTAGAAAGGCACTCTCAATGCCACGACACCACAAATGTACCACATTATTTCATCACGAGCAAATACAACCCACCGCTTTGCTGACAGAAAAGGAGGGAGGAGAGAGAGGAGAGAGAGGAGGATAGAGGAGGAGAGAGGAGGGGCGAAGAGAGGAGGGAGGAAGGAAGGAGGAGAAGCAGGGAGGGAAGGGGGAGAGAGTAGGGAGTGGGGAGAGAGAGTGGAGGAAAGAGCAGGGAGGGAGGAGAGAGAGGGAGTGGAGGGAAAGAAGGGGAGAAGGGAGGGGTGAGAGGGGAGGGGTGAGAGGGAGGGGAGGGAGGAGGGGGTGAGAGGGGGAGGGGAGGAGAGGGGGGTTCTATGAGGGTGAGGAGAAGGGCTAGGAAGGGGAGAAGAGTGAGAAGGAGGGGTGGGGAAGCAAAGCGTCACCAAAGTTGCTCACACCGGGAGGGGTGGGGGTGGGGGTGGGAGGGAGGAGGATGGGGAAGGGAGGGGAGGGGCAGTGGGAGAGGGAAGGGTTTGGAAGGAGGTAAGCATGGAGGGGTTCTCAACTTGCGTTTGGTTGTGGGACTTGGGGAGAAAGACGGGAGGGGGATAAGTAGGATTGAAGAAAATGGGGTATGTTAAAACAGCATGTTAACACAGACAGTGGAGAGGAGGGGGTTTGGGAGGAGTAAGCATTAGGGGAGGTGGAGGGAAGGCAGCATGATGGGAAGGGAGGCAGCATGAGGGAGGGGATGTGGAGACAGCGTGAGGGGTAGTGAAGGGAGGGTGACAAAATGTGCCCAAACAGCAACATTTTCTTTTAACCAACCACGGGTTTTATATAAACCGGGTGGGTGCATTTAAAACCCAAGCTATCTGCCTGGCAAAGGCTGCCTGTATGTATACATGCATGCATGCTCGCACATGCAGCAACCTTTGCACCCCTCCGGTCGGCTCACTCCAAATCTGATTTGGGTGGGATAGGGGTGAAAGCAGAATTGTGAGGGAAGGTGGGATGGAGAGGGGAGGGGAGAGAGAGGGGGATAGAGGTGTCGGGTAGGATAGAGGGGATCCTGCCTGTGAAACACTGGGATAACAGTTTATACTGGTCGAGATGCAAACCCAGGCTAGACAGCTTAGACTCCTTAGAGCGAGCATGCGTACCTCTCGGCTATCCTGCCGTGATGTGGTGATTTATTGCTTTGTAACTGAAAACATTTTTTACTCATTGTAATCATATAATTTATTTTTCCTTCTCAACGCCGGCGATGGCCACATGGTCAACCGTGCCGTGGTATCGCCATGGAACCTTGTTGAGATCAAGCTTGAAGAGCATTTCAAGCAAGCACTACAACGACAAGCACTACAATTATGAAACTTTTAAAAAACGAAAAGTTTATTTTTTTCTGTATTTATCAATGCCGAAGTGGCGGTTTCATATAATGAGAAGGATCGAACAAAAGGGAAACGTGGTGTAAAATAAAATTGCACTTTTTCAGCGAGCCAGCCACCATCTGAGGTGCAGGCCAATGCAGGCAAATAGCCCCTGAATTTGCCAAGTCGATCGATATACAGGAGACCCTAGTAATATGGGGATGCATTTCCACGAAATGCCGTGTTATCCGAAAATGTGTTATAGGGCGAATATTTAACAGGTAAAAATCTGGGTTATGTTCCAAACGGGGAATTTCAACCTTTTAAGGATGAAGACCTTCATAAAAACTCAGAAGGCAGTAAACAATACATAAATCTGTTCTGTTCTTGCGTATGGTAGCCAATCATTTGTTGGAAGCGCGGCTGTGCCGCTGATGCTGTGCCCCTATACCAGTACACGGTCCTCATTTCGCCAACCTCGAAGGATGACAGGCTGAGTCACCACACCTGGTGATAATTCAGCACCCAACGTGGTCAAACTCAGGACCCTAACATCCGAAGCCAGCCACCCTCAACCACTAAGCCAACACCAGGCTTAAATGCATAAATAAAACACATAACAAATAAAAATATTAAAATTAATTATTTTATAAATGTTATCATGATTGGGGGTTGGATAGTTATTACATCATGAAATATCTGTACAATTGATTGAAATCCCTGAACTTATTCAAAATATTAAATAATTCTGGCTGCCAGACCATGCGTCCGATCAGGTTGGAATTAAAACATATATTTCCCATGACAACTCGATCATAATTTGTGTTTCATGTTGATTGATGAAGTGGTTCAAAAGAAAGTTTTTTTTTTTATTTAAGACTAGCTGAAGTACCCGGTAATACCCGGGAAATTTGCTGGTAGACTAAGTGCCTATTTTCCTCACGCTAGTTAGACTGAGGCATTGTTGTATGGAGAAAATTAGGAAGGTTCTTTTATGGGTGACGCCGAGGGAGCAATCATTGTCGTCGCAACTGGTAAATATAGCAGTGCAGTGAATGGTTAGGTTTTAAAGTTTAATATGAAAAACACTTAGTGCTTCTGGTTGAAATATCTTGTTCTTGGAGCACTTCCTATCTTCCCTTCATCAGCTAGCGCCTTTAAACTGACACTCACTGAAATATCAATGAAACCATCCCAAACACACCTGAAAAAACCACAAAGAACTCATCAAAAGAAGTGGTGTAACAATTAGAAGTGGGGCCCTAAAGAGGGCCGTGTTGCGTTCACTTTCAAATCCAACTTCACTCTTGGTTGTATGTATCCTTTTATCTGGACACTGTTTGTGTAGTGTTGCAGACATAGTGATGTCGAAGCGAAAGGGTCGATGGCATAGCTATCAGCCTGTTCACGGGTTTAATCTCAAACTGCTTGAGCCGCTTGGTTAACCCACAAGTATCGATACAGTCCACTCAATTAGCTATTCTATGCTAAATGGATGGTTCCAAAAAAACAGTTAACAAAAATGGCAATGCTACACATAGAACAAATACGTTAAACATTTATCAGCAGTTAAGCGACGAAAAGGTTGCCATGGAGTAATTTACAGTTAAACGAATAACGAATAGATAACACATACCCGTTATGCGGGGCAGATGGACATGTAAAAGAGCAAATAGGTAGATTTCCGAACACATGAAACGATAACTTATTAGAGGAGAGAATGTGTTGTTTAAAAAGTCAACGAATACGAACATTTTGTATTTCAAAAACCCTAGCATTTTTAACCATGAAGCCTTTTGTTACGATTAATACGCCGGCGCACTATTCGAAAGCCTTTTTTTTTAATGGATTTTTTTTTTTTATATTATATATATTTTTTCATTTTATGGAAAGCCACTTAGCCATCCTGGAGCTGAATGTTAGGTCTATATGTGTGTAAAGTTCATCAAGATCGGTTCACTGGTCTAGGAGCTTATTGTTACAACAAACAAACAGACAAACAGACAGAAGGACATGACATTTAGTTGTATGATTTCTGTTCAATCAAACATTTCCGTTCAATGAACCATCTGACCTACTAATTATTCGGGAACATGCTGGTATTCCCAAGGCTTCGGGAACATGTGAGTGAAGTTTCCCCTCGATCTATTAGGCCGTTCTGGAGAACAATATCTTTAAAGGTTTATTCTTCAAAAACATCATAGCTGCCAAACCATGTGACCTATGACAACTTAAGTGGATAACTTTTTGTTCCTCATGGATAGGCGATCACAC
>CM068952.1:74013682-74024397 GCA_035128595.1 Eptatretus atami
TCACCTCGATCTGTTCAGCCATTTCGGAGAAGATTTTTGAAGGTTTTTATGTTAAAAACAATATGGATGCCAAATCACGTGACTGATTACGTCATAAATCCGCCCAGCCCCATACAATTTAGCCCGAGATAAGCCTCAAAATTTTTCATACTGATTAGATAAAGCCTTTGAAGTATGCAATTATGACATCATAAAGAAGCCACCTACGATATCATCAAACAAACAAACAAAAAAAATCAAAATCACACTTGCATACATGGCAAGTTGAAGGTGACAAAAAAAACAGGTTGGTAGTAATCGAAAGCAGGGTTATTTTTTTTTAAACCCTTTGCATGCTGCAGCCGCAGATTTGCAACGAGATAAGAAAAAAAATTGAAACAATTTTTTTTGTTTAAATTTTGGTTATTCGTCTAACTTGACATCCAAGTTGTGTTTTTTTGCAAATACCACTTGAAATTCACTGCCCTGTGAAAAAAAAATCAAGAAACAGGGAACCATGCAGCCATAAACAATATGGTAAAAACAGAGTTTTAACTAAACATGGAAAAATGCTATTTCATATGTGTACTAATCAGTCATGATAAGGAGGTTCCAAGTTAGACAACATACATACATACATACATACATACATACATACATACATACATAATAACATTTCTCAAACAAAGAACATTTCTCAAAGTTTTAATTTACTTTTTTCGTTTGCAGTTGTCACCAATGACGCATGACGTCACATTTCCTGCAAATAGCATCCCCACAATAAAGAGCAGTGTTGCCTGGTTTATAGAGACAAAGTGATGATAAATGGTGATGAATGCTTGATGATCATCTTGACAAATTTTGACAAAACTCTTTGAGAAATGTTCGTACATTCATAAGTATCAAACCACATTATTGTATCCCATTTTCATTCATATTTATGCTCGTCACACTCTATATATTTTGATTTACCTGCCGATCGCACCATGTGCCTTCTGGTTGAATGGTTTGTAATAGCGGGAACAATCGTCTGTGTTGCAGACGGACGGTTGGTCTTTGTGGATTATGTGGTTTTACCATGTGAGACATAATCCGCGGTGATGCTCACCATAACAGCCAGGAGATGCGATATATATACCAGGACCCCAACATTTGCAGGGGATATGTTCCGGGAAAATCCCACGAATGTTGAAACCGCGAATGTGGGGGTATTGTTTCAATGTGAAATAGGGGATAAGTTCCGGGGATTTCCAGACACGTGAAAAATCCGCGAGAGTCGGGGTAAAATCCGCGAGTGTCTTGTCATTGTTACAATGGAAACAAGGGGGATAACATTATTGGTTCGTGGCAGTTCCTGGTTCATGAAAAAGGCCACAAATGGTGACACCACCAAAATTAGGGAATTGGTACAATGGAGACAAGGGGGATAACGTTATCGGTTCGCAGCGTTTCCTGGTTCAAAGGGGAAAGTTTTTAACGTTTAAAATGTTTTTCACTACGAATGCACGATTCGTTTCAATAAAGATGCCTACAAATAATAAAAAAAACAACAACACCAGGAAGCATTTCCAATTTATTGAATAATGAATTTTAAAGTCCCTTAACCATACCATACCATATCGTGAAACGAAAAAAAACCATCATCATCATCATCCTGTACCGTTTCAATTTTTTATTAAACAAACACAGCGCATGTAACTTTGCAAAATGATGAAGATGATAATGATGAAGATGAGGATGAAGATGATGATGAAGATGATGATGAAGATGAAGATCAGGTCCGTGGGGGTGGCCAGGAACATCGTCAAGCAGCAGGAGTACCTTGAATGAAAGGTTTTTTTTCCTGCCAGGTACCTCTTGACCTGAGGAACAAAACAGATATGGATCCAGTCCAGAAAAAGTTCAGACATCACTCACGCCTTCCTGTTTGCCCTCCAGTACACCGGCAGCGCCTGCTTGTTTTTGTTCTTCAGCGCATGCGGGTTCAGGGAACGGTAGAGCATCATGGGCTTTACCATGAATTCCCCTTCGGCATTTACGCTGAGGAGAAGGGATACCCGGTCCTTTGCGGTCTTGAAGCCGGCTGCTTTGCTCTCACGCTGTGAGATGAACGTTCTGGTCAGCATCTTTTTCCAAAACAAGCTGGTCTCATCAGAGTTAAAGACCTGCTCCGGCAGGTAACCCTACTCCTTGATGAGGCTTGCGAGTTCTGCAGGGAATGCCTTGGCCGCGTCGTGGTCGACAGAGGCATGCTCCCCTACAAGTTTGACACGTACATTGTGGGTAACTGCGGGAGAGGTGAGTAGTCTGCGAATTGTTTGTGGGGTATTTTTACAGATGATGCTGTATTCGGAAGCTGATAATAGATGTGGTGAGCGATGTCATTGTGTAATTAGTCTATATGTACCTAGCTGCTAATAACACTCATAGATATGCTGAACGTTTCCATTCTTTAACTCACAGGACATGACGTCTTTCCTATCTGCAGGCAGATTATGCTGAGCATTTTCAAAATGTAACAGCTCAGATAGTGCTGTTTGCAACAAGATGGTGATTTACACTAAGATGTGCTGAATGTTTCCATTATGTAATGTCCGTATGGGGTGACCTGGTAATTATTGGATACATCAATAGATGCCGTGAGTGTTTTCATTCTGTAAGTAACTCACGGGGGATGGCGTCGTGGGGAATTATATGTTACACTGGTGAGATATCCCGCAAAACTATGTTTATGCCACGAAACTACGATACAGTACCCTTTTGTTTAAAGTGCACATGGTGAGACATCCCGCAAAATTATGTTTATCCCACAAAACTACAATGCATGTACAGAAAGGTCATGTTCACGGCTCGTGGAAGATATGTTTTTTGCGTACGTACAGTATTGTGCTGTAAGTACATCCAGCTGCTTTGTGCATGGCTCATGGAAGATATGTTTTAGAACTGTGTTATGCTCGTGGCTCATGAAAAAAAATCCCAAAAACGGCGAATGCAGGAGCATGTTGCAAATTATCAACCGCGAATATGCAGAACCCACGAATGTCGGGGTCTGGGTGTGTGTGTGTGCATACATATATATATATATATATATATATATATATATATTATATATATATATATACCGGGCGTAGTGGCGTGCGCCTGTAATCCGGCTACTCGGAGGCTTGGGTTGGAGGATTGCTTGAGGACGGGAGCTCTGCGCTGGCCGCGCTATGAGAGGTGTAGGGCAGCCCGGAATCATGGCAACCCAATCCTTATCCCTGTGTCGTAAGAGGGACCAGGGTTGCGTCAGGAAGGGCATCCGGCGTAAAACCTGTGGCAAATCAGTATGCGGATCATAACGGATATCCGCTGTGGCGACGCCTAACGGGAGCAGCTGAAAGAAGAAGAAGATATATATTATATGTATATAGATAATAGATATGTAATATATATATATGTATGATATATATTATATATATATATAATATATATATATATATATATATATATTATAATATATAGTGGAAATTAATGGATGTAAGGCCTCTGCACTCTTGGTTGAAATTGCCTAGTTTAGCTGCCTCTTACGTCACCACCTTTGAGTTCACATTAAGTGCCTGATGGAAAGACTTGGAAACTCATCCTTGTACTCATTGCTGGTAAAAACAAAAAAATCCTGTCCTTGCACTGCCATTAGACCATGTGGAGGTACTCGCTATTACCTTCAGAAAATGATTTTCGTTGTGCAGATCACCAATCTGAATGAAATTTGGCATACTTAAAGAATTTTAGACGCTGAGTCCAAATCCACTTGTTTCCACGTCGAGGATGTGACACAATTGGTCATTTTTGGAAATTAAAGATACACCGAACATTAAAGCACGATTTTGACACAGAAATGAAGAATCAAGGTTAGACTGATATGTATGTCAAAGAAAACTCTTGTGAGGTCTTAAAATGATACAATATGTTTATACAGAGCCCTATTCACTGTTATTAAAGATGTTTATAATTAAAGGTCGTAAACCGAAGCAGTTACATATTTTTATCGGCCGAAAACGTCTGGACCGACCAGACAGGCCTTCGAGTTGACCAAGGCAACTTTTTGCTTAAAAGGCAGCCACACTGGCTATCAAAGGCAGCCACACTGGCTATTAAAGGTAGTTACATTGACTATTAAAGGCAGTTACAGCGCCTATAAAGACAGTTACATTGGCTATTACGGATTAAATCAAAGACAAAAGTGACTGCGGACTCAGCCTGATGAAAAGTAGAACCGCCACAAGAGGATTACTGTCTTAGAACTCCAGTATTTCTTGCTCTGAAGCGGTTGCTGAACTAGGCTCTTGACTGCTGCTATTACAAAACTCAAGTCCACTATTACATGCTAACCAACCTGAATACTACTGTGTAGTAGATCACCACAGCAAAAGCAGTGTGACACCCGCATTCACAGTTCGTCGTCGGAATCATCGTCAGTTCTGCTTTCATCATGCACAAGCATAACCCGCGCTCTGCACGACATGTTGGGGTGGGTGTGTTTGAGAAAGGAACTGATGCAGAGTATCAGTAGTAATTTTACTTTAATGCAGTAAGTGGAATACGATTTCTCTGTTTCAGAACCATTTTATTTACTTTTTTTTGTACCATGCACCTCATATGTTCTTTGAGATAAATGTAAGCCGAATATCACGTTACTCGAGCGCAGAACAAAGTCGAAGATAGCGCGACACGAAACCACAAACTCAGAAATAATATATAAGATAAGTTCCATTTCTGACGGGTCTGTTCATCGTTGGCGCAGTTTTGACACCCACAGCACTCTGTGCAGGACAGTCCTTTTGACCGGCAAGAACACTGGTTGGTCTCGCATTTCGTCTTCTTGCAATTACATTTCGTCGCCTCTAACAGTTCCTTCGGGCTGGTGGTTTGTTCAGCCAGTGAACAATCAGTGCTCCGTTGCGTTCCACCCATCCTGAAATGTAGAGAAAGGGGCTTCTATAAACCTCTCAGTCGCGCGGTGGTGGATCGCAGACTGATCGTTCACTCTTTTGCAATGCTGTATGCAGCATCAGAGCGTCCTTGTAGGGGCAATTTCTGTTCTCCAGCGACTGGCTGCAGAATAGCTTGTAGCGAGTCGCATCCACACTCTTCATGGTCGGCTGATTGTACATGGCGGACGAATTGTTCCAGGTCGTGAATGATATTCTGATCTAGCGTGAATTCTCGACCAATGCTCCCGAAACAGGTGATGAGATGGGGACTCTTGATCATCAAGTCAAATGGCCTTGTTTTGCCCTTACCGTGGAATGCACTGGTGGTATCACTCCCCGTGAAATTGTGCATACCTATCAACGCATCGCAAACAGAACTTTCCAGGGCATTACTCAGCTTCCTAATGTCAACGACGATAATGTCCTTGGGACTTCCTGTGACCAGATATGAAATTTCGCGCCCGAACGACTTCGAGTGAGCCATGCCACACAAACACATCGGTGTCGAAACTCTCTATGCGCACCGACTCTTCATTCTGTCCCGCGTGAGCGGCATGTAGCAGGAGCTTCGTGTCAGCTTCCTCGTGGTCACATTCAAGTTCAGGTACTGACGACACAGTCACGACACCATTCGACGCCTTGATTTTCTCACATTTGCCGGCATGACTGACGTACAACAGCATGTCACCCAGTTTTGATGAGAGATGTTTCTCGTCCACGATTCGATGAACTTATCAACGCCTCCTTGTTGGCTCCGCTCAGGAGATAATTGGCCCACTGTTTTGGAAGGGCTTGATCACGTCCGTAGATGGTTCGCACCTGAAGATGCCGCCCTGCCCGCTCGTCTGGCGTCTCCAGGCACTTGATGCTGATATTGGGTAAGTATCAAACACACGCCAGTCTCGAAGATTGGTTATGTCGTGCTTTGGCCACTACGATGTTCAGACCCTCTCTTCCAGTTTGCCGAAAGTGTTAGGCAGTGAACCACCTTTATCGCCTGAATAACGGCCATTCCATCACAATTGTTGCACCTTGGATAGGCCGAGCTCCACACGGCAATCGGGCCACAGTTTCAGTATATGGTTGCGGAGTTTGCCTTTGTCCGTCTTAGCAATCGAACCATCACCGGATGCCAGCGGAAAGATATGTTCGCCAGTGGGTATGCGAGCAGATCGTGGAGTGTTACATTGCTTTTCTCGCCAATCAACAGCAGTCATGTGAAAAGACGACGTTCAATCGCAATTTCAACCTTCGGCGTCTGCTGGTGGGGAGTCGCCGACTTGCCTCGCGCTTCGAGAAAGTTGCCAATTTGGCCTTCGAAATCGGACTGAAGAATGGGACCTCACCCGAGAGAAGCCGATCATGCATGAATTGCACAACAGCATTCTCTCCCTTGACATACGCGTTCATCACGTCCGCGGAGTGGCTGGCGGTGTGATGACACCTGAACTAATATTGACGAGTTCAAGGTGAGCGCCGGAGAAAGGGTTAATCATTTGAAGTACTGTGTCCATCACTTGTACCACCACTGCTTCGTTCTTCTTCAAGCTCGACACATCCAAATCCTTTCTCGTTCGGGGCTCGTCGTGGATACCCGCCATGGACTCACATTTCCTTGCGATTTCGCGACGTGCTGGTTGGGACAGGATCCACTTCTTCAGCTGTGCTTTTCTGAGTGTAACCAATGATGCCTCCACTGGTCTTGCTGTCCTATTTAAAGTCTGCTCTATGATCTGATCACACGCAACACTACTAAATCCATAACGAGTATGCCGTTGGCAGTCCATTTGCCGTCCATGAACGCTTGATAGGTGTCTGGGTGGGATGCTCTAGCCCGGCCATTTCCAGCCAGTAAACGGGTAAGTACCTTGCATAGTTTAGGTGATCGTACGCAAAGTGCCAGGGATTGACGCTCTCGTGATCGCAAGGTGTTTCGGCCAGTTCGAAGTACGAGTTGCCCGTATAGCTCTAGTGCTAGCTCCACTATTCCAGTAGGGTCATGTAATGTCCACACTTTTTCCAGGTCATCCCTCACCATGAGTGCTCCCGAGTATAGAACATGTAATTGAGGTCTGAGTCACCTGCTGTGGACCCTGGCTGGCTTCATCCTCTGCAGTTGACTCTGTTTCTGTTGTAGAGCTACTGTCTACAACAGCAGCCTGAGCAATGGAATCAATATCAATGTCTCATGTACACACTTCAGTTCTCTCAACAAATTTTTGGTGACGATAGAAAATCAGTCTGTACCGTTCCTGCAGTCTTTTCTTCAGTCTTGTTGCCTGGTAGTTGGCCTTATCCTGACCTTCGCATACTCTGAGAGGTCATTGAACATCTCACACAACTTCTTCATATGTATAGATTGCTTTCCATCAATGAGTCTTACCTGGATTACTTTATCACAGAAAATGTCAAATGTTGAGTCATAGTTCACTTTCTGAGTTTGGAGTTTACTTTCACTCTGTCTGTGGTATGTGTCATTCACATACTCGTAATAACATTTATGGTGATAACAAACTGCAGCGCCACACAGTCTTTATCCTTTATAGTTGTCATTATTCTCACATCACGTTCATCTCTCCTCTGCTCAGCAGTTTCCCTCAGCTTTCCTCCATCCTGTGTTTCTGCCAGGGCAACTGATACGTTGAGATTTTCTTTGACAGGATGAATTTGTCTTTTTTCTGGCATATGATACAAATTCTTGGCAGTACACCAGCTGATTTGCCAGCCACCCTTTCTACAGAGGTTCTGAGGGATTTTCTACGTATTTTGTGGTATGAGTGCCCTCTTCTCTCTCGTCCGCCCACCACCTTACTGGCTCTAGCAGAAATGCAGTAGTGCTGGCTTCTGATTTCTTCCCTGGCTTCAGTGCGTTTTATATGATCCTTGTTACAAAACGACGCATAGCAGAACCGATGACAGCCGGCATCCGCAGGAGGATCAGTCATTGGCAGCAGTTTCATAATTTGATCAGCCAGCAAACGGCATTTGTTGATAGTTTCACTATCTGTGGCGTCGCACCAAGCCTTCGCACACTCACATACCTTAAGCCAGCTCTTATCCGTGATTTGCGTCACTTTCTCATCTTCCTCCCCGCCCAAGTGTGAAACAACGCATATTTGGTTGTTGAAAGACAAAATCACTCGAAATCACACGACAACCATGGGCGCCGCCATCTTGATTTGTGTTTCCTGGTCATTTCCTCCGCGATTACAAGCATGCACGCCCACTTCACGGCGGTAATTTCAAATGGTAATAACTGTCGGTGTGTCAACTTGTGCATATGGAAACAAGTAGGAATTTCAATGGTGTGTTCTCATGAATGTACAGGGTGAATTTTGTTTAGATTGGTGATCTGCACAACTAAACTGAACGAACCGACCCACATGCCATGTGCCATCATGGCGCCTAAGAAAAGCTAAAACCTTAGGCTTGGTCGAAGGCTCGGAGGGGGTTGTTTGCTAGTGTATAAAAGACACAGTGCCGTCAGAAAGTATTCACACCCCTTGATTTTTTCACATTTTGTTGTTACAGCCTGAATTAAAAATGCATTAAATTTAAATATTTTGTCACCGATCTACACAAAATGCCCCATAATGGCAAAGTGAAAACATGTTTTTCGAAATTTTTACAAATATATTGAAAATGAAATGCAGAAATATCTAATTTACATAAGTATTCAACCTCCTGAGTCAATACTTTGTAGAAGTGCCTTTGGCAGCAATTACAGCTTCACGTCTTCTTGGATCTGGATTTGGGAATTTCCTCCCATTCTTCCTTGCGGATATGCTCAAGCTCTATCAAGTTGAATGGGGAGTGTCAGTGAACAGTAATATTCAAGTCTTTCCACAGATTCTCAATGGGATTCAAGTCTGGGCTTTGGCTGGGCCACTCAGGACTTTCACATCTTGTTCTGAAGCCATTTCAGTGTTTCTCAATGGGATTCAAGTCTGGGCTTTGGCTTGACCACTCAAGGACATTCACATTCTTGTTCTGAAGCCATTCCAGTGGTATTCTTGGGACATTGTACTGTTGAAACGTAAATATTCACCTCAGTCTAAGATGTTTTGCACTCAGAAGCAGGTTGCCCTCGAGGATTTGTCTGTACTTGGCTCCATTCATTGTTCCCGCTATTCTTACAAGTCTCGCAGGCCCTGCCGCTGAAAAGCATCCCCATAGCATGATGCTGCCACCACTATGCTTCACGGTAAGGATGGTGTTAGATGGGTTATGAACTGTGCTCAGTTTTCGCCAGACGTAGCGCTTTGTATTCAAGCCAAAGAGTTTAATTTTCGTCTCATCAGACCAAAGAATCTTTTGCCTCATGCTCTCTTTCATGTGCCTTTTTGCAAACTCCAGGCATGCTGTCATGTACCTTTTTCTCAGGAGTGGCTTCTGTCTGGCCACTCTCGCATAAAGCCTACATTTGTGAAGTGCTGCAGAAAATGGTGTCCTTCCGGCAGGTTCTCCCATCTTAGCCAAGGAACTCTGTAATTCTGTCAGAGTGGTCATTGGGTTCTTGGTCACCTCCCTGACCAAGGTCCTTCTCGCCCGGTTGCTCAGTTTTGTCAGACGGCCAGCTCTAAGAAGAGTCTGAGTAGTCCCATATTCTTTCCATTTACGAATGATTGAGCTCACTGTGCTCTCGGGAACTTTCAACACACCCTCACCATGTCTCTCCAAAAGGACCATCTGGAACTCCCCCCCCCACCCATATACTTTCTCAACAATCCCCCTGAAGAAGTCCTTTCATTCAAGCTTTTGGGTCTCACTATCTGCCATGGTTTTTCCTGGGAAAGCCATATCTCCAAGCTGGCCTCCAAAGCCAGTCGCCGACTGGGAACCCTACGTCGTGCAAAGTCCTTCCTTGGTCCACCTGAGCTTTTAACCACTTACAAAGCTTTCATTCCCAGCCTGATGGAGTACTGCTCCCCCCTCTGGGGTGGCGCTCCTGCCTCACACCTAGCTCGACTTCACACGGTGGAAACCAAAGCTTTTAGGATCATTGGTATCTCCCGCGATTAAGCTGAGTCTTTGGGTCTCTCACCAGAAGTAGGTCGGTGGTCTTTCTGTCTTCTACCATCTCCTCTCCATCCCTGCCGCCTCCCCCAACCCCCACTCTGTCTGTGATCTGTCCCCACTATATTTCCCCAGGGTGCTCGAAGTCAACCAATAACCCCCCTCTTGTGAAACTGCCAAAATCAAGAACAACTGCTCACCTTCACTCTTTCATTCCTCTTTTTTTCCCACCTCTGGAACAAACTGCCACACTCTCTTCAATCCCACTCCTCCCTCAAGATCTTCAAAACAGCTGTTCACCACCATCTCAAATCTTCCCCCATCCAAAATCTTGATATTTACGACCCCTGTTAACCCACCTCAAACCCACCTCCTTCAAACTCCCTGTTTTCCTTCCTGATTGTCCCTTTAGTACCACCTTGTTTTAGCCGTGTACCCCACCCCATCCCTCTCGCTTCCACAGATATCCTATTGTCTTTGCTCCCCACTATTGTGTGCTTCCCTCCCCCACCCCTCTTGTCTCCTGCCTTGTTATACATTTCTGTGTATTACCTCTTACACAAGCCTCGACTTGGTGTACAAAAAAAGAAAATAAAATAAAATAAATAAAAAAACAGCAAATTGCTTTATACCCTTTCCCAGTACTATGCCTTCTCAGAATTCTATCTTGGAGTTCTATGGATAGTTCCTCAGACCTCATGGTGGAGTTTCTGCTCTGACATGCACTGTCATCTGTGGGACCTT
>CM068952.1:74112166-74128017 GCA_035128595.1 Eptatretus atami
CTTGGCTTGAGCCGATTCGGCAAGGATCGGGGGGGCTTGGGGAGAGGGGAGGGGAGGTGTCATACACGCGCATCTGCCGCTGCCCCGGCGTCCAATTTGGCTCTGGGTTTGGTTGGGGGGTTCGTCCTGCACAACCAAGCATTTCCTGCATGGGGAATTCCATCCTGGGCGATGGATTCTAAATTCTAGCATCCATTTCTACTACAAACCCGGCTCCCGCTCGCTTGAACTCATCTTATGTCTCGTAAGAGATTAAATTTGCTTTGCTCGTAATTTGGAGGGACGGGGAAGGGTCGCCTCGCACACCCCTGCTCCGTTCCCGTGAAAATTTAGCTTGGAGACCGAGGTGATTTGAATCCACTCCTGAACCATGTTTGCGATTCGCCCACAGCCGGCGTGCGCAAGGCACATAACTCGAATCGGCACGGCAACCGCCAACAGCACGCGACACAATTCAGTCGTGACCCTCCGGGAATATCGCGGAGCCATCCACGGGTGGGCCTTTCGACCTCACACATCGTGCCATGGCCACTCGCGTGGATAGGTTGTTCGCAAACTCGACCTACCTAAGTACCCACGCGCGGGTGGTAAACCGGGCGATCGTACGTCGCCAGCAGGTCGACTCCGGACACGAGCCGCTTGGGCGGCCCGTTCCGTACTATCGGGATAAACCGAGCGGTGTTATCGTCGACCTCGGACGGTTCAGATTATTTTACTTCGGGCGTTTTCACCCACTACGAACCTTTACCGTGAAAGCAAGGATGGAGGGTCAAAAAGAAAGAACGAAGCGAAACAGGAAACGTTCACACAATGCACATTATTACGCGACAACACGGAAAAGCACGTATATACAGCATACAGTCAAATGCACATAAAGAACCAAAAAAAAGCAACAACGACGCAAGAGTTACTACGGACACGCGCACACCACGCAACACTTATCAGTTTACTTTACAGCACAGCGCGCCGAACACACATTCTACACAAAAGCAAGGAAAGAAGCCACCTCCCAGACAAGGAGGCAGACAGGCTTAGGCCAAATGTGCGCGGGGAACCTAAGAGGAGCGGCCAGTACCGCGAGACCGGCAGGGAGGGGGGGGTCCCTACCGCAGTCTCGTGGACGCGGTTGTGCCGGACAGTCCGCAAATGTGGCCCTGCGCGGCTGGTGCCACCGACTTCCGTGCCCTTGGCGGGTTTCGGTGGCAGACGTTGGTGGGGTGGGAACGGGGCCCCCTTTTTGCACTATCTCAGTGCGGGAGGAAAGGGGGAATTGGTTGGACATGCCCTGGGTGGAGAGAATCGGCTGGGCGGCTTGTGGTCCCGGCGAACGAGCGAATCCACACCGACGACCTACGTCGCCCCTGACCGCCGTCTTCTCGACCTCGGACCCGAGGCTCCTTTGCCTCTTCCGCAACTCTTCTCAGCGACTCCAGGAACCCAACTCTTGCGCCATGCCGATGATTCGTCCGACCCGCTGCGGGCCACTTATCATTACGCCTTGCGCTCCTTCTTATAGGCGCCGGTAAAGGAGACGCTTAATATGGCAAAACTAAGCTCGGATAAGGATGACCCGGTCGGGGGGAGCAGTCTCGCCACTTGGCGGAGAAAAGGGCGGGTGAACTCCACTGATCCTAGAATTTGCATATATCGATTCACGCAGACGCGCCTGGAGGCGGGGCCAAGCGACCCGCGCGGGTTGCCTAATGCTGGACGGAGAAAAGTGGGCGAATGCTAGCGTTCTTTTGATCCGAGTTTTTTCCTACTGAAAGGGCTCATTTTGCGCATCCGCTCGTGGCGTTCGGCACAATGCCGAACGGGCCCAGACAGCGACGCTCAGTTGTTCACAGGTGGTGCGGGAATGGCCGTAGAAAAGGAGAGAGGTGAAGGTGGTGGAGGGTTTTCGTGTGTGGTTTGATGTTATGGGCGTTTGGGAATGGCGGTGAATGCGATGATGTGGGAGCGGTGTGTGAAGGTAAAGGTCGTGGCTGTTGGCGTTGTTGGTTGTTGTCCGAGGGTTGGAGCTGTGGTTTGCAGTTGGTGACGATGGCTGGCGTGGTGGGTTGTTGTGTGAGGCGGTTGAGACGTGGCTTGGTTTCAAAATAAAGATAGACAAAAAATGCGTGAACTCAAAGTGTCGGCAGCCGAATGGATCACATAAATCCTCTATACAATGGTTTGGGCTAAAACAACACATGTATCTTAGAGAATCTTCACCTACGGGCCTCTAATGGGTTTGCGAATTCCACAGCGTAAAATATATATTGTTACGAATTTGGAATTCAATTGCAAGAACAACATACAGGTTTCCCTTAGTCAGCTATGTCTATAAGTGCATGTCCCTGGATAGCTCACCTTCCATTGTTTAAAGTTTTGTAATCGATTAGATGCGCTGCGGATCGATTTAGTAGTTGGAGAGCAACAATGGAGACATCCCTCCCTCTTCTGCGAAGAGGAAGAAGAACCTGCGGTGAGTCACACTCCTCCACCCATGGTTGAGCGGGGGGTGGATCACGAGGCATGAGTCACTGCGGGGGAAGGGGTGCAAAGGATAAAGAGGACAATCTTTTCTTGTTCAAAAAAGTCTCTGGAGTCCCGTGGTAGGGGGCTGAAGTCCCGGGCAGAGTGTGTAAGAGTTCCCGTTCTGAGTCCCGTGTGGCAAGCAGTTCGTGTGCTGAGTCCCGTGGAGGATAAGCTTTTTTGCTTCGAGAGAGCAGTCGTTCAGCAGCCGTCGGGTCTGCTTGGCTTGCTTGGCTTCGGCCGTTCGGAAGTCTTTCTGGCTTCGGCTGGCTCAGTGGCTCGCCTGCTGCTTTGTTTTGGAAGGAACTTGAGCCGGTTGTTTGGCTCGAGCCTGCGAGTGAAGGCTTCTTCCTTCGTCTCTTCTTCTTTGTTCGGTGGGGCTTTTCGTTCTCCATTTGTTTTCCCGGCTGGTGCGACGCATACGGCCTCTTCTTGGAGTTGGATCCTCGGGGAAAGCGACGATTCGACAGGAAGGATCGGGCCTCGTTCACCGACACGTTGAGAAGCGCGGGAGGGTTCGCGGGAGCTCGGGAAGGATCGCGGCGATTGGATTCCAGCTCGCTCTCGCTGGAACCCGGGTCGCGGACAAGTTGAGACGCACACGAGGTGGCAAGGTTCGAGTCAAGCTCTGAGTTTTCGCTCAGCTGTCCTCCGAGCTGGAGCTCGTGCTTAAAGGCCTCAGCCACCGTTTGCTTGTGTGTGTGTGTGTGTGTGTGTGTGCGTACCGTGTGTCAGTGGGCCGTCTAATAAGTAGGAATGCTGTTAGTGAAATGACTGTACATAATAAGTAGAAGAACGGTTTGTAGTTCTTTTGTCGTGCTTTTTGTTGCTTGTATAATTTGCATACGGTGTTTTGCCTTATTTAATTGCATGACGTGTTTCATTATAATCAATGTCCTTGTGTGAATGTAAACCCTGCTGCGTTGCGTCATTCCCTCAATTGACTGAACATTCTTGTGTTCGGGAGTTTGAAAGCCGTTGGTTTGCCGTAATAGGGGGAATTTGGACCGCGTTCTCGCGATTACGCCGCTCGAATCGCGCTACGACAAGCTCGGCCTCGGCGGTTTGTTCGTACGAGATCCGTCGAGGGTGGAATACCCCGGTAAGTTGGAATCAGTGGGTATTTAGCGTAAATTGACAGATGGCATCGACCTACCACGTAATCTGCGATGGCGTTTTGGTCTTGTACCAAGGACCCGTGCTCGGGAGTTATCCGGCGCGGCGATCTATATTCCGGGCGATCGGTTCGGGCGACTCGACTTGCCTCCGTTCAGAGCTGTCGGTTGGCGGCCGACCCCGGCCAGTACATTGGTGTCAGATAGTGGGGGATTCGGCCCCTCCGCCTCCGGGTAGCAAAATTCACAGGAGGTGAATCAGGGGTATACGGAGCAATCCCACCCCCCCCTCGGTTCTCCAAATTACGAAGCGTATAAATTTTAATTCCAGCACGTAAAATGTTCAGCCAAGGCGAGCAAGGGGCAGGAGCGATAGAATGGATTTGAGAATGTTAGAATCCATGGTCAGGATGGCCATCGCCATACGGGTTGACCGTACCAGAAAGGTGGGAAATTACGGCGATGCAACAGTACCTGTTCTTGTTTTATTATTAATAACCGAACCCGAAGTAGTCAGTGGGAGCGGCCTGTGCCGAAACTTTTCCGGCAAAAAACTCGGCAGTTGCAAGATGGCGGCGCGGCCGTACATCAGCGCGGCACGAGGCGTGAGCGGGCCGCTATTACTAGCGAACGAGCCGCACGGCAAACGGCGGGTTGAAGCGGCTCACCACTGTTCAAACCACAGGGGCATGGCAGCGAAGGCGGGCGGACGGCAGTACATTGCAAACTGAATTGGCCGAGGGCACAGGAAGAATTCGGGGGTTGGAAAAGGACTTAGCCAACGCAAGACTGCAGATGGGTTCATAAGGATTTGTCACACGGAAGCACAACGATTGGCGATGCACAGGAACAAGTTTCAGGAGCTGAAAGAGGAATCGCCTGGAAATATAATAAATACAGGAGGGAAATGGATGAAATGAGGAAAAAGAATGTGAAGAGGTGGTAGAGATGAAAAACGAATTAAGAAAGAAAGCTTCTGAAGATACTGAAACACAAAACAAGAGATAGGATTACAAAATGAACTGAGGACGTGAACAGCAAGAACGACAGCAGAGAACGAACGTTAAGGAACCACACTGTAACAGATCAACATTGGAAGCAAAGCAAGGTTGGAGTGTTGGAGATGAGAAGGAATTAGAAAAGAAATTTCTTCGAGTTACAGAAACACCAAAACAAAGAGATAGATTAACAAATGAACTGAGGACGTTGAAAGAAAGAACGAAACGTTTAAGGAACCACACTGTAGCAGATAAAAACGGGTTAGACAAAGCAAAGGTTGGAGTGTGTGGAGATGAGGACGGAAATTAGAAAAGAAAGTTCTGAGAACTGAAACACCAAAACAAAGAGATAGGATTACCAAATATGAACTGAGGACGTGAAAGAAAGAACGACAGCAGAGAAACGAAACGTTAAGGACCACACTGTACAGATCGAACAGTTAGAAGCCAAAGCAGGGTTGGAGTGTGCGGAGATGAAGAAAGGAATTAGAAAAGAAAGCTTCTGATTTACAGAAACACCAAAACAAAGAGATAGGATTAACAAAATGAACTGAGGACGTTGAAGAAGAACGACAGCAGAGAAACGAAACGTTAAGGAACCACACTGTACAGATAAACAGTTAGAAGCAAAGCAAGGTCGAAGTGTGCGGAGATGAGAAATGGATAGAAAGAAAGCTTCTGAACGTTACAGGAAACACGCAAACACAAGAGACGGAATTCAAAACGAGTTGAGGATGGTGAGAGAAGAAAGAAGAAAAACGGAGATGAAACGTTAAGGAACCACCACTGTACAGATCGAACAGCTGAAGCGAAGGCCAGTTGCAGAATGAGATGCAGGAAATGAGTAATGGAAGAAGAACGAATGAGAAGGAAAGAAATCAGTCAATTGAAGGAAATAACGAGATTGGCAGAATGAGGAACAAGAGAGACAGTGGAATAGAAAACAAAAAGAGTATGAATTTGAAACTGAACGACAGAAAGAAAAAAATAGGTTGAGTACGAGGAGAAAGTGAAGGAGCAAGGAATGAAGCAGGAGGAGAAATAGTCGATTGAGGGAAACAACGAGATTGGAGAAGGAAGAACGAGAGGAACAGTGGAATAGAAACAAAAGAGGAATGAATTTGAGGGGAACCAATTGAAAGAAAGGCAAGGCGGGAGTGACGAGGAATAGAGAACGAACAACGAACGAAACGGGAAAAAGAACAAGGCAATTGAAAGAAACGATGAGATTGGAGAAGGAAGAACGAGAGAACAGTGGAAAGGAAACAAAACAATATGAGTTTGGAAATTAAATCACTCGAAGGAGAGAGCAATATTGGAAGTCCACAGAGATGGAAAACTCCGGAAAGATACGAACAGTTAATGGGGCTCAGAGAGGAAGAACGACTCAGATGGGAGGAAATGGAGCCAGAAAGAACAGAAACAATAGACACGCAGAGACAACAAGAATAAAATGTACAAGAGACACGGGAGATAGAGGGTGAATTGGACGGGGTTAAAGACGGACACACACACACGAGGTAGCGAGGCTTAATGGGGCGAGTGGCGGACTGTCTCGTGACCGGGGCAGCAGCTGGAATAGCCCTCCTTCGGGAACGGAGGAGACAGCTATTCCCTGAAGCGAACTCACGACCAGGTGCGTTGGTCGTGCCGAGCGAGTTAGAAGGGGGCGAGTGCTGTGAAACGGGTGCACGAGGAGCTTGGGGGGTATGGAGGCCGGAACCTTGTGGTGGCACGATTCCCGTGTGAGTGGCGCCGGTGTGTGTAGTGAAAGGTGTGAGTGCAGCGGGCGTGTTGAAATCGGCACCGTGTGTGGAAGAAAGCCCGTGTGTGAGTGGTGTGGGTCATGAGTGTGCCGGGGTGCGTGCTTCCAGGCACTCGCGTGTGTGGAAGAACACCACGTTTGAAGGAATGCGTGTGTGCGGAAACCCCTCTGCGAGGGAAGCCTTGTAAATGAAGTGGAACACGTGTGCGAGGGAACGGCACGTGTGAGTGAAACGGCAACGAGTGAGTGAACACGGTATGTGAGAGAAGACAAGCGTGTGTGAGGTCCGCGTGTTGGTAAGGGAGATGACAGGTCTGTATGGGTAGAACGCATACGCGCATCCAAGTGTCGAGTGATGGTGGAGTGTGTGAGCGTCGTGCACGCAGGAGTGTGTGCGTTGAACGGCGATGACGACGGGACCAGATGAAAGGACAAAGCGAGTAGCGGCCGTAGCTGAATTGAGAACCGTGCGGTTTGCACAGCAGCGAGCACGGGGTCGTGCTGTGCTACGCACAATGGCGCCACGTGCGCGGCTAGCAGTGAAACCCGGTCCGGAAACGCCAGCGGTGGATGTTTAGCCGATCCGAGGGACGGACCAGAAGCTAGGCTGGATTCGAATTTGGACCGGATTGGGTTCTCCACGCGGCGTGTTGTAACGCTCCGACGAGCAGAAGACATGTGTTCGCGTGGGGAACCCCTCGAAACGAACGGCGGGGCTTGCTTTGAGATGCGCAGAGTGGACTCATGGCTGACGTGTTTTGGAATCCGGCGAAGGAATTCCTGCGACGGTACCGCAAGAGGGACGAGGTTCGCGGGGCGAAGCAGTGCCATGACGTCACGGAAAAGAGGCGGCTGTGAACTGCGCGCTTGTGGTGCGATTTGAAAAAAAAAAAAAAGTTGAGAAAAGCAAGCCTCGCTTCGGTGAACAGGATTCCCAGGCAAGGGGTGGAAGACCCCTTTTTTGGGGCACAGGAAGTACTAGTTAGGAGGATGGGTTTGAGTTAGTGAGACTCGGCTTCATGGGGACATGGTTGTACCTCATGGAGCCCGTGGAATGGATTAGTTAGAGGGATTTTAGTTAGATTAGGAAATGGAATTTTTGGATTTTGGAGACAGGACAGACTGGAAAATGTGTGTGAAGACGTAGCTTAGCTACGTAGAGTAAATGGAACGTGCATGAGTTTTAAGGCTGAGAGGGAGCACGAGTGTCAGGGGATTTAAGTTAGAAGGATGGCAGTGTGGAGTGTTGGTGTGAGTTGCGAAATGGAAAGTGTGTAGGAATGAGTGTAGGCAGTGGGCCCAAGTGTGCGAGTGAGCGAATGTGGTCTGCATGGTGCGACTGACTGGTTTGGGGGGAGGAGGTGATTCCACCAAGTGACCCCGGGGGGTCAGTTTAAATGTTAGCTAGTGGGTTATTCCAAATTTACTAACGAAGGGTTCGTTTTGTTGTTGGTGTCGAGAGAAGGCAACGAAACCGTTGGAGGGGTGCAAGAGTTCATGACGGCTGGAGGCGTGGCTGTGGAATGGTGAGTATTTGGTTAGTGGGCAACCCCGCACCGGATAGTCGGCCAGAGTAGGCCAAGGGCCAAGAGGGGCCGGGAATAGAGTAGTGGGCACGGGCGACCGTCGGAAACCGGGACCCCTAAGCGCAGAATGCCACGGGGCAGTGTAGGGGCACGGGCGACCTCGGACAAGGGACCCGGGGCATCAAGCACGCACGTGCATCGACGGGGGCAATGCCAAGAGGCAACCCCCGCGTTGTAAGGGAGCAGCTAGGCTCGGAGGCAGCCAGCGGGCTGGGGTGCCATGGTTAGAGTTTGGCAGAGGGGGAGTTCCTGCCAGTTGAGCCACGCTGCCCAGCAGGAAATTGTGCGAGGGCACGTATGAAAATTTTGAGGCAAGGCCAAATTTATAATGGACACCAACACAGGCGACGGGATCATGGTTTTTAGAACCGTAGTTTTAAAAGTGTGAGGCGTTTTTGGAAAGCCCCGGGGTAAGTTTTTCAGTTAAAATGAATGTTAGGGTAGATAGGAGATGTACCTTCGCACACATCCATCCTTCGCTCATTGTAGGCGCTGGACTCACTTGGTAGATCGCTTGAACTCTGAGGAGGCCATTCTGAAGCTTCGTTGGGGCTCGAGACAGAGCTAGTCCGTCCCTATTCCCTCCAGAGAGGGAAGTGGGGTGGGAGTAGGCTAGTGGACATGATAGCTAGCGGACTAAAGGACAATAAAGGGGGTTAGGGAGAACCAATTATAAGGGAAATAAAATAAAGAGGGAAAATTTTGTTGTGTTGTGTGGCAAATTAAGGGAGTGGGTATGGACAAGAGACAGGCAAGGCGATAGAGTGGGGGGAGACAGTAGGCTAGGTCGAGCCCGCCTTCAGAGCGGCCGGCACCACGACTCTCAGACTGATGGAAAACCAACCAGAGGCGGCAGCTTCACCTGCCGGCCTGTTGTGCTGGCAGCTGCCTTTCGCATGGCTTACTTGCATGCTTAGTTGCCTGCCTCTGCCATGACCATGCCTGCTAGCCCTTGTTTTGCGTTTGCCCCTGTGTCCATTCCATACAATGCGTGCAGGAACATCCAGTTTTTGTGAGGACTGCCCTGCAGGCAGCCTGTGCATCCAGTCATTTTTTTGTGTTTTGCGACATCTCCATCCATTCCCCCCTGCAACCAAAACTTTGCAACGACTTTTGCTTTGCCTTTCCCCTTTCACAGATTCACAAGTCCTGGGCCATGGTTTAGTGTAATGTAATAGATAAGTTAAGATTGGTAAATACGTGGAACCCCACTGCATGTTTTTGTTTAGCGCCGGCAAATTTAGTTAAGTTGTCCGAATGAGGTCTGTGAGGAGTTGTAGTTACGTTAAGCAGCGGCATTAGGTTATTTATTTTTTGGACCACGTTTAAAGAATGTCGACTCAGGGACCGAGTAGAACGGTATAGGGGAAAACTACAACTGCTGTCACACGAAAATTTGATGACTCGGGACGAGTCTTTAAGGGAGGGGTAGTGTTACGAATTTGGAATTCAATTGCAACAACATACAGGTTCTTAGTCAGCTATGTCGATAGTGCATGTTCCGCTAGATAGCTCACCTTCCATTGTTTAAATGGTTTTGAAATCGATTAGATGCGCTGCGATCGATTTAGTAGTTAGGGAGCAAACAATGGAGAACGTCCCTCCTCTTCTGCGAAGAGGAAGAACCTGCGGTGAGTTAACCAACTCCCTCCACCCATGGTTGAGCGGGGGTGGATCACGAGGGCATGAGTCACTGCGGGGGAGGGGGTGCAAAAGGATAAGAGACATTTTTCTTTGTTCAAAAAGAGTCTGTGGGAGTCCGGGTAGGGCTGAGTCCGTGGCAGAGTTGTGAAGGTCGTTCTGAGTCCGTGTGCAGAGTTTCGTGTGCTGGAGTCCCCGTGGGAGGAGTCAGCTTTTTGCTTCGGAGAGAGCAGTCGTTCAGCAGCCGTCGGGTCTGCTTGCTGCTTGGCTTGAGGCCTTGGAAGCTTTTTGCTTCGCTGGCTCAAAGTGAGCTTCGGCTGCTGCTTGTTTGGGAAGGAACTTGAAGCCGGTTGTTCAGGCTCGAGTGCGAGTGGAGTCTTCTCTTCTTCCTCTCTCTTGATTCGTGGAGGCTTTTTCGTTCTCACATTTGTTTCCGCGCTTGGTGCGACGCATCGGCCTCTTCTGGAGTTGAATCCTCGGGGAAGCCGACGATCGACAGGAAGGATCGGCGCTGTCTCACCGACATTTACGTGCTGAGAAGCGCGGGAGTTCGGGGAGCTCGGGATGAATCCGCGGCGGATTGATCAGCTCGCTCTCAGTGGAGCCCGGGTCGGACAAGTTGAAAGACCAAGAGGGGAACAGGTTCGCGTCAAGCTCTGAGTTTTCAGCTCCCTGTCTCCGAGCGGAGCTCGTGATTAAAGGCTCAGCAGTTTCTTGTGTGTGTGTGTGTGTGTTGTGTGTGTGTGGGTGTGTGTGTGTGTGTGTGTGCGTACGTGTGTCCGTGGGCCCGTCTAATAAGTAAGGAACTGCTGTTAAGTGAAATGACTGTACATGAAAAGTAGACGGTTGTAGTTCTTTTGTCGTGCTTTTGTTGCTTGTATAATGCATACGTGTTTTGCCTTTTAATTGCATACGTGGTTTCATATAATAAATGTCCTGTGTGAATGTAAACCTGCTCGTTGCATCATTTCCCTCAATTCGACTGAAATTTCGTGTGTTGGGAGTTAGAAAGCCGTTGGTTTGCCGTAATAGGGGGACAATTTGGACCGACGGTTCTCCGCGATTACGCCGCTGCGGAATGCGCACAGGAGGGGACAAGCTCGATCGGCGGTTTTTTCCGTACTGAAGATTCCGTCGAGGGTGGAATACCCGGTAGTTTGGATCACTGGTATTTAGGTAAATTGAAGATTGGCAATCGACCCTACCACGTGATCTGCCGATTGGCGTATTTCGGTTCTTGTACAAGGACCCGTCGCTCGGAGTTTATCCGGGCGGCGATCTATATTCGGGCGATCGTTCGGGCCGACGACTTTGCGCTCCGTTCAAGCGGGTCGTTGGCTGCCGACCCCCGGCCCAGTACATATGTATATATTATATATTATTTCTGTTAAACGTCTGCGTGTAATTTGACGTATCTCTCCAAAACTGCCGGACGGATTGTCCCACTTTCGGCATGCGGGTGCTCTGTGGTCTAATGAACAGCATGGGCTATGTGAGATCGGCAGACGGACCACGTTGGAATTTGGGCGATTTTTGAATTTTTTACGTTTCGTTTGCATGGCGACGTGTGACGTTCACGGCTGAGAGGCGCAATCCGTCAGAATCTCGGTCATTCGCTGACGTCTTACGTCTGTCGTCAACAGGACCGTACGCCGAGAGGCATAATGCCACTCCTAGAAAACAGGCGTCTGCATTAAAAGCCTCTTTCCTGCACATGCTGACACCTCAGTAAGGTGAATTTGACACAAAAAATGTAACAAGAAACATTGTAGTTAAACGTAAAGATTTATTTAAAAAAATTATTTCTGTTACGGTCTTTGCGTATTTGACGTTTCTCACCGCCCTCGTACTGGTGTTGTGTCTTGCGTGTGTGATCTTCAATTAAGCGTCCAGCGGTGTTCGAGGTCGCTCGGATTGTGCGCCAAAAAGTGCCGTCATGTGAAAATTTGCATTCGATTCTCAGTCACCCTCCACTGCTTCCTGTTTCAGTCTAGGGGTAGACCTATTCATGTTAAACTTGCCATTTCAGACGCCAACCTTCCAGTCACACTGCAGAGGATGCAATTTCCAGTCAGACTCGCATCCTCGATGACCATAAACAAATTCCCAGGGCCAAAACATTGACAAACTCGGATATACCTCCCAGCCCCTGTGTTCTCGCATGGCCAACTATATGTTGCATTTTCATGTGCAAAGGTTACTCCTATATATCTAATCAAAGCTGGAAATAATTCCTCACAAGGACTTATTCAGCAAACAAGACACTCACACCAAAATGTCATCTCAGGGAGGTCTTTAGAAAAACTAAGGAAAGTAACCATAGTGCATCACATCCCTAATGGACACCCTCCCAGCTCTTACCCATAACATCAGTATTAATGCGTCATCCACTTTTTTTTTTTTCCAAACCCATTCACTCTGTGCGGAGCACGGGTATATGCTGAAGTACAGTAAAACCTCTTTAAATCGCGGCGTTGGGTCCAAAAAATAAACATCCGGGTTTAGACGATCCGCGGATCCGTCAATAATATTAAGAAAACCGCGAATATATTAATAAAATATAATGTTGTACCAACGGACTGCGGATAGGGAGAAATCAAGCTGAATCAGTCGAAGACAGCTTGTCCAACGTGGAGTCCTGAGCTTCCTGGCTCTCTTGAGGCTCAGCCCGCTCTCCCGTCGAGGTCCTGCACGAAGGGAGCGAAGGTTGGCCTCTCCTTCAGCCCATCTCTCAGTGTACTCTCTGTATCCCATCCAGTTTTGCCTGGATATCTTAGCTTTACTCCTCCTTGCCCAGAAACAATCCTGTCCAGTAAACAAAGTTTTTCGGAAACATTCTGGAATGTGTGCTTCCTCTTTTTCCCCCGGCATGTTGACTGATGACGTCAGCAGCAATGTCGGAGGGAGATGAAGAAGAAGCTAGCTTCGATGTTTTGAAAAGGCTGTAGAAAGCTGTAGAATGGTCGTAGAATCGCGGATAATCAATGTGTGGTCTGTAGTAAGTGGTCTAAGGTTATGATTGAGATGGATTTGGCTGAGGGTTTTATACAGAATGAGGTGAGAGCGGTTTATGACAACCGCGCGCCACTAGATTCGCTCACCACGTGTGCAAAAGGACTCAATTGTTGGGTTAAATGGCGGATTAAGGACTTAAACCGGATTAATAGGCAGGTGTGCAGCGTTAGCGAACATATATCAATGATGTTGACAAGTTATTGTGTGTTTTTACACACATCTGCGCATTCACACTTGTACAAGCGGTTCAGACCGCGGTTTGAGATCAATAGAAGGTGTTGGCAGTTTTAGCAACATATGTCAAATGAACTTGAACAAGCATTGTGTGTTTTACACCAACATCTGCGCATTTCACACTTGTACAACGGTTCAGACGCGGTTTGAGATCAAAGACCCACATTCCAACCGCAAAAAATATTACTATTCATGTTTAAATTTTGGGGTCCATGTGGACCGCGATTAGGCCGATTTCGCGTTAAAAAGGCCGCCAATTAAGAGGGTTTTACTGTATATATTGTACGAATTCGCGCCGCGGCGTGCGATCGCCGCGTTACTCTAATCGCACGGTGCCACCGGACGGAAATTCATGTGACCCTCCTGGAATAATCGCCAGAAACACAGTCACGGTGGGGTTTAACCTCACACAGCCCAGTCGCATTATACCGGCGAAATAGGGGTCACTCGCCGAATATCGAAATACCTAAGTATCGGCAGGTACTACGAGGGCCGTACCTGCGCGGTCAGTTTGGGACACGAACCGCTGGAAGCGGTTCGTTCGTTCTAACAGCGATGACCGAGCGGGTATTATGCGACCTGACGGATCCGATTCTCTTACGGTGTTTAGAACCGAATAATTAATTCCGCGATGCAAGATGGCATTTTCCTGGGAATAGAGGCGCAACGAACGGTAATTTCACAAACAAGGACATTTATTACAACTAAGCACGTATGTACAGGCAAGGCAGTCATGCACGTATGTAACAAGCAAATAGAAGCAATACAACCGCTACAATGAACTGTAATGCACAGTCACTTAACCGACGGCGCAACGACAACATCATTCAAAAACCCAAAGAAACCAAGAAAAGACCCCTCACAGACAAGGGGGTCAGGCTGGACATTGGGTCTTTATGGCACGGACTGGGAGACGTAGCAGGTTACCTGCACCTCAGGTGCTGATGGTCGGGAGCTCTCTCTGGACTCTCCACCCACGGACGCCATGTTCGAACAAGCCGGCAGAGGTGGCGCCTCCCGCTGCGTCTTCCGGTATGTCGCCGGACTCTCCAGCCGACAGCTCTGTGTCGGGTCGCTCCACAGACCCAGAGACGAAGAGAAGGGCGCAAAACGAAGAGGAGACAGACAGGAGAAGAGCGCAACGAAGAGGAGGAGACCAGACGCAGGAGAAGAGCGCAAGAAGAAGAGGGAGGAAGACAAGGTCGCGGCTGTCGCTTATATAGCCTGGGCTCCGCTTTGCCTCCCGTTTTCGGCTCCCGCCTCCCTTCGAGAAGATTCTCGAAAAGGGGCGTTTTCTCAACTCCGACGCTCACTCCTCGTATCCCCAATCGCGAGCGGGATGCCGCTCGGGCTTCTCGGTCACACAGCCTCGCAGAAAAAGGCGGTAGAAAACCCACCTCACATTGAGGTTTTTTTCCTCGTTCTTTTAACGCCCGCGTTCTTCGGACCCCCTTTTGGAACGCGGAAAGGGTCGTAGCGTGGCTGTGGAGGATGGCGTTTGCAAGCTGGCGTAGTGGCGAAGATGGTTAAATGGTGGTGGTGTTTGTTGTGGCGATCGTAGCGTGGTTGGCGTTGTGGCGTATTGGGGTTGGTTGTGTTTGTTGGCGTCGTGGTTTGTTGTAAATGGTGGGCGAGATAAGTCGGTTCAAAAATAACGATAGATGAAAGAAAACACTATCCAAAGGGTCACAGCCGATGACACGAAGAAATCCTCTAAACAACGGTGGGGAAACCTATCTGAACACTCATTACGGGATAAATGATCAAGGAACTTTATGGTGTTCTGGAATTTCACAGCGTTACAATAATAATATTTATATATAATATATACTAGCGATACCGTACACATGCAGGGTAGCAGTACAACATAGCTGGTAGCAGACGACAAGACGTAACGGGGGGAATGACAAAATACGCATTGTGCAAAAATGCAGTGGTACTAGGAACGCAGACTTCCAAACATTGTCTTATGTTCGCTAAGTGCACGCAATTTTCATAGGGATCGTGTGAGGCGAGCCGAGTTTTAGTGTGCAAGCTTGGATAATATAAGGTAATAATACTTGTGTAATTCATTACATAAGTAAACATGTTAAAGTAACTCATAATATATATGTAGTAGTTTACTCATCCTTGAGTGATACAAAGTGTTCTGCAGTATTTTTGTTCATTGAATACTTGCCTCCCCTCCCCCCCCCCGCCCCAAATTTGACGGTTACTGTTTTCGTAACTTTGGAAGTGGAATATGTTGGCTTGTTGAAATCTGCAACTTGGTGGTAAATACGGAATTGTTTGTTCGCAAGTCGATATGTTTGTTCGGTATCCCCCCCGCCCCCCGCTCGATTATGTGCTTGTCAGCACCAGGTATCCCCCCCCTCCTGATATGTGATTGCTAGCACATAGAAAATCTTATGGTTTTTGGCAGCTTGTACCCTTGATGTTGTCGGGGTAATCTTTTATTATCTTAAAATGAAATAAATGTACTCACACAATTGGTGTCACTGAACACTTGATTGTTTACTATATATACACTAACAACTAGGTTTGATCCAGGTCTGGGCCCGTAATTTTCCGCTTATACTATTAAAGATAAATCTACTTTTAAAATTAAAATGTCTTAATTAAACATTCACAAAGGTACCTAAATGCCCATCATACAATACCTGAGAAAAAGAAATAAAAAAAAAAAAAAAAAAATAATAAAATGAAGAATAAGAGAAAAAAAAGTAAAATGAAAAAGAAAAAGAAGAAAAAAGATTGTGAATAAATTGTGGGATCCTGCAAAGCATGGACTGCACAATATGTGGGATTTCATATGTGAAACTTCGACAAATGCACTCGACATGGCGCAGTTATTTGCAATGCTGGCAGAAATGAATAACGGATTAAACGAAAAAATGGATAGAAATACGCAACAAATAAACGAAATAAAGAACGGAATGAAAGAAGAAATGGAAAAAATGCGGGGTGAGACGCAGAACAT
>CM068952.1:74132603-74148705 GCA_035128595.1 Eptatretus atami
TCAGGGATCCGTAGGTAAAACGTACTAGGGGAGAACTACACATGATGGCACACGAAAATTTGACGACTCATGACGAGTCTGTAAAAAGGGGAGGGGGTAGTGTTACGGCTGTGGAAATTCACATTACACCATGAAGGGCCCGTAGGTGAGATATCTCTAAGTACATGTGTAGTTAGCCCAAACCCATTGTATAGAGGGATTTAGTGATCCATTCGGGCTGCGACACTTTGAGTTAGCATTTTTTCTGTTCTATCTTTATTTTAACCAACCACGTCTCAACCGCCATCACAACACAACCACCACGCCAGCCATCGTCACCAAACTGCAACCACGCTCCACCCTCGGACAACAACAAACAATGCCAAACAGCCACGACCTTTTACCTTCACAACTCGCTCCCACATCATCGCATCACCGCCATTCCCAAACGGCACCATAACCATCAAACCACCACCGAAACCCTCCACCACCTTACACCTCTCCCTTCTAGGCCATTCCCGCACCACCTGTGAACACTGAGCGTCGGGCTGTCTCGGGCCCGTTCGGCGATTGGTGCCGAACGCACCAAGCCGCGAGCGCAAATAGCGGCCTTTCCGAGGGAAAAAATCGGATCAAGAACGCTACACGCCCACTTTTGCTCCGTCCAATTAGCAGCGCGGGGCGGCTTGGCCCGCCTCCAGGCGGCTCTGTGTGAAATCGATATATGCAAATTCTAGGATCAGGGGAGGTTCACGCCCACCTTTTCCCGTCCAATTGGCGAGCGTGGCTCCGCCCCCGAGTCATCCTGATCCGAATATTGGATTCGCTATATATGAGATATCCCTTATTGTCGGGTTTTCCGGCTGTCTGTCTGTGTGTATGTGTGTCTGCAACGCGAGGCTCCACAGCACGAACCAGCGAACCGATTTCGATGAAACTTTGCCAACAGTTGGAAATATTACTGGGAATGTGCTAGTTTGAATTTCGTTGCCTAGCAACCACCCGTTGCTGTGGTAGCGCCCGAAAAAACCGTGTACAGTATTTTCAATACTTGTCCTTCAGTTTTGAATGTAGAGAAACGAGACTTCGGAATTAAACACTTCGAGATATTTAGAAAATTTTACTCGAGCCGATTTTTGATTGAGGTTTTATTTTTCAAATGGTAGTCCTTCAAAAACGGGTGTCTATTTACCGTCATTTAAGGTGTGTATACAGTGTTTGTAAGAAACAACACCGTCGTTCCACTTCGATCTAAACCTCGATCCAAACGTTATTGACCAAAGTGAAAAGGATCCAAAATAAATGGAATCACGGCATTTCTGTCTTTGTGGATTTCTAATAATATAATATGTTTATTTATTTACCGAAAACGATTCCACGATCCACACACCCCTTTAATTATTTATTTATTTAACGAAAACAATTCCACGATCCACACACCACCTTTAATTATTTATTTATTTACCGAAAACAATTCCACGAGACACACACCACTTTAATTATTTATTTATTTACCGAAAACAATTCCACGAGACACACACCACTTTTTAATTATTTATTTATTTACTGAAAACAATTCCACGAGACACACACCACCTTAATTATTTATTTATTTACCGAAAACAATTCCACGATCCACACACCACCTTTAATTATTTATTTATTTACAGAAAATTCCACGATCCACACACCACTTTAATTATTTATTTACAGAAAACAATTCCACGACCCACACCCACCTTCAATTATTTATTTATTTACTGAAAACGATTCCACGACCCACAACACCACCTCCAATTATTATTTTATTTACTGAAAACGATTCCACGACCCACACACCACCTCCAATTATTTTTTATTTACCGAAAACGATTCCCACCCACACACCACCTCCATTATTTATTTCTTTACCGAAAACGATTCCACGACCACACACCACCTTTATTTATTTATTTACCGAAAACGATTCCACGACCCACACACCACCTCCAATTATTTATTTATTTACCGAAAACGATTCCACAACCCACACACCACCTCCAATTATTTATTTTCCGAAAACGATTCCATGACCCACACACAACCTCCAATTATTTATTATTTAAAGTGGGAGTGGCGTAGGAAAGTGGGCGTGGCTATGAAAATATTGTGTGGCTCAGGAGGTGTGGTCAACAAGAGCATTGAGAGAAGTTTATCGTGTTTTCCGTCTGTGGGTGTGTGTGTGTGTGTGTGTGTGTGTGTGTGTGTGTGTGTGTGTGTGCACAACGCGAGCTCCACAGCACAAACCAGCAAACGGATTATTTTCAAATGGTAGTCCTTCAAAATAGGGTGTCTATTTACCGTCATTTTTTATGAGGAGTGCCAGTTGGCAAAATACGCAATAGGAAACATCTTGCCAGGCAGAGGAACAATTGTATGTGAACCAATACATCTTGGCAATGATATCTTCGTCGGTGGATCGGTCAAAATGAAAAGCATCGTATCCAGCGCTTCGATCCTAGCGAATCCCCTCGTCGCCTACCGCTGTTTTTGCATATTAGCTGCTCCTGCCGGCCTATAAGAAGGTGAGCGCAAGGCGAATGAAGTAAGTGGAGTCGGGTGGCGAAGTCATCGGTGTGGCAAAGAGTTGGGTTCTGGAGTCGGCTGAGAAGAGTTGCGGGAAGAGGCAAGGAGCTCGGGTCCGAGGCGAGAAGGACGGCGGTCGGCCGACGGTCGCGGTGTGGGATCGCTCGTCGCGGGACCAAAGCCAGCCAGCCATTCTCCTCCCCCAGAGCATCAACAATTCCCCCTTTCCCCCCCGCGCTGAGAAGTGCAAAAAGGGGCCCCGTTCCCACCCTCCAACGTCGTGCCACGAAACCGCCAGGCACGAGTCGGACAGCGCGCAATTCTGCGGCTCGTCGCCACGACGGGCGCGGGTAGGACCCTCGGTCTCGGCCTGGCCGCTCCTTAGGTCCCGCGCATTAGGCCACAGCCGTCTGCCTCTTGCTTTGAGGGTGGCTTTCTTTCTTTGCTTGGTGTAATGCTGTTGTGCGCCGTGTCTGTAAAGTAAACTGTATAAGGTTGCCGTGTGTGGCGTAGTCGGTAGAACTCTGCTCTTGTTGCTTTTGTTTGGTTGTATATGTGCATTTGACTGTATGGCTGTTATATGTGTGCTTTCCGTGTGTCCGCGTAAATAAATGTGCATTGTGTGAACTGTTTTCCCGTTTCGCTTCGTCTTTTCTTTATTGACCCTCCATCCTGCTTCACGTAAAGGGTTCGTAGTGGGTGCAAAACGCCCGGTAAATAATCTGAACCGTCGAGGTGACGATAACACCGCTCGGTTATCCCGATAGTACGAACGGCCGCCCAAGCGGCTCGTGTCCGGAGTCGACCTGCGGCGAGGTACGATCGCCCGTTTACCATCCGTGGGTACTTAGGTAGGTCGAGTTTGGCGAACAACCCTATCCTGCGGGTGGCGATTGGCACGATTGTGGTGAGGTCGAAAGGCCCACCCGTGACTGGCTCCGGGCGTATCCCGGAGGGTCACGACTGAATTGTCCGTCCGGTGGGGACGTGCGCGATTCGAGTCACGTGGCCGATCCGCACGCCGCGGGCGCGAATTCGCAACAATATGTATAATATATATATATATTATATATTGTTGTAGATTTCCACCCGCCGGCGTGCGGACGACCGCTTCTAGCCAATGGTGATGATGTTGCCGACGCACAAGGTGTGTTGCTCTTACATCACAGGTGGTCTCTGTTTTCTCCCATTTATTCTCCAACATTCCTTTCACCACTCTCTCAGTCCTCCGACCCTCCCTATCTACTCCAAGATGCAAGCATTCTTCAGGTAACCCCCTCCTGATTAAACTTCCAAAATCCAGGCTGTCTGCACACCTCCACCTCTTAATGTTCCTCACTTCTCCCATCTATGGAACCACCTTTCAGAGGTTGTTCTGTCTCACTCTTCTCTTCAATGTAGGGATTTAAGCAAGCAGTGCACCACCATCTCTTGTCATCCCCAATTTTGACCCATGCTCTTTATTTCCCCCATTAACCTTTGCCAACCCAACACTCTTACATGCCAATTTCAGTATTTCCTCAACTCCCGTCTCTCACTCTCCCTCTTTCCCTTCCTGTTTGTTTATCCCCATGCTGGTTGCGCCCAATTGTTGCCCCACTATCAAACTGTCAATTAAACCTCGCTCTTCCAGGAACCTCGCTCTGGTAGGACAAAAAAAAAAAGCAAATTCACCCAAGGTGAAACAGTTTGGTTGCCGTTGCGTGGAGTAAGCACCAGCACAGCACATTCTGGTTTTGAAAATAAAACAATACCATTGCTGTTGGAATATAGGTCATCAACAGCGAGTTTGTTGAAGAGCGACACAAGCTGTTCGGATGAAATATGTCTTTCACAGCATTACAAACAGAGCAACTCAGGATGATCACAGACTACACAGCTATGGACATGAATGGACTTTCCTTCAAATTTGTTGAGTAGGTAAACGAGTCAACATGCAGCTGGGCATTGCAGCATCGGTGTCATTGGTGCCGATACAGATTTACAGTTGTCGTCTCAGTTAATGTTCCTTGCAACCTTCACAGATCCACAATGTTCTTACAAAATAGTTTCATATTTAAAAGGTCCTTGTCAAGGATGGAAAAACTAACCTGACTTAGATAACCCTCACCTCAAAGATGTCAAGGCTCTTCCTCTCATTAGTTGTGTCAGGGGATAGACCTGCACTATTAGGAAGGAACTGGTTGTGGAAGGGGGGGGGGGATCAAATCCAGCTGGTACAATATTTTCACCTTACATACTGTGGCAGCAGCACCACATCATGAATAGAGAGGAATGATTGAGCTGCCCTTATTGCTATGGTATCCGAGAAGGACAAGAAGGTGAGACTGTGGGGAGACTAGAAAGTCATCGTAAACATGTGGGTAGACCCTTTACCAAATGCAGAAGACTCGTTTGCCACATTAGATGGTGGGAAGTTCTTCAGTGAACAAGACTTATCCTTTGTGTATCAGCAGTTGGAACTGTAAGCTGAATCACAGCAATATTTGACCATCAATACTCATCAGGGCCTGCACCGATATGAACGATTGGCTAATGGCGTGTCAACAGCACCAATAATCTTCCAGTACTTTATGGACCAGATTCTGCATGGTTTGGACAAAGTTATCTGTTTCCTGGATGACATCTTGGTTATAGCACCGACAATGGAAGAGCATGTGAAAATGATGGATCAAGTTCTGTCCAGATAACAGGCACAATGGCACATGGATCGAGACTGAAGTTCACCAAATGCATATCACTGTAATATTTAATTGGGTACCTGGGTCACCAGATTGATGCTCAATGTCTGCATCTAACCGATGAAGATGGTGGCCATTTAAATGCTCCGGCATCCACTAATGTCGCAAAGCTGCACTCATTATTGGATTTGTGGAACTACTATGGATGTTTTTTGGCAAATTTATCCACATTCTTGCAACCGCTTCATGGGTTGTTGCAAAGAGGTGACAAATGGAGTTGGTCCCCAGAGTGAAAAGCGGCATTCTGAGCTTGGAAGGAAAAACTTTTGAATGGCAGGTGGTGAGCTACAATGACCCAGAAAACCTGTTACGTTTTTTGTGATGCATCCTCTTAGGGAGTGGGGCATTGATTTCACACATATTACCTTCGGGTGAGGAGCAACTTCCAACATTTGCATTGAGGAAGCTGTCTGCAAGCAAAACAATAACATATTTACATTGAAAATGAGGTTTTGAGTGTTGTTATTGGAGTTAAGAAATTACATAAGTAATTGCATGGATGCAAATTAATTTCGTTAACAGATAACAGACCTCTGAAAGCTATTTTGAGAGAAAGATCTGCTGTAGCAACACTGGGAGCTTTAAGAATGCAATGTTGGCCCTCAATTTTATTAACCGACAATTATGACAAAGAGTAAAGGTGGTCTCAGGACCATGCACATATGGATGCATTGTCATGGCAGCAGTGTATGCAGTTCGAGGAGGATGACAAGGATGTGCTGTTCCCAGTTTTAGACATTAAAGGGGTGTCTGTAACCCTTAGGGATTTTGCAGAAGAAACTAGATGAGATCTGGTTCTTGCTGAGTTCTGGATTTCACATTAAGTGAATGGCCCAATATTTTAAGAGATTTAACTCATCCACCCTTCTTTGACAGCTATTTTAAAAAGCAATTGTCGGCAGACCAAGGTTGTATCATGTGGATTGCTGAAGTGGTGATACCCTCAAAATTCCAGGAAAAGGTTGCTTCCCAACATGCACAAGACATCCTCAAGTTTCACACAAGAAGGCTTTGGCTCATGGATAACTATGGTGGCCTTGGAGCTGGCAGGATAGCCTAGACCCTAGAGGCATGTGCATTCACCCTCTGGATTGTCAAGCCTGGGTTTGAACCTTGGCCCAGCTATAAACTGTCATCCTGGTGCCTCACAGGCAGGGTGATACATCTATGTGCACCATCCATCGGAAGGACGTTAAAGCAGATGTCCTGTTCTCTCTGCTGATGTTAGTTGGTAGACAGTAAAGATCCTACGGTATCCTTCCTGAAGAGTAGGCAAGTTATCACCGGCACCATGAACAAATTACAAATTCCTGCTTCGATGCAGGTAGCAAGTGGTGTTATCTTCTTGGAGGATGCTTGACACCAATTTACAATGCTTGCTATCTCACTGTGGTTGCTGTCTGGACAATATAAGGTTCGACGCAAAAAATAAACAAAAATTGGCAGGTAGTTCACACATTTCATGTGAGTGGCCTTCTTCGGATATAAAGGACATCCAACACATGGTGGTCTGAACTTGAGGACATTCAGTTTTACATTCTTGGTATTGAAATACACCACCTTGGTAGCTCATCAACATTGCCTATTTGAGCTCGAGGAGTTCCTTGGGGACAGCCATTTGGCTGGCTAAAACTAAAGAAATACCCATCAATGACTGTAAACAATTACATAAAGTCAACAAATGGACACAAAGCATTGCAAAGCTGATGGAAATCTGTGTGGCCATACCAAGCAACCGGAATGTGTGCCAAAAAAAATAATAACAAGAGCTCAAGTGAGCACAATATACGCCCGAACAAGAAGGTATATACAGAATTGTGCTACTACATGGAAAACAGCATCCTGGTTGCCATGGCAACTACTTTAGATGACGAACGTATGTCGCGACACACCGTCTCCACAGTCTGTACCTATGTACCAAATATGAAACGTGAAAGTTGAAAACTTTGGGAGTTAGAGTGCGGACAGGAACGGACGGACGGACGACTGTTATCACATAATACGCCCCGAAATATATATATCGGGCGTATAAAAACTGCACCTTCTCCAGTGAAGAAGATCTCAACCTCACTATGAGACAGAGCTATGCACCAAAGCAAAAAGTTTAAAAGATGCTGCCTGCCTCAAAAACAATACAAAGCTCGAAAGTCTAAATGAACAGAAGATATGTCAGTGAGCTGGAGCATAAGGAGACCGTCCGGCATTGCACTCTTGAGGCATCATGTAAAAAGAATACCGAGGACAGGTGACATTAACTTTGGTGCATGGCAGTTGTCAGACTCAACACAGAAACTTGTTGGAGTTTCAGACAATTAGAGGCTGTCTGGGATTCAGTGATGTAGTAACAGCAACGCATCACAACTTGGTCCACAAAATGAGGTCCCATAAAACGAAGATGAGGAATATGCTCTACATTCTGAACCCACAAATGGAAATAACATCCAATTAAAGAAATCTGAATAATATGACACGCGCGCGCACACGCAAACACACACGCAAACACACACACACACACACACTACCACAAACCACAACACAACACACAACAAAGTCAACAAAACCACAACACACACACACACCAAAGTCACAAAACCACCACACACACACACCAAAGTCACAAACCACACACACACACACCAAAGTCACAAAACCACCCACCCACACACACCCAAAGTCACAATCCACCCACACACACACACACACAAACAAAATCACAAAACCACACACACACACCAGTCACAAAACCACACACACACACAAACAAAACACACAAACCACACACACACCAGTCACAAACCACACACACACACAACACACAAACACAAACACAAAACCCCCACACACACACACACACAAAACCCCACTCACACACAAAACCCCACTCTCACACACACAAACACACACGTACACGGTACACGGATCACTCACATGGTATTTACTGCCCGTTCATTGGGTACAAACCCGCGCTCCGCCGACGAACCGCCTCCACATTCGGGTCGCGACCCATCACACCTCGGCCCCGACAAACCGTTTGTTCGAGCTCGACTGGATAATTTCTCAGCAGCTGCCGGCAGGGCACCGATACGACACAACTACCCGTCATCCACAGCAGCCGCACGCACAATACAAACAGCAGATCTCTCTCTCAACGAGGTTTCCTTCAGTGAGACGGGAAACCGCTCCCCCACCAAGGGGGCGTGGCCTGCCTTCGCGTCACGTGATTGGGCGTCCATTTCACACAGGCAAACTCGAACGGTTGTTGCTGTAAGAAATCGGATTTTCTGAAGTACGATGTGTGTGAGACTACTGCAGGGGGGTCTTTTTTTATTGTACATCCCTGTCTTGCGGTGTGTACGTTCACAGTAGCGTTTTACTTGTGTTACAACGAGATTTCGTGCATTGTTCTATCCCGTGTTCTCGTGAAATGTGTGTCCCATTGTGATTGTACTCATCACGGTCGTGGCAGCAAATCGATCACAAACTGTAACCCGGGCAACCCTTTAATTATTTATTGGTACAGGTGCTCGTTTATCGCCGTCGTGAGACGATCAAAGACGTACATCATGATGTTCAACCTGTTTGAAAACAATTCTAAGTTCCTCCACTTCATCCTTTGCCCTGCCAACTATGCAAAAGGTCCACTACAATGTGTGGGGAAAAGATCAATCGATGTGCCATGCTTTAAATACACTGCAGAGATAAACAAAGTGTAAACAGTGGTCACGTGACTACCTGGACTGTCGTCGGGGGGTTGACGACTTTAATTTAGTGGTTACATTCCTTTTTAATGAGTTCCAAAAACTACGTGAGCCACATAATTATACTTTACCTTCACATTGTACAACGGACGATGCAACGAAACGAAAAAAGTGTGAAAAAGGGAGGAATCTGCCGCGCTGCATTTTTCTTTTGTGATACACCTCAACATTCAAGAACGTCAGAAATTTAAAACAAATAATACGTCATCATGAAACCTCTTTCTTACGGCAGGTCGCATGAAAACGACTCGTACACGACAAAGGTAAAGCGATATATCGTTGAGGAAGTTGTATTGATGAACACCACGGCATGCTGTCTGTATTTTTTTAAGGTTTTCTTTTTCGTCGAATGCTCCTCCAATATGATTTGTGCTGCACCCTGACCCTGCCTATCGGCACGAATACCAACTAGCTCCTGCCCGGAAATGTCGACACAACTGCTTACAAAATGAAGAGGCCGAATCGATATGAGGTGATAGAAATAGATTAAATAGCTTTGATAAATTTGGAGGAATAATAATAACTAGCCAACTAGTTTCTTGTTACATTTTTTTGTGTCAAATGCACCTGCTGAGGTAGTCAGCATGTGCAGAAGAGGGTTTACACTGCAGACGCTGTTTTCTCGGAGTGGCATTCCGCCTCTCAGCGGTGACGGTCTGTCGCCGACAGACGTAATGACGTCAGCGAATGACAGACGTCATGACGTCATTACGCCTCTCAGCGGTAACGTCACACGTCGCCATGCAAATGAATGCAAAAATTAGAAAATCGCCAAAAATTCCCAAACCTGTCCGTTTGGCGCGATCTCACATAGCCCATGCTGTACATTACACCACAGAGCACCCGCATGCCGAAAGTGGCGACAATCCGTCCGGCAGTTTCGGAGGAGATACGTCCACAAAATATGGCTTAGCATATTAATATAATAATTCCTTCCGCCCACAAAAGGTAGGCGGAGCTTGTTTCTGCACTTTTCACCCCTGTTGGGTAGTCAATCTAGTCTACCCTTATTCCCTTTATCATATTTTAAAATGGCGATTTCAGTTAATACAATGGCGATTTCGATGAAACTTGGTTGGTAGGTTCATACCATGACCTAGTTGTGTGCAAATGAGAAACCGTTGCTATGGACACCACCGTTGCCTAACAACGGGACTTTGAAATTTTTGAAAAATCATAAAAAAATTATTTTTCGAAAATCAAAAATCGGGCCACGAGCGACTGTGGGCAGTACATTCAGCCATATTGTCAAAAATTTCCAGCCGTATCCTATGAAAACTGTCGGAGAAGATAGACTTGAATGAACCCTGGTCGAAAACAATAAAAAAACGAAGTTCGTTATATCTCAGAGACTATGAGTCAGATATACATGAAACTGGTATGGTAGGTTCATGGTATGTCCTAGTTATGTGTGAGAAAGAACCGTTGTTATGGACCCCTCCGTTGCCTAGCAACGGCCGAAAAACCTCTAAATGTGGGGGTATTTTAACGAAAAAAACAATCTGCAGCATTAACCCTTGAAGCTAGAATCATGAATTTTCTTGTGCTTAATCCTCAGGTCATTCCCCATCGAATGGGCCCATTGTGTCAGGTTCTATTGGGTAGTCGACTACCCATGTCCGCCTACCGGCTGTCTGTCTGTCTGTTTGTTTGTCATGGGAGTCTTTCTGTCTGTTTATCTGCGAACAGGATATCTCAAAAAGTTGTGGACGGATTCGGACGAAACTTGGTGGACAGGTTGGGAGTGTAACCAAGATGAATCGATTCGATTTTGGTGAAGATCCAAATCCGAGAATTTTGAAATTTTCAAGTGATTCTTCACCAATGAGAGAGAGAGGGCCAAAAATGATACAAAGCAAGATATCTCAAAAAGTTGTGGACGAGTTTGTGGAAAATATGTGTGTGTGAATTTCCACTCACGTGTGTCATGTATTGGTGTTTGTGTTGATCGATGACAAGGATTGCAAACGATCTGAGAAGTTTATTACAGCCATCCTGCAGCACACAGGGCTCGGCTCCCTCGTTCCACATAACCGGAAGTGACGAACTACTTCCGTGTCTAACACACAAAGATCAGCTGCATCACATCTGAAGCATACGTATTACGCGTGGTCATGCGGTAGTTCGATGAATGCCGACAGTCTCCAAGTCTCCCTTATGCTCAGCAAACATAGCACCAGGGGTCATGGTGAAAGCAGCCAATATGCACGTGGCCAATGTTCCTCCAAATCCAGGTCGATTCCAAGGCCTTACGAAGTAGGAACATTCGTCTGCTCGACGAGAGTGATCCCCCGGAAGAACTTTTGGAAATCGCTGACAGTCACGAGGGAAAACGTAGAGAATGAAGAAGAGTAAGAATGAAAACCAAAGGAAGTCAAAATAATCGAGCAGCCCTGGTACTTGTTAAGAGCTTCACCGTGCCGTGGATCTCCACTCTTGTGTGATTCTTCTTCTTTTTTTCCATTTCCTGCCTTCATTTAGAAAAGTACTCCGGAGTTTATTGTCGCCACTACAAGTTGTTACAAAACTTTGTGGATGCGTTGGGTTGACAACAAGAACAAGCCAATTAGATTTTGGATCAGGTCTGAATCCACATCCGGCCCCTCAGTGGGATACAAAACGTTAACTGCTCAGCCTGGAGGAGGTATACGTTCTATGGTCCACCGAGTATCGTTCTAGTTATGACTTCAGATGGATAGGATCACTGGTCACGATACCGCAGGATGCACATGGCCCCAATTTGCGAAAACGATTTCAAGAACGGCTGATTGGAAAGCTTTATTTATTGATGATTGTCTTCCTTCCCTCTCAGTGAGATGGGAAACTTACTGGATTATGAAGATATGAAGCGATGCTTATTTACCCCTATATTACTCCACTGGATCCTCATTGATAAGGGATGTATTTCATTGGATGAAATTGACCCAGTACTTTGCTCCAGTGAATTATCTTGACCAATTCCTTTGCATTATCTTGAATATCTGGATGAGCTCAGTTCATTGTCTCCTGTAGACCAGTAAGATTCCATGCTGTCAGTCTGTCAGGATACTATAGGTGCATGTCTGTATGTCTGAAATTCTGTCAAGAGCCTGGTTGCCCTCTGTTGGACTTTCTCAAGGAGGTCTTCATCCTTCTTGTATACAGGGCACCATACCGAGTTGAAATATTCAAGAGTTGTTCTTACGATGTTTTTATACAAGCTGTTAGAGCAGCCCTTTCTTCCCCAGTGCTGATCTTTTGATTATTATTACGAGTTTCATATTCGCTCTCCAAGCTATTTATTATATAGTGAGAGGATAAGTAAGTGAAAATTGTAGATCTGGTGACTAGTAGAAGTTTGCTGGATACAGCATGAGCCACAGATTGTTATTATGAGTTATGTTACTATTAGGACGCGACTCTCTTAATTGTATCTAGGAGGAGGGTGGAGTCTGATCGTGTTATCTCGCTAGTTAACTACTTAATATGTGCATGTGCATCTCCGTATTCACTGCCTCATAAAAACAACAGATGTGATATATCTCTACTCATTTTATCCTACTGTTGGGAGGGGTTAGAGACGGAGGGGTGCTTCGTGCATCCGCCTATTTCTCGTATAGCGTACTATGAAGGCTGATGGTGCTGGTCTGTCTATGTTCTGTGTCTATGGTGTACATAAGGGTGTGCTCTGTTAGTCGGCGTTAGAGTTAATAGATACCTTTATAATATACATATGTAATAACTAGTGTGTGCGCTAGACCTAATTGAATAAAATCAAAAAATAAATAGCTTATTTTCTCCTATAATTAATTAATTTTTATTTTTTATTTTGGGGTGAGGGGGGGGGACCTATAAAGTCAAATTTAATGGATAGATCCTTAGGACGATAGCTTAACCCGCCACCATAAGTTTTACGATATCGAAGATCCGTCGAGGAGTTTTTCCGATATATTACTGTTCACTAATCATAAGCTAAAACACAAATCTAGCGGGCCTGGTAGAAATACGAGATGCCTTCGTCGCTCATCATACCATATTCCGCTGCAAGTTAAATATTTTTGGGTGTGTTCGCGCAGTATGTTATTACTTAATCCTGGGGAGAAATAATTATCAGCATAATCTCAATTGCGGTGGCCTATTATTAAATCAAGTTTATATGGCTCTACTATCTAACGCTGCCAGTTACAAAAGATAGAGGCGGGATCTACATGTGATAGTTACACACCATATTCGAAGTTTTTACCACGTCATCGGTTGTATCTTTTTATTCCTATATTCTACAATTACTAGCGACTGCTTGGCTCTCCTAGTTAACTCGGTCTTGACTCATACGGTTTGCACTTAGCTAGATTTAACTGTAGGAGCAAGCTTTTCACAATGCTGTTTACTTTCTATTCAACTGCCTTGTCACATTGAAGCTGTTAGGTATCCGATTACCTATGTTATTGCGGGCAGTATCCTAGAGAAGCATGATGGCACCTCTCTCGCTCTCACTCGTCTCTGCAATACGACTGGTGCTCGTAGTCCTAGATTACTTGGCCTGACGACTGCGATTAGCACAAGGTGGCTCTTTACTTTAGTTAGGCTGCCTGACAAGCTGTGTCTAGTAGCTAGATTACTACTCTTTGTGTAACACAAGAGAACTAGTGTGTGGCTGATTGAATCTTAGTGGTGTAAAGTAGATATAGTCTCTTACACCATGCTTTGTTTAAGTCTGCTCTCTCAGACGTTACTTGGCTTATCTCATAAGCTGTGCTCTCTCCTAATTACTTTGTGCCTTAACATTAGTAGGTAGATATGTCTAGTTAGTGCTGTGGCATTGGCGTGGTCGACTTCCAGTTAGTGTAAGCTTACATTATATTAAGTGGTACATATGGAAAAAAGTTGTAGGATCGCTCTACATGCTTCAGGGTCTAGAAGGATCGAGTAGTTCACGTAGTTTAGTGGCGTTTATATTAGATGGTGCTCAATGTCGCTAGTTTAAGAGTGGCCTTACATTAAGTATGGAGTTAGTATATGCTAGTTTAGAGTGGATAGCATTTAGGGTGAATAGTGCTAATGTTTAGTGCCTTATATTGAGTGTAGAATATCCAGTTTAGTGGCTTACATTTAGTGTCATATGAATAGTAGTGGCTTACATTTAGTTGGTCATGCTTAAAGTTGAGTGGCATTACCATTAGTGGTGATAATCCAGTTAGTGCGTTACATTAGTGTGATATGCTAGTTAAGTGCCTTAATTGGTGGTGAGTATCCAGTTAGTGCCTTACTTAGTGGTCATATGATAGGTTGTGCTTACATTAAGATCGGTGAGTGGGATGGGAGATGTCGTAGGGTGTAGCTGAAAGTGTTTTTTATCATTAGGTGGTCGAGGTCCTATCCTCATGATAATACGTGCTTATTCGTAGGTGATATGCCTGTTAGTGGCTGGCGTTAATTGTGTGGTATGATTATTCGCAAGATGTAGGATGGGACTGTGTTACACTTAGTTGGTAGTATTGCACAGTTTCGTAATAATGCATTACATGGACAGTTGATATGACAAGTCTAGTGATGGTGTTTGCTTAATGGTTTGGTGAGTGGGCTTGTGACTGAGGATCCTGAGTTCAAATCCATTTGTTGAATTATATGTCAGGTGAGTTGATGCCTGTCTCTATCGCAAAGGTGGTCAAAATGAGTGCAGCTTGCTGGAATATCCTGTGTTGGAGTGGACTGTCTAGGATTGGTTCGCCAACAGCCGGTAAACTGCTCAGAGCGCACCAACGTCGTTGCATAGACGTATGGATAGCATAGGAGAAGGGAATGGATATGCTAGTGCAATTTGAGCTTACATAGAGGTTATCTCTATTTAGTGTCTTTACATCAGCGTTTTATATATTAATATATTATAACAATACGTACGGATTTGATTGCCTCACAGCATTACATACAATAAGTAAATAGAAATTCGCCTATAATATTTACTATAGAAGAATATCCATAACGTTGACAGTTTTAGGGTAATATTATGAAATATATATAGTAATAGATTGTACAGGAGTTAATCGCAGATGAGATCTGATATGCTGAGTAGTACATCTGGTCCATCTTGCAAAGACCATCATCAAAATCGGCTAAGCGGTAGAGCTAGGTTGAGAATCCCGGCCCATCATCCTCCCACGTCCGTAACATGGAATTTATAGTTCCATCAGCGACCCTATGGTTGTTGGTGCTTCACAGTTGTTTTAATGTAATGGGCAACAGTGTTGTGTTTAAAGTGCTGATGGGCTGTTCGTAAGCTTGCTTGAGAGCAGAGCCGTCAGCCAGGTAACGTTTCAGTAATATTAAGAAAGCCCTAAATTAAGGATATAAGAGGACTGGAGGATGACAATCATGGACAGTATTCCAGGATTACCGGAGGAGATCGACATTGAGAGCAGTCGAGAGACTTTGAGTGTGGCAGCAAATACAATCTTGTGAATAGTATTTCTGACGATCTTAGTTTAGCATATATGACTATCTCATAACTTTAGCGTAGGATAGTCTAATATACTGTATCTTGAATTGAGTTGTTATACAACATTTTGTTGAAGCTACAAGGTTACTGCATCTAATAAAATCGCAGATGATTCTTAGTTTTAGAGTAGGGTGAGTACACTGTTATTTCTGGTGTCTTTTTTCCATCTTTGTATGTATGTATGTATGTATGTATATATATATTTTATATAATATGAATATGTATGTAATTATTCCGCGAAATAGCAGGCCAAAACCGGTAGAGGATAGGCGCAAAAATTTTCGGGCACGTCCAACTCACCATCCTCCTGGCGGTGTGGCAGTACTCAAGTTTCGTTAAAATCGGTGCAAAGAAAAAAATTATTAAAAAATCAATTGCCTGATTCAGTCAAGTACTATTCGGGGAATTTGATCAATGCAAACAACCTCATCCCGCGGTATACCGTCGTGGAGCGATATTTTCTTTTTTTCTTGAAATGTATTTTTACGTATACCGCATGAAACGTAACCACTGGTTCAGAACGGTTTTTCTCAGTATATTATATATTATATATATATATATATATATACTATATATATATATATATA
>CM068952.1:74187638-74202460 GCA_035128595.1 Eptatretus atami
GCGGCTGATTTGAGTGAAAAACTACCATTGAGTGAAAACTACCATTGAATGGCTGATTTTAGTGAAAACTACCATTGAGCGGCTGATTTGAGTGAGAACTACCTTTGAGAGGCTGATTTGAGTGAAAACTACCATTGAGCGGCTGATTTGAGTGAAAACTACCATTGATCTACATTGAGTGAAACTACATTGAGGGGTCTGATTTGAGTGAAACTACATTGAGGGCTGATTGAGTGAAACTCCCATTGAGTGAAAGAACTCCATTGAGGGCTGATTTGAGTGAAAATACCGATTAGTGGCTGATTTGAGTGAAAATCTATATTGAATGGCTGATTTTGTGAAAACTACCATTGAGCTGGCTGATTTGGAGTGAAGACTAGCTTCAGTAGGCTGATTTGAGTGAAAACTACCATTGAATGGCTGATTTTCGAGTGAAAATACCATTGAGGCGCTGATTTGAGTGAAAACTACCATTGATGGTGATTTGAGTGAAAACTACCATTGAGTGGCTGCTTTGACGTGAAACTACCATTGAGTGGCTGTTTGAGTGAAAACTACCTGTTGAGTGAAACTACATTGAGATGGCTGATTGAGTGAAAAATAGCATTGAGTGGCTATTTGAGTGAAATACATTGAGCGAAAACTACCAATGAGCTGGCTGCCTTGAGTGAAAAACATACCATTGAGGAAAACTACGCATTGAGTGGGCTGATTTGAGTGAAAACACATTGAGAGCGGCCTGTTAGTGAAACTACCATGAGTGGGTTAGAAACTAGCCATTGATGGGTGTCTTGAGTTGAAAAGCTACATTGCGTGGCTGTTGAGTGAAACTACCATTAGAGTGGCTTGTTTGAGTGAAACTACCATTGAATGGCTGTCTTTGAGTGAAAGTACATTATTGAGTGGCCTGATTTGGGAACAACACTTGAAGGCTGATTTGTGAAATACATTGAGTTTGAGTGAAAACTACCATTGAATGGCTGATTTTAGTGAAAACTACCATTGAGCGGCTGATTTGAGTGAAGACTACCATTAAGTGGCTGATTTGAGTGAAAACTACCATTGAATGGCTGATTTTAGTGAAAACTACCATTAAGTGGCTGATTTGAGTGAAAACTACCATTGAATGGCTGATTTGAGTGGAAAACTACCATTGAGTGGCTGCTTTGAGTGAAAACTACCATTGAGTGGCTGATTTGAGTGAAAAACTACTTGTAAGATGTAGGTGAGTGAAGTGGTATTCATTGAGAGGCTTGATTGAGTGGAACTCCATTGAGGGCTGTTCGAGTGAAAAATACTTGAGTGAAATACATTAAGTGGTGATTTGGTGAAACACATTGATTCTGATTTTAGTGAACTCACCTTTGTGCTTTGACTGATAAATTACGATTTGTGTGCTTTGAGTGAACCATGATGGTCTTTATTAAAATACCTTTTAGCGGCTGTTGAGTGAATTAGCGGCTTTGTTGTGTGTTGATGGATGCCATGGGGGCGATGTGAAGCCATTGAGTGGCTGATCTGGTGAAAATCATTGTGCAGTATTGGTGATTGACTAGGGTGAGGGTGCTTGTGGTGATAGAGGTGTACGTTGAGTGCTGCTGTTGAGCTGATGACTACCAGTTGAGCGGCTGCTTTTGAGTGTGTGAACTCCTGGGGAAGGCAGCCTTGAAGTGAAAATACATGAGTGGCGCTTTAGTGAAGTATCTTGGCTAAGATGGCTGCTTGTAGAAAGACCATCTGAGTGAAAATTGCTGGTGCTGACATTTGGCGTGTGCGGGTGAGGACCCGTATATTAGAGGGTCATTGCAGCAGTAATTCTCATCTCTGTGACTTGGCTTCGTTGTGAGTGCAAACAAAGACTCAAACTCAAGTTTACAGTTGGGTGAGTAACCATAAAGGCGTCAATTCTTATATATACGTATATCAGAGGATAAACATCGACTCATTGGAGTCACCATGCTCATCGGCGCTGCATACGCATTCGCGGCAGGTAGTAGTGTCATGATTGATACAGCCCTCACAATTCGGATCTACTAGCTAGGCTGAGAGATGGGAGGCGACAGAGCCGAGCATCTTCTTCACCAGACTGCAAAGAATGAGGAGAATTTGGCATTCACGACGGAATCCTGAAAGCATATGACTAAAGGAAATATGGCAAATGCGTGAACTGCGTCCTCTATGGCGTATGAGCGAACGAAGGAGACTAGGCTTAAATCAAATGGGCTAGGTTGTAGTCTTTGCTGACTGACATGAGATGGCTTCCATCGCAGTGTTGATTTCCATGTAAGAACATCTTTCTCTATATTGCCCACGATTGAATCAGTGGTCAAAGACTTTGGTGTAATAGGGATAACTAAGCTCGACAGCCATTTTGACTATTGCACGAAACGTATATTAGTCCGCACATTATAATATTTAGATAAGTTCAAGGATGATTGATCATATTGTCTGGGAGTTCATTTCATCTGTCACCCCTTTACCCCGCGCTTTTCATTTATCTATATCAGGAAAATTTTTATTAAGGAAATGTGACTATACGGGCCTGATGAATACATAGTTCACCCGTCAACTTTGAGAAGAAAAATATTTATTCCCTTCAGTTCTCTATTGCCATTTCAATCGGCAGGGGATGTTCTTTTGGGAAATGCGATCATTGCTGCCAAGGACAAAAGTAAAAAGAGACATCCTTCTATACGTGTACACATCGCATGTGTGTGTGTTAATGCGTTAAAGAAAGGTGTCATTGTTGATTTAAGGTTTGGAGCAGGCCAGCGAATCCTATTTGACAATGAAAGATAGAGTGCTTCGTTTATTTGTTCGAATGTTTTCATTTCTAGCGTTAGGTGTTTCGGTGTTGTTCTAAATCAGCAAGGACATATTAAGTTTGTGAAGTGGGATTGTATGTATACAATTACAGCAACCAAATTTCGCCTCAGTGAGACAGCACCCCTTAATTGTTGGATAGTGTGGACTCAGCCTTTAAGGGATGTTTGGACGATCACCATTAGTTTTAGCATTCTCAATAGGGATATAGGAATAAGCCCTCAATGGAGTGCAGGAAGAACTGTATCTGAAGTGGACTTCTGGCTATGGTTCTTCATGTGAGTGGTAGAGAGTCTAGGTAGATTAGGAGTTTTTGAACAACAATTTTCGTACATGTTCGGGGATTCGTGGTGGTTACTTTGGATAGGTTGGAGTCACATATCTGGAGTATAACTTTACCATCATTTTGGCTTATGCTACGCGCCATTATCTTGTGTTTTAAACAATAACAGCCAGGATCCACGCTGATGACCTAGATTTGAAGGGTCGTCAATGTCTTCTGTTTGTGTATTATTACGCTGCTGGCCATATGGATCAGCTGGGGATCTTTGGCTATTGCGTTGGTGATTGTTGGCATTATGAGTATGCATGTTACATGTATTGAGTTCTTCATAGGATCACTTTCGAGCCGATATTTTAGGAATGGGCTCCTTTTTTCGGACGGAACCCACTCCATAACCTCCTCAGTGAATGTATCGATTTTAGAGAAGGGTGAAGGATTCCAGTATCTACAATCACAAAACCAATGTTAAAAGCCATGGGCTTTGTGAAACAACATAGAAAAACAGGCCAAGGCGTGTTGACAGAAGCGGGAGATGTGGCGTCCATCGGAGAAGCCGGCGATTGCAGTATTCTAGCGCCGAAGTGGGCAATTGAGGAGCCATCTTACATGCCATAACCACCCAAGGTCCCAGGAATGTTTCACCTTTCAGTAGGATCTAGTACTAGAACGTGTACTAATCTTATGCACTAATAAAATCCAATGGCGACCTTGTATGGTATTAAAAATATATGGCCAGAGAAAGGTCTGAAGTTAATGTTTGACGAATGCCGCGTAGCATTACGTAGGCACCACTATCCATACCATCCAGAACCAACGATTTCTTGTTTCAGAATATTTTAGTGCCCAACCATAAATAAGTTTGTATAAAGGAATTCCTTGGGCAACCTGATGGTTGTTTTAAAATAATTCACTTTGAAAATGCGAAAAGATCAAGGATGTCAAAATCTTCCAAGCACTTTAGGTATGTGGCCCAAACGACGGGGAATGCGGTCACTCACATCAAAAATTTTGCCTTTGCCCTTGCTGAGCTTTTAGACCACCACACAACCTAGGATAAACGATTTAAAAATTATCTGAAACGATCAATGTTCAATTGACCATTGCATCTTATAAAATTCACTCTTAAATGGAAACAACCTTCACTACCTTGGCTGCGGAACGATTGAAATGGCGTCATCAGCATTTCAGTTTTCCTTATGAGCACTCTCCTGCCGATTATTGATTGAACTTGTGGAAAGATTATCTTTTCTCCTCAGCGACGCGCGGGTATGTTGATCAGGTGCGTAATTGTAATATGATTTTAAATTTTTCCTGTATATGGTGAAAGAAAGGGGGCAGCGGGGATGCTGAGCAAAAATCATAATATTTCAAGTACTCTCGAATTAATTGTGCTAGTACTTTTAATATATTTATTTTTGTATGCTCAATAGCAAATGGCTGTCCAGCAATGTCCCAAATTACCCCAGAGAGTCTTTTTGACCTATATAACAGATAAGTCTTACTTATGAACGACTTGTGACCTAGTTGACAACACTTAAACTGGTTGCCATGATTATTTTTTTTTTTTTTTTTTTTTTTTTTGTCATTCTCCCTGCCACCCAAATGGACCATGTTTGTTTTCGCCATTTCTGAGTTCTTGGCTACATGGGCTTTATCAGCTATTCCTGTCGTTATTGACTGCCAATGTTCATGCCTCCCATTCTTTGGAATGTCAAGTTGATTAGAGAGAATGCTTCGGGCTTCTGTTTTGTCAGTCTGCCTCTCTCCAGTTCTCAGTCTCTCTAGTGCAGCCGCTCTGGCCTGTGGTTGCCCCATCATTGCTGAGTTGGGACGCGCTCGATGCCTGCTGATGCGTGATGCATCATATCAATGATCATTCAATGTTCTCCTCTGGATATCACGAAAGTTAAGATTCGTCCTTTGTTAGCCTGATCCAACTTGTGTAAACCGAGTATTTTCCCTCAAAGCAGCCACTGAATGGCAGTCTCTCTCAAAGCAGGCCGCCTCAATTGGTAGTTTTCACTCGTAAAGTGGCAGGCCGCTCAATGTAGATTGTTCACTTCAATCGTGTTTCACCAAAGAGCCACTCAATGGTTAGTTTTCACTCAAAGGTAGGTTTTCACTCAAAGTCCAGACTCAATGGCACAGTTTCACTGCAAAGGCTGAGTTTCACTCAAAGCAGCACTCAATGGTAGTTTTTCACTCAAAGCGCACCACTCAATGGTAGTTTTCACTTCAAAGCAGCCTCTCAATGGGTAGTTTTTCAACTCAAACAGCGTCAGCCCTCAATTGGTAGTTCTTCACTTGCATAATCAGCACTCAAATGGAGTTTTCACTCAAAGCAGCCCGCTCAATGGTCGTTTTTCACCAAAGCACAGCGCTGTCAATTGCGTAGATTTTCACTAAGCAGCACTCGCATCAAATGTAGTATTTCACTCAAAGCAGGCCCTCAATGTGCGTTTTCACTCAAGCTGCCGCTCAATGGTGTTTTACTCAAAGCAGCCACTCAATGTAGAGTTTTTCACTCAAAGTCAGCCATTCAATGGGTAGTTTTCATAAAGTCAGCACGCTTCAATGGTAGTTTTCACTCGAATGGTAGTTTTCACTCAATCAGCTCGCTCAATGCGGTATGTTTTCACTCAAATCAGGCCTCTCCAATGCCAGTAGATTTTCACTCAGATAGGTAGTTTTTCACTCAAATCAGCCCACTCAATGGTAGTTTTCACTCAATGGTAGTTTTTCACTCAAGCAGACCACTCATAGATAGTTTTCACTCAAATCAGCCGCTCAATGTAGTTCACTCAAAGCAGCCACTCAAGGGTAGTTTCACTCAAAGCAGCCACTAAATGGTAGTTTCACTCAAAGCAGCCGCATACATGTCGTTTTCCCAGCCCCCGCCAATGTGGTGTTGTCACGTCAAAGACCAGCCCTCATGGTTTCCAGCCCAATTTGTTTCACTTCAAATCACCACTTAATCGGTAGTTTTCAACTCAATGTTAGTTTTCACTCAATAGCGCCTCAATGCGCTAGTTTCACTCAAATCACCGCGTCCGAATGGTAGTTTCTTCTCAAATTCAGCCTCTCAAACGCTAGTCTCACTCAAATCAGCCGCTCAATCAGGTTTTCACTAAAATCAGCCATTCCAATGGTAGTTTTCACTCGATGTAGTTTTGTCACTCAAATATCAGGGTTTTCTTTTCCTGGCGCTACGCGGGGAAGGATCGAGAGGGGATTATTTAAGCGGAAGTTTTGGGCGGGGAGTGCCCCCTTGCACCCTTGTTGCTGCTTGCACTCGCTCTTCGATCGTCCCGCGGAGATCGTGAGCCCGCCGGTGCTCGTTGTGCATGCGATAGATGGTGTAGCGTTAGTTGTGCGGAACGGTGGCGTGTGGTGTGAATGCGTGATTGTTGGCGTTCTAATGTGGTGTAGTTTTGTCAATGGCGTTGCATCGTTTAGAATAAGATTTGCATGTGTGGCGACCATGTTCTGTCTCATTGTTACTTGCGAGCCTAAAACTTATCTGACAGCTCACATCAAGAAATAATACGGCTACCCATAGGAATCGCATCCATGAGATCACGATGATTCTCTAAGCAACGGTATTGGGTCACTATAAACACGTCACCACTGAATTTACCGTTTACTATATCAACCGTGAGGGACGTTGGTATCGCGTATTGCGTATAATTTTCTCCACGCTCACGAAATCAAGCCAAATTTTATTCTTTTATAATGTGCTAGTTTTTCTTATCTCATAATAATATAGAATATATATTTTTATTAATTACATTATCTACAATTAGGTAGTTTTTTTCACTACAACATCAGTGTTAACTATTTTTTTCCTCTCTCAATTAATTTTTATATATATTTGGATAGTTTTCAATCTCAGTATAGTATAATTTGCGTTATAGTTTTACTCAAATCAGTATATATCTCATTTATGCGGGAAGTGGTAGGTGGGATGGGCTCAGTGGAAAGTCTGGTAGATTGTGAGAGTTTCACTCAAAGATCAGCCTCCCCTCTTTCTTCGAAAATATTTACGTGTGCTACTCTTTTTGGGTTGGCTCTCTCGACTCAAATCAGTGGGACTTACGTGCGTTCCGAGGTGTGTCTTTTTGCCACACTTTCTGTTTTTATCATCTGTGTATAACTAATTGATGGTACTGCAAATGATCGCTATTTAATTCATTCTTTCAGTACTGTTTATGTAATGTATGCTCGTATATATATATTATATATTAATTTATATAAATATTTTATACCGACCTCGGTTTACCAAGGTTTCGTTCCGCAGTTTCCATCTCTGGAAGGTCGCCCTCAACGCCGACACTCGACTGAATGTGCAGGAATTTGGATTTTTGTCACGGTCCAGCGATAGCTTGCCGTCTTCTTCAAGGACACTGGGGATATTTAACCACTAACGATGTTTCAGGGGAGATGCCAGTTTACTTCTTCCGATGGCTCACAGTAGGTATGTCTTTCGTTGATGCATCACAAACCTGCTAAAATCAAGATCCTTTGCAGTGGGCTGAGATTCACCAGATGGTGCGTACTCGAGAGGTCTCGAGTGTGCATATCCCCTCTCTTCAAATTTAGCGTAGGACTAGGCTATCCTGTCAGCTTGTTATTTGCCATTCATGCACCTTTTCTGCAAATGTCGTCATGTATGATTGCAATTTGAGCATTCTTCTTGAGTTTTTGTTTTCCTAATATCGCCGCGCGCCTTGATAGATTGTGAGATTTTATCAACTGCATTAGTCTATCAGCCTTGTAGCTCGCTGCACACGACCTTATTTGTTTTCGGCACTTGGCATGTTATTGTCGTAGCTCTGTTTCATATCACCTCTTTATATCTAATATAAGACTGGCGCTTAGTAATCAGTGAGTGCTTTTTTAATTCTCTTCAAAATATTTACCATCATCCTTTTTTACTTTTTTTTTTCACTCGATAATTTCAGATGGCTCTTCTGCATCAAAGCCTTGTCCTCGTCTCACGCATCTACTGATCTCCCTCACTTCTCGGCTTATCTGGTCACAAACGATTTACCTCCAGCGTTTATGCACATTCCACACAGTGCTATTGTAGGTGTATCCTGTCCATAGCAGAGTATTCTACTCGGGGTTTCTGGAGATCCTATAGTGGATCCTTAGTTCATGTGGTGTTAATGTAGATCAGCAGGACAACTTTGGCAAATCTCAGAGGCGCATGGAATTGGCCGTCATGCTGCCATTCTTCTGGCTTGTGCACATGCTCCGGAAGTTCACTACCTCTTTCGCGAACTCAGGGCCAATACATCAGGTGATCATACATGTTTGCTCTTTTCATGGGGATCATTTGTGTTATCTCCATGTTCTCATCATTCTTCTCCATCGTAATAATCGGTTCTCATTTTCTCCCGCCATATTCCTCGCTGGTGCATTGTGTAGCCGTGGTTGTTTTTCGCACTGCTTTCTGCTCGGACCGTGCGCGATCCTTGCTCTAGCTCTGTTCAGCCTTTCACTTCGAAGTTTATCTATGGCTCTCAGCTCTCATCTTCGACTATATCGCCTCCGGATGGCCGCTAGTTCCTTCTCCAGTGTCACTTCATATTTTATCATCTCCTTGTACACAATACCTGCCAATCCTATTGGCTCATTGTGTTGTACTTTCCTCAACCTATCCCTTACGATACTCCTGCACTATGCTTCTCTCTATCTCATAAACCATTTCTTAATTCCAATATTTGGTCGTCCTTATCCTTCGCTTTTGTTCCACTACTCAATCATCACCTCACCTTTCATTTCCTTATCTTCAACTCCGATTCATCTCCTTTTGTTATACAATTGGTTAGCCTGTCCTATTCTCATCATTCACGCTTCTCAGCCAGTGTGGCACAGTTTCCTTTAATCGGAGCGAGGTCCTCTTGTGATTAGGGGGGTGATCTGATGTGACTTGCTCACACTTCTAATTATTGCATTCACTACTGCTCCACTACACCTGCCTATTCATGCACCAAGAGGTAACAGAATTTTTACATTCCCGAGATTATCCAATAAAACTTTCTGCTTTAGCTGGGTGCTCTCTTTCTACTGATCGCATTAGCAATCTTTGAGTAGGTTCATGCTTAGCAGTCTTTTCCCCTGGCCTCTCACAACTTTCTTGTGCCCCAGCAGTTAGCTGCGTAGTTTATGGTCTACTCTATCACCTTACTAAGGTGAATTGCTACATCTTTTTCAGACAGCGCAGGGGCCAGACCTTCTCTTCTTTTTTCCTTCTTCTCCCGCACCCCTATTTCTTTTTCATGGGGTATGTAGATGGTTTTATGCTCAGAACTGCATTAATGATCCTATGTCTGAATTTTTGGGCCACAAGTGTCATTATATATAAATGAGTAATAGTAGGTTAAAGATGTCCGATGAAGCGGATTAGTTTGCCTGTATAATTATGCATTTTGAAATTGAGCTCTTATTGATTTTGGAATCCGTGATATGAACGTACTTTCTTTTGTCGTAATTGGCTCACTTCCAGCTATGCCCTCTGGGTTTGTATTGCTCTTTAAATTGCGCTTTTTCTTGTTGTGTTCAGTCGGGTGGTGGGCAAGGACCGTGTGCTCTGATTGTGTGAGGTTGTGTGTGTGTGTGTTGGTGTGTTGTGTGTGTGAATTGGTGTAGTTGTGTGTGTGTGGTGGGGGTGGTGGCTGTGGGGTCGTGGAGTCCATTCTCAATTCTTTTTGAAACTCTCCCTGGTAGCATACTCATTCTATCCCACTTTACCAACTCTTCAAATCTACCGGCTGTGATAATGGCGATGTGAGAATACACAAATTGTCTGCCAGCTATTGTTTACATGGGCGCAGATCGTTACCAGGCAGTTTCCTTGAGGGTGGGGGAGCTGTTATGGCTATTATATATTTTTATATTATACTATTCTCATAGGTTATATTATATATGGGCATAATAAATTATGTGGGTATATAGTTGGTCTTGTGTTGTTAGGGCCTCGGAATTATAATATAGGTTATATAAGAGTTTTTCGACATTTTAAAGTGCAAATCAGCCCGCTACGAATCGCTGAGTTTTCACTCAAGCCCATCCTCCTCACTGGTGAGTTTTTCACTCAACTCAGCGCTGTGTGCCCTCGTGCCGTAGTTGCGAGCCATCAATTGTATTACTCACAGAAGCGGTCTTCCTACTTGTAGTCTTTTGCGTGGCATCTTTTTTTTTCAGGGGGCACCCATTCGCAGGGGGTGGGTGGGTACCTTATTTGCGCGGTTATTTTGTTTTTCTACTAAATAACTTGCAGCGGTTTTCTCATTCTCAACGTACTCAGCCGAGCATCAAAGCAACTATGACTACATAAACATGGTTTTATATTACTCTAGAACAGATGAGATGTGGCATCTTATGAAGGTAATGCGATTGCAGAGTTTCACTTGCAAATCTTTTTCAAGCAACTTTTCTCAGAGGGAGTGAAGAGGGCGTGGGTTACCCTCGAGGAAAGTGGCACTTATTCTGACCCCTGTAGGAAGTGTTTCACTGGATTTATTTGGCAATTTCTTTGCCCCGTTGGCTTAGTCGCAGGGCTATCGGTTTGTATGGTTCGTGTCGGTCATTCCGCTGTTTGTCGCTGATGTGTGCTTCTAGCCTCCCAGTCTCATGAATGATCCCTGTCGGATATGTGTGAGCTGTTGTTGCTCATTTTCTATTCTCAGAAAGTCGCAGAAAGAAACACAGGGCATCATATACTCATCGCATCTCAATGGCACGATAGTTGCGTATCATCTCTCGCAGTAATTTCTCCAGGGTTGTAAAAAATTGTTTGAACTGCTCCTCTTCCATTTCGGCGCATTTATGATTTTTTACTGGACCCATCTGTACATGATGGTGGTTTATTTGCTTGTTCTCATGCTTTTTGAAGATCTATGAATGCGCGCGCACTGGCGAGTGGCTGCATTTGTTTTAAAACCCCGTATAACATGTCATCATTTTCGGCGTGGCCATGCTTTACATGTTGTTTCAACTTAGACCAGATGAATGATGACTTGCCTTAGGCATTGTCATTTTTTCTATTGTTTTTTCTCTCTTTAAGAGATCAGATCAGCCGAGTTGGTTCGACTGGTGTGGCCATTTGTAGTGGCTTTTAAATGTGGCCGCCACTATTTTTCACTCAGAATTAGACAACTCAGGTGTCGTTTTGGTTCCTCGTAGTGGCACAGCAATGGTAGTCTATGTCTATGATGGCCATAGACACATGCCCCTACTTTATTTTTGTGATACGCTGAGTCCAAGAATTGCGCATAGTTCATGTCCTGTGCGAGCATTTTAGTTGTCATAAATATGGATGGCCGCGTATGATAACTTCGTCACGCAAATTTACTAATAATGGGGGTAGAACATTTATGTCTTTTGTCCTGTTTTTCCTGAGGAGGAGGCCTCTCTCTGTTACTGGCGTCCAGTCTATTACTTGGTGTTCAATATGGTTTATAGAGAGATAGCTTCCTTGGTAAGTTATTTCTGGTGTCAGCTCGCTGAACTATTCCAATATAACTAACATTATTTACAGTTCCTTTGGGTTAGGGGTTAATCAAAAGACGTTGTACTTCAACAACACTCTGCTTATTCACTCACTTCCTCTGCTTGGAAGTTAAGCCATTCTCACAGTTTTCTCAATCACCATTAATGATCTGAGCTTTCATGGTGGGGCATTACTATCCTGACAATTTTGCATCTTTGCTCGCCGAGCAGTTTGCCATAAACTTGATTATGTTTTTTGTTTTACAGATATACGTTAAAGTTTTATGATGGATCACTTTATGCCATGAGCTTTTTTTTTTTAATTGAAATGAGCCATGCACAGTTTCACATGCACTATGCAGTTGAGGCCACTCTCTTGATTTGGGACGGATTTTAATTCACCAGATTTTCTTCGCCGTTCTGAGGTTGTGATCTCGTCTCAAGGGCAAAAGTTATTAGGAAGCCAACAGAGTCGATCGATGTTGAGGCAACTCACTGCAACCTCTGCTCTTTGATCAAGAGACATTGCTTGCAGGTGAATGACATGATGATCGCTTGTCCTGAATGCACATCAAAGGGGCAATTTTTGTTCGAGTGTAATTTCAGGAATGAATCAAATTTTTTCCTGACGTATGTGCTTTGTTGTTATAGAAATTTAATTTATGTGATTTTAGAAAGGTGGAAAAAAGTTTATAAGGGATAAATAAACGCCCGATATTAAATGACCCACCTGTATTAGCTGTGGCAAAATCATTCTATTTCGCTGTGAAGGCTTCAGTCATGTGGTAGATCTGTTGGTTTTATCTTCCATCTCTAAATTGGTTCACATATGGACATTTTTGAAAATTTCGAATTATTCTCACTCGATTTCAACTCACCTAATGAATATTGTTGCAGTCTTGAATTGTGTAAGTTTCAGTTTTTCGAGTTGTGTTAGTACATGCCTATTCTCTCTTTTTGTATGCGCTTTGTGGTGGTTTCTTGGTTTATGTCTCTGCATGGCTCAAATGGCCGTTGTCTCCCTGTTTCAGTAACTTGGTATTTATACTGTACTGCCTCCAGAAGGATTTTTCAGGCTGAGTCCCGACTCAACTGGTGTTATTTTATGGAATGATCAGGGATGCTCAGCATGCTCTAACGTCACTCGCGCCATATCGAATGCCTTAAGCCAGACTTAACTGGTCTAAGCCAAACACTCGGGTATATTATATAGAAAGTGTGATTTGTAAGAGTGTCGTTCTACCATTCGGGGGTGCTAAACATGCTTAACCTATCATATTGACTTTAAATATTGATGAGGTCACCCTGCATGCTGCGGACAATACAGTACCCCAGTATGAGGTCATCTCTGAATGGTGGCCGCGTGGTATGAGTATTATCTTGTTGTTTCAATCTACGCGAGATAGGCGGCATGGAGAGTTACAGAGCTTCTGAAAGCAATGCCGACAAATAATTGGAACGATCTATCGAAAAGGGTGGTGGTGTGTGCTTTCTAGCGTGCAAGGGAAAACAGATTTGGTGATTTGAACTCAACATGTCCAAAGGGTGATTACTCTTGTGTCAGGCTTTCGTATTGGCATTCTCTCACGCAGATAGATGTGACTTGGTGAGTCCGAAGGTTCTAGATAGTGTCGTCAAGACTGTGTTTCTTCTCAATATCGATGGGAGGTTAGATATGTGGTGATGTGTTAGGTTGATGTACACGGGTAGTAATAATATCACAAGATATACTATTATATGTTATGATATTTTTACGAATATATGTGTATCATATTATTATACCACCCACAACCGCACACACTAAAGGGGGGGGGAGGGAGGTCGGCGAACTCAGAGGCTGACCAATGTGACACCTTGATAAAATATAATTAAATGGCCGTTCATATCTTCAAACGGGGGTGGTGCCGTTAATTACCCAATGCCCAATTTTCATTCAATCATACCTTGGAGGTTCTCTTGTAGGCTTGATAATAGAGTTATGGGACCTCTCGTCGCGGTCTGGCTTTTTGGAGTTAGACGTTAATGGGATCACTCTCCACATACGTGTTTCGAGCTCAATGACCGCACCGCTGCAGACAGTGCGGGACGATCCTTCCACGACCACGGCCCGCACTCCCACGCGTGGTCTCGCGAGCGGTGGGCACACATGAGGCGAGAGACGCCTCCTCGCGTGCGGGTTCGTCGCGGCCTCGGGCCTTGCGGCCGAGAGGGGATAATATGCGCTGTTCATTCGCCACACCGGCATAGCGATGGATCAGGCGGGTCTGCCGTCGGCACGGTCTGCGTTCGTTGGACCGATTTGCACACTGCCAGCCCGCGACACTCGCCTCACACCATGAGCTCAAGGGTTTCCGCGTTGCATGGGATCTCATCCTCACTCCTGGCGGCCAGAGATCTGTCCCACCGACGGGTGGCCGATTCGGCCCTTGGACACCAACATCGACAGATGCAAACATATCGTATAATTCGCTGGAGGCAAACGCATCATAAACGCTCACGACTATGAGAAATAGAGGGGGTGAAGGATCGATGCGGCTCGCTGGTCTCAGCATGATCGGCTTATTCTCGGCGGGCCGGAAAGGCGGTATAAGTCCAGTGTTCCGAAGTGAGTTCCTTGCGCTCCTGCATCCTTTGTTTTCCCCAAGCCGTGACTGTTACGCACCTGCCCCATCTAGCGCCACTCAAGACTTCGCAATGCCCCGCCACACCTCCGAAAGTGCACGCGACGCTCGTTACCTCACCGGCATTGCCCCCGTGCTTCTCGCCCGCCTAAGCCCCCTCCTAACCAAATGGTATGAGGTGGGGGGGTGGAGACTGCGACCGATAGACGAAGAATGAAACATCGACTTGACAGAGGTGGTTCGCTGGTGCAACATGGGGCAATCGGACAAGGAGGAAGCTTTGCGCCTGCAGGTTGAGATGGCTGGGTAACGTCTCTCTGACCGGACCCTTACCACCTTCTTGGCGTAATGCGGTGAATAGTGTTTAAATGAATGCGCTGCATGATCGTCACACTAGCAACCCGCGATGACCAGCTCGGCCACTCTGGTACGTGTACGTTCCGCGCGCTCCCTGCGTTTGCCATTGCTGAGAATCTGCCTGACGTTGACTTGGGAGCCGCAGGACCAGACACGGTTAGTTGGTCTCTTGACGAGGCGTGTTGCCGTTAATGGCTTCACAACCTGGGCTCGATTCACCACAAGCCCTACGGAGCGATCGT
>CM068952.1:74273489-74289233 GCA_035128595.1 Eptatretus atami
AACTCCTTCGTCTACACTTGTTAATCTTGGTGTCACCATGGACTCAACACTCATATATCCCACATACTGTCAAAATCAGTAAACCGTCTTTATCGTTATTATATAATGTTCATTGTTCAAATATACTTTTGGTTGCAGGAGATGACGCGAGATGATGCGGGTGTGTAGGAGATGATGCGGGTGTGTAGGAGAGGATGCGGGCATATAAACTGGAAGACAACTGAAACCCTGATTCATGCTATCATCACGTTACACTCGCATGATACTGCAGTCTGCAATTGACTGAACAAGTGTACCTGCCTGTTCTCTCAAGCTACTACAATGTGTGCCAAATGTGACAGCCATGCTTGTAGTTCAAACTCATAAATCCAAACATATCACTCCAATCTATAATAAATGTGTGTGTGTGTGTGTGTGTGTTTCACTTGCCACTCAATGGCAGTTTTCACTCAAAGCAGCCAATCAATGGCGGTTTTCACTCAAAGCAGCTAATCAATGGCAGTTTTCACTCAAAGCAGCCGCACAATGGCAGTTTTCACTCAAAGCAGCCACACAATAGTAGTTTTCACTCAAAGCAGCCACTCAATGGCAGTAGAGAGATGGTCACAAAACAATGTTGTGACATTAAAAGGAAACAGGATACGTGCTAAACAGCTTATTGGATTATTTGCGTCGAAGAAGGTCCGAAAACCGCGGTTCGATTCCTACAACTTTGAAAAATTTGACCTTTGTGGCCTTTAAAAGGTCAAGGGTCAAGGATTAGACCTTTGTGCAAACTCCTCTGGAACATTTAGGAACAATATAACGTCAATATAGGCTATTATGGCATTTTCGCACTCCTCGGATTATCCATACTTTGATGCCAATCAACGTAAAAACAAACTTGAAGGGGGCGCCCGGCAAGGTGTTCGAGATAGAGCAAAATCGGTTATTCAAAGACAATTTAGGTGGGGAATGACCTCCAAGATATATGCATAAAAAATATGTCATCCCAGCTCTCAAAGTTTGGGCGGTCGTATAATTATGTCAAGATTCGCAATTTTCTAAGTTTTTTGACCTTGTGACTTGACTTAGGGACGAAAATGAAAAAATTCGGACGACAAGTTTTTAGGATAATTCTTTTTGCTATTCAAATACCGAAGAACATTTCCATTCAGTCAACTTCCCTAGAAGAGATTAGATTTTTAATACCGACTACCCCTAAAAATAGCTATTTTTTGGCGTGGCTCGCGCGCAACAATGGACGGTAGCATGCCCTCATCCAGGAAAACAACAACAGACATTGATATGGCACAAACCAAGTTTCATCAAGATTGGATATAAAAGTCTAACGGAGTATGCTCTGGACAGACAGACAAGCCGGTAGCGTGAACATGGGTATTCGACTACCAATAGAGCCTGACGTGATGGGCCGTTCGATGGGGAATGAACCTGAGGAATTAAAGCACAAGAAAATTAATGATTCTAGCTTTCCAAGGGTTAATGCTGCAGATTGGTTTTTTCGTTTAAATACCCCCACATTGAGGTTTTTTCGGCCGTTGCTAGGCAACGGAGGGGTCCATAGCAACGGTTCTTTTTCACACAATAACTAGGACAATACCAAGAACCTACGCATACCAGTTTTCATGTATATCTGGACTCATAATCTCTGAGATATAACGAACTTCATTTTTTTATGTTTTCCCCCCCCCGACAGCGGTTCATTCAAAGTCTATCTTCTCCGACAGTTTTCATAGGATCGCGGCTGGATTTTTGACAAATATGGCTGAATGTTTCTGCCCACAGTCGCTCGTGGCCCGATTTTTGATTTTGCGAAAATATTTTTTTTATGATTTTTTCAAAAATTTCAAAAGTCCCGTTGCTAAGCAACGGTGGTGTCAATCAGCAACGGTTCTCATTTGCACACAATCTTGGTCATGGTATGAACCTACCAACGCAAGTTTAATCGAAATGGCCAATTGTATTAATGCGAGCACTGGACGCGAACAGAGGGACAGACAGACAGATAGACAGCCGTAGGCGGAATGGCTGCTCGCGTCTAGATTGGAAAGCTGGCCGACGCGACTGGCTTGGATAGTTCCATGTACATGCTATCAATCAATTTAGCACAATAAAATATGATTATACAGCCTCTAAGTTTGCGGCCCAGAAACGCCGCCTTGTGAAATTTCAGGCATGTTTCCAAAGAGACTCTAAACAAATTGGCAGCCCTGGTAATTTCATTATCTATTCGCTAAAGATTTATTTTTTATATGATGCTGTAAGACCATTCTCCTTTGGGGCACAAAAAAGGCAGGTCCTCGGAGGTCCAGTTTCGGAGGTAATGAATTTTTTTGTACAGTCCACAATAAGTGGTACGATGGGTACGTAAAGTATTTTTAGCTGTTGCTTTCAGCACGGAGGTGTGCAATAGCAACCATTCATTTTTGTGTACATGCTCGCCACTTGTACACATTTCACTCCAAAGTTTTCATCAAAAAAATCAGACTCTTTCTCTAGAGAATATTTCACAATTAACCGTTTCTGAAAATGTTCGACATGGTACCGCCCAAATCTAATCTCCTTCTACAAATATTCTTTTGTTAGGGCTGCAATTGGCATGAAGGGAGCTAGATAGATTGCGCACAGAAACTGGTCGTAGTTCATGAACTGGTCATCATTTGCGTACGGTCAAATATTCAATTTTTCAGTTTTCTCTGTGTTTGATAGACATCACCAAGCTACATGCACTTGTGTGAAAAAAATTAGCAAAAAACCATTTAATTAACGGCGAATATGGTAATTTTTAATTTGAACTTTAATGGATAATCCTTACAGAGGAATACACATTTTCGCGTTGATTCTCGAATTCACCCTTTTGAGTAATTGGATGTGGATCAGTTATCCTTTGGCCGTTTTGGACAATTCAAAGTGCCCAAATTAATCCTGAGAAATCTGCTGGATACATAACTATGTAAACGATTATTTACTAGAATCTCTTTTAGGAGTTTGTACATATTGGTCAGGGTTTGCTGAATAATAACGGAGTAGAAAAATCAATTTTGCATCATGCAACAGCAAGCCCCAAGTGCTTACTCACTAAAAAATAACAAAATGATTAGATTAAAAGCTTATTGTTGAAATAAATTCAGTTTATTCAAATTTGACTCACCCACATCCGCCGCCTCCGCCACAATCCGCCGCCTCCGCCTGTTTACTCCACCCCTGACTTGTATCACTTATTTGCCTGTTACAAAAAACCTATTGCACTATTTTTTTATTTCTGTTTTTTCGCACATTAAACTAGACAAAATTACTTTCTTCCCATACTAAGAATATCTGGATATCTAGATATCTGTGGTTTTCTGGTCTGGTAGTCAAAAGTGGAAATGGATGTTTTGAAAAAACATGTAACAACCCACCTTTTTAGGGTGAGCCAGTTCATGAACTACGACAACTCTAAGCTTCGATTTTTTGACCACTTTAAAAGGCCGTTGCTATGCCCGTTGCTTGGGCTGGGGTCCCATATTTCGAAAGCACACCGATTCCGCAGAAATATTGGTCCTCCTACGCAATTTCATTGGAATGCAGTTGGTGGTTTAGCCCCTAAGGCTTGACCAGTTTTCGCGGACAGACCAGACAGATGGAAATGTCCAGAATAAGGGTGGCTCTAGAGCAGCAACAGACAAACAATATCGATGGAAATACTGATAATAGTAGGAAAAAAAAAAACTTTTTTTTTTCTTTGACTAGATGGAGCTACCCAACAGAGCAGACACACAGACAAACGAACAAGAGGTCACTCTGGCCTGGCGCTCGTAAACGCAAAAATGGGGAAAATTAAGCCAAATTCAACCTGTATCCACATCAACTTGTAGATACGCTGAAAAACATGGTGCTGCCTTTAGTGTTCATGTTAGAAAATGTGGTGTCCTACTTGAATTTTGGCCATGTAAGAAATGCCTTGACATTAACTGGTGTCTGCATAATGACAGTTTAATTTTTTATCTGGCATTCTAATTGGGTGAAAATTAGGTACAGTAATGCCACTGCACTAATGTCCTTTCATGAATAACTTGCATTACAGGCAATTTGTAGATGCCTTAACGCATGACAAGTAATCCGCCTCACTGGGGCACTGAAAGCTATCACGGCCAGAAAATGTCCATCACCCTGTGGCCACATAGCGACTCCAGCAGCTGCTGGAGTCGGGACGGCCTGGGGGTGTTTCGAGAGTGAGCAACCTTGGCGGAGCCATGAAAGTAACATAATTTGCAGAGTTGAATGACCGAAGGACGCCATAGAATGCTGTGTGCAATCGGATGTCCATGTCGTAAGTCGTGAGCTGTCGCTCAATGTGTCAATTCAACAGGCTTGCATTCTGGAGCAATCTCAATCACCTGCAATTATGACCCTGAGGGAAAGGTCGTGAGGTGCACGTATCACTCGGTCATCAATCAATTGTTTCAACATTTCAGCAAAGGTAAAGGCATGATCTAAACATTTGCAGAAATAGATCACCTCTTGGAAAAACATTCTCTTTTACTTGAGCGCTCAAAATTTTCATGTTCACACAAGATGCCCCTTCTGGTTCTACAGCGATGGTGGAACTAACTCTCACTGAAATTTTTTCATCAGGAATTCTTCAGCCAGTAGTTAAATGCGCTCAGCCAGTTACTCCAGAATTTGCATACCTGCAAAAGTCAATGCTAATCTTTGGCATGAATACAAAACATGTCGAATATAATAATTCAGAATGAATTCCTGAGGAAAACGTATTCCAAGTACAAATCAGCCATTCTGTGCGCATTGGTAGAGTTTTTGCACATTTGCCATCCAATGAAGGAACAGGAAGTCAGCTGCCATGTGTCATTCCTCATAGTAAACCTTCCCCGCGGTTGCGGTTTTGCAAGTAGCAACCTCAAGCATACAGACACACGTAGGGTTCCCAGAGTGAGTTAACGTCCATAAATTAGATTCAAGATTAGAATTGGCTCTCCCTGTGTCTTAAAAGTTTGAGTAATACATGCGTTGTGTGGGTTTTAGCTTGGGCTCTCCCTTCTTCTTCATCTTTGCTATCCAGTATTTCAACAAGAAACCTGTTCCCTGCTGTTATTCATTTTTCTACATTTCATGCTTCTTTCGGTAACTGCTTCACGCTTTCACCTCTCCGTAAAATTTTAATCATCACCTGCCCTCCCATTTCCTTTCATCTTCTTCATCATTCGAACTCCCAGCGAAAACCTTCCATTCCTAGTCATCAGTCATTATTGTAAATAGGCCCGACAAAATAGCCCTGTAACCTGAATGAATAATGGTTGAGTGGAACAATAATTGATGGACAGAAGGGGGTTAATTATTATTTATTTTCAGGCACCTAAAACCTTTGCATTTCAATGGCAAGTATTACATTTGCATTAATGGAACAGCCACCAACCATTAAAAAGCATCTAATTCCTTCTCGGGACTCAGAAAAGCGGAGACAAAGAATCAAAGAAATAAGGCTGGGACCCAGACAGCGAACCATTCAACAAAACTTATCTTTGAGCAATCAACGAACTAATCCAAGTAGAGACCTAGATGAAGCGGCTCACAGAAGGTAAACACCTTACCTTCCTTCTATTTCCAAATCTCAAGAAACCCAACTAACTTCACAAATATAGACGCAATGACCTGTCACCAACAATGTTACAAACTTCTGATAGGAATATCACAGAATGATGTACCACCCCGAACAAGGAAGAGACCTAAAGGCAGAACAGAAGGGATGCAGAGCAGGATGCTATGAACAACAGACGCCCCTACTACTAACCAAGGCTGTACTTGAAAATTGCAAATACAAGAAGAGTTCATGCAAATTAATTTCCACAGTATGGATAGCCAAAAATAATCTTTTGGTATGAAGAGATAATACATTCATAGATAATTGTAACAAGATGAAACCCCAAATAATCAACCGATAAAGAAAGCAATGAACTTTGGAATAGCAACATTGTATAACAGCTACTTGGAGATATAAGAAGATACGTCGTGGGATTCCTTCCAGGAGTATGGCCTTTCACCCCTCCTATTTTGACTGGCATGGACCCACTGAGGGCAACCTCATTCATGAGCAAGGACCTGGATACAACTGACCGTCAAATAGAACATGTCCAAAGAGACAAGAAGGTGACACATACTACTTTAACATGGACGATTTTAAAACTCTTTGCACGAAACGATGAAAATAAAACACTGAAATTAGTGAAACGATACTCTGACACATTCAAATGGAAATTTGGCCGAGATAAGGTGTGGCCAAATACAACATTCATACAAGATAGACCCAACAAAGTGGACAGACATAAAAATCGACCTTAACACAAATACAGGAGCAGAGAAATGAAAAAAAAGGCCCATTAAAATACCAAAATACCCAAAATCGAGCGTAGAAGAGCACACAAAATATATGTAGCAAACAAATACAACAACAATTACTAAAACATACCTGTGTTGAACGAGGGCTGATTCTGAAACATATACCCTTTCTCTAAGGAACAAAATATAGCCATAAACCAACTGGTATTCCAGTACAGATGCGGAATATAAACTGGCGCACAAGTGAAAAATCCAATAAATTGACATCCAAACAGGAAACTGCATCCCCATTCCAAATAATGTATGTTTAAAAAAAAAAAAAAAAAAACTGGCATCCAAAAGTGTAACGCTGCCGAGACGAGGAGGAGGTAGTGGCCCGAAGGACTCACCAAGTGCACGATTACAACAGCAAATTGGCTTTGAGTATGTGAAAAGTGCAACAGACTACAAAATCCAATTGCAAAGCAAACACGAAGACAACAAACCAGAGAAGGTAATCCCTAGCCCTCAGAGCAAAAAATTTCCAGACAGGTGGCGAATGGAAGATGTCACAAAATAAACCAAACAACAACAAACTAGAGGGGGAGCACTCGGTAGATGTGCAAAACCTCCGCCGACAAACTGCTGGGTCCTCAAGTGAACCTTAATTTATCTCCATATCATTAAATATGAACGTCAACAGTGGGCTGACAGAGTTATATATATATATATACTCCCAAACATTTTTTTTTTGGGGGGGGGGGAGGGAGGGGAGATATATATAACATGTAGAAATGCAAAAAAATATATATATATATATATTTTTGAAAATGGCCGCCATAGCGGCCAATATTGAATTTTGGGCCGAGTCCAAAAACTGGTGGCATGGTCCTTGGACTCATACCTAATTCCCAACCAAGTTTCGTCAAAATCGTCGAAGAGTTTTTTTTTTCGCAATAACTTGTTTTCACCAAACAAACAAACAACAAAACGAAAGGGGTGAAAACAGTAACCTCCAATCTTCGATGGGAGCGATTCAGTCTGAAGACGACATGGTTCACGAGCCGGTATTAATGAAATGTAAAATTGTTTCAGAAGTCAAGGATGACACAATGTGATAATAATATATATTATATATCAATGATCATGATGTGGTAAGCGGGTGACAGGTATTAGTTGCAAAATGTCGAAAACCCCGTTTCGTTCAACAACTTTTCAAAATTTGACCTTTGCATAAAACGCTTTAAAGGTCACAAAACAATGTTGTGGACATTAAATAAGGAAGGCAGCGATACGTGCTATAGCTTATTGGAGTTAGTTTCGTCGAAGAAGTCGAAAGCCCGGTTCGATTCCACAACTTTGAAAATTTTTACTTTGTGGCCTTTAAAGTTCAAAGGTCACAGGACAATGACCTTTGGTGTACTTCCTCTGGAACATTTCAGGAAGCAATATAACGTCATTTCGGCTATATGGGATATTCACACTCCTCGGATTATATATCCATATTTGATGAAATTAGCGTAAAAACAAACTTGAAGGGACCACCGGGCAAGGTTTCGAGTAGAGCAAAATGGATTTGAAGACTTTAGGTGGGGATGACCTCAAGATTATGGATAAAAAAATATTGTCATCCACTCTCAAAGTTTGGGCGGTCGTAAATTTTTATGTCAAACGTTGCAATTTTCCTAAGTTTTTGACGCTTGTGACCTGACCTTGGGACGAAATGAAAAATCGGCAACGACAAGTTTTAGATAATTCATTTTGCTATCAAATACCGAAGAAAACCCATTCTTCAGTAAATTCCATAGGAGAAATAGATTTTTAATCCGACTACATAAAATGGCTATTTTTTGGGTGTGGCTCCGCCACAATGGCGTAGCACGCCCTCATCAGGAAAACACAACTAGACATTGTTATCGAGACACTATAACCAAGTTTCATCAAGGATCGAGATCAAAGTCCACGGATTTGCTAAGAGAGACAGACACACAGACACAGACATAACGAATATGTGGTCACTCTGACTGGCGCCGGTGATCCAATACAGCCCAATGATTGCAAAAGCCAAAAGAAAAATATAAAAGATATCTCAACAGATATACACTGACAACTGGGAAAATGATAAAAAGAGAAGGATTAATAAAAACAAAAAGTTTGGAAGGATTGGGAATAAACAAAGAACACTCTCTTTTGTACTGGTAAGAAGGAGGTGCAGCTCAACTGGGGAAAATAAAAGAAAAAAAACGAATTCAAATTTTTAAATAATAAAATGCCCCCAAGAAAACCATTAAAAAAAAAAAAAGGGGGGAAAAAGAACTACACCAATGGGATTTTTAAGAAGATGGCAAGACTGAGTCTAATCGGACAAGTGTAGGTTTTGCAATTACGAAAACAGAAAACACGGTCACCTCCTATCGGGTGTAAAACCTCATTTGAGAACAACTAGACTGTCATGTCCATGGGAGTTTACCTACCTGGCGGAATAGATATATTATATGAGATAACACTGAGACTCGGAGATTAATGCGGCAGCGTTACGGGGCGTCGTGGCGGAGAGACTGATACGCACCCAGGAGGAGCACAGGCACACCGGCGCTGCACCATGAGAGGACACCGCTACAGTTTCTTAAAAGGAATATGTTTATGAAATTTACAACAGACAATATATAGAAGGTAATGACAATATAATGGTAAAGTAAATAATTCACTAAGTTGAGGCACCCTCAACACGACTCAATCTGACAAAGGGAACACAAAATGAAAAGAAAAGAAAATCTTCCTTCTTAACCCTCTGCACTTAGGTTGGCCCAGAGCTGAATCGCTTGTGGAACCTGGAATCAGCGCTTCTCTCCGCACCTCAGGCAATCCGCGAGCGGCACGCGCACATTCAAAGCTCAAAGCCCAGCATAACCACTTCGTGTGTTCAGATCGCCTGCCAACCGACCCCGACCAACCAAGAAAGGCAGCGTCTTACTACTATAGCGAGCAAAATCGCCATCAACATGAATTCAATGGCCGTTGTCGTCGTCCTCGGCGTGCAACTCAGACTCCACTCTGCCTCTTTCGGTAACAATGCGCCTTGTGCCTGCCACTCTGATCACGGCTCTCCACAAAAGTGCACAAGCCTATCAGAGTCTGAATGCCTCTCAAATGTCCAACCTACTGATCAACAGCCTCTCGGCCAAAATGCGAGCAACTCTCCTTCGCTCTTAAAATGCGGCAACTTGCCTTCCTTTGACTTCGATCAACGCCCAATCTATTATCCCTCCGCCTTTGAGCGTGGCCTGCACGCACCAAACCGAGAAGGCGGGGCTTCTCTATCTCGCTAGCTTTGACACCACGTCAATCAATCGTCATGCGATAGATACCACTAGCTTGTTGTCACCTTTGCAAGGCGGGGCTTTCCTGCCCTTTGATATAGATAGAGTATTTAGAGATATAGTTCCCACTTATTGGCGATCTTGAAATATAACATAGGGAAAAATCAAGGGCAATCATATACTACTGGGGAACTTTTCTTACTCCTTAGCTAATTACACCCGCACCACCCTCAACGTGTGACACGTAACATTAAGCTCACAGGTTACCTACTTAACTTTCACTCGAGAATGCCTCCTACTCGTCCACGGAACGCGAGCAAGCTAAACCTGCTATGTTCCTCTTTAAATTCTCCATCTACCGCCCAAAATCGTAACAGTACATACAAAGGCAGCACAAGGTAAATATATAGAGATATAATCCACTGGCAGCATCTGCAAAGTCTCATATATATATATAGAGTATAGAGAATACAATAAGAGGAGGAAGAGATTGCTCCTCAAATATGACCTATATAAGCGTGAACATAGAAAACAAAAGCATTGTGACCAGACCCATTGTTCTCAGGAACAAAAAGGAAGACAGCATGCATGAGTGAGTTTTTTTGGCAACAATTTTGGCCTAAACAACACAGATATCAAGAAACAACACAGAAAATACCGGATCAAAAATGAATAGAATAGATGAAGAGCGTCAAATTGTACAGTGATAAATGGAGCAATGGAATAAAGACTCATGGAGATGGTAAAAACTCATGGGAATATTACGACAAACAAACTGCAGTTGGAAGCTGTCCGGGCTTGTGACGATCCTAAAAGACCCTCGGACAACATTTACAACTTGTCCATGAATCATGGTCCCTTACTGAAATGGATGAGGATGTGGGTACTTCGAGACTCAAAGTGGACTCTGTTCCAGCTTCTGAAACACCACGAATGGAGATAGCAACCAACGACACAACAGACACGGTTTGTGATGCACATATATGCAACACTCCACGCAGCACACAAGCACACCCCTTTCCTAATTATTAGGTTCTGATCGATATCATTCTTGTTGATGACCCCCATTGTTGATTGTTGTAGATAGCTGCATATTCTTTGTAGAATGAATCTTGTTGATTCTTGCAGATGCTGCATATTCAGCAAACTTTTAACAACTTAGTTGATTTAAACCCAACACCGAAAGTGAAGGTGTTACGTTTTCAGCTCCCTTTCTGTCTGTTGGGATACAGGATATCTCAAAAACATTTATGGACGGATCCGGATTGAAACTTGGGTGGACAGGTTGGGTGGTGTGACAAGGACGAACTGATGAGAATTTTTGGTGAAGATCCGGATCCGGATCAGACTACTAGAATTTTTAAGTGATTCTTACCATTGAGAGATAGGCGCCAAAACCGATATAGTACTGGTATGGCATGATATTTCAAAAATGTATTGGGTCCGAATGTTCTCGTGGATAGCATTACGTGGTGGAGGTAATGTGCCTCTACCAAGTTGCCTTTCTAGTTTCAGTGTGCACAACACACCTTCTTTCGCTTTTCAAATCTTCGTGGGGTGGATCAAATATCACCCTCTTGGTTACATCAATTTAGTGTCAGTTTTCATTGCTACACTGATATCGCCAGATCTACGCAAACATATTGAACCTGATGATTTTTTCATCTTCTCATAACCTCTGACATCCTGCTGCTTAACTCCAAATAGTAAATGTCCAAAATTATTTATTAAACAAACTGTCAAAAATGACATCCTGATTTGCCCCATATCGGTTTATCAAAATCTAACTTCATTTTGTGAAGCTTGAACAAATCACAATCTAACTCCTTCGTCTACACTTGTTAATCTTGGTGTCAATGGACCAACACTCATATATCCCACATACTGTCAAATCAGTAAACCGTCTTTATCGTTATTATAATAATGTTCATTGTTAGAATATACTTTTGGTTGCAGGAGATCACGCGAGATGATGCGGGTGTGTAGGAGATGATCGGTGTGTAGGAAGAGGATGCGGGCATATAACTGGAAGACAACTGAAACCCTGATTCATGCTATATCACGTTAGCAGCTCGCATGATAATGCAGTCTGCAATTGACTGAACAAGTGTACCTGCCTTGTTCTCTCAAGCTACTACATATGTGTGCCAAATGTGACAGCCATGCTTGTAGTTCAAACTCCATAAATTCCAAACATATCACTGCCAATCTATAATAAATGTGTGTGTGTGTGTGTGGTGTGTTTACTTTGCCACTCAATGGCAGTTTTCACTCAAAGCAGCCAATCAATGGCGGTTTTTCACTCAAAGCAGCTAATCATGGCAGTTCACTCAAAGCAGCGCGCAAACTGGACGTTTTCTCACTCAAAGCAGCCATCACATTGGTAGTAGTTTTCACTCAAATCGACCACTCAATGGTTAGTTTCATCACTAAAGGAGCTCACATTGGTCAGTTTTCACTCAAGGCCAGCACTCAATGGTATTTTCACTCAAAGCAGCCACTCAATGGCAGTTTTCAACTCAAAGCAGCCGCTCAATGGTAGTTTTCATTCAAAGAGCGCCACAATGGAGTTTTCACTTCAAAGCAGCCACTCATAAGCAGTTTTCACTCAAAGCAGCCACTCAATGGCAGTTTTCACTCAAAGCAGCGCTCACACAATAGTAGTTTTCACTCAAGCAGCACTCAATGGAGTTTTCACTCAAAGCAGCCACTCAATGGTAGTTTTTCACTCAAAGCAGCGCCATCATGGAGTTTTCACTCAAAGCCAGCACTCAATGGAGTTTCACCTCAAAGCAGCCACTCAATGGAGTTTCACTCGCCAGTGCTTATGTAGTTTTCACTCAAAGCAGCCGTCAATTGGTAGTTTCACTCAAAGCAGCCACTCAATGGAGTTTTCACTCAAGCAGCCACTCAATGGCAATGTTTTCACTCAAGCAGCCACACAATAGTAGTTTGCACTCAAAGCAGCACTCAATTGGGAGTTTTCCACTCAAAGCAGCCCTCAATGGTAGTTTTCACTCAAAGCAGCCACTCAAGCAGTTTTAACTCAAGCAGCCCTCAGGAGTTTTCACTCAAGCAGCCCTCAATGGTAGTTTTCACTCAAAGCAGCCACTCAATGGACTAGTTTTGCACTCAAAGCAGCCTCAATGGTAGTTTTCACTCAAAGCAGCCGCTCACCAATGGCAGTTTTCACTCAAGCAGCCACTCAATGGTAGTTTTCACTCAAAGCAGCCCCAAATGGTAGTTTTTCACTCAAAAACGCCCTCAATGGTAGTTTTCACTCAAAGCAGCCGCTCAATGGTAGTTTTCACTCAAGCAGCACTCAATGGTAGTTTTTCTACTCAAAAGCAGCTGCGTACATGTAGCGTTTTCACTCAAAGCAGCAGCCACTCAATGTAGTTTTTCAAGCTCAAAGCAGCCGCACAGTCGCAGTTTTTACTCAAGCAGCCAACTCATGGCAGCTTTTTTTTTTGGCATAATGGCTAAAATCAGCTAACCCGTAGTTGAAGTTGCAAATATCTCCGCCTCCATTCGTTTGGTAATGTCAAATTGTATATAGAAGAATTTGGCTTCGGGTTTCTGTTTCAGTGAACTCCCCATTCGAATGTTTCAGTGAATCATTCAATGTTCTTCCTCCGTATATACAAAATTAAAGATCTCCTTTGGGATGCTGATCCCAACTTGTGGAAATAGAGTTTATTTCGCACCATAATTTTGGCGACGCCAGATGGGACGTGAAACCCCGTCAGGACTGGAAGCAGTATCCTCGGCAAAACAGGCAAACAAGTGGCCACTTAAAGATGTTTGCTCTTACTTCAGATGGATGCTGCAATCTCTCAGCAATCGTGTAATGTGGTACTACCATTGATGGAGAGGTATACAAAGGATACCCTTTCATGACAGGCCTAAGAAATTAAGCGGTTTGGAGACCGTTTCAAGATTAACAGGGTTTACCCTGGCATTTTGAGTGTTTTTATAGAGGTCACGGGAATCTCTTAACGGGAATTGAAGTCTCTGCCATCTGCAGAGAGGGTTAATGCCCCGGCCATTAAAAAGTTCAGTCCCAAAGGGGAGAAACGAATAAGTGTTATGAATGTTTGGTTGAGTTACCTCTTTGGATTCTGTTTGTTCCTTGTGCTCACTGGAGTTTGGCTTGCTGTAAACTGTTTGCATTGTTATTGTGTGGAGGTGTTATGGATTCTGTAAATCCTTGTTTTTGTTTTGTCCTAGATCTCGTAAATCCTAGTTAGTTTTGTATTAAGGAGTTACCTCCTTTGGCGATTTGTGAATCCTATGTGATTTGGGAATGTTAGTTTTGTGTAAAGTTTACAAAGGACGTAAGTGAGTGTTCCAACCTGGAACTCTTGTATGTTTCTATTTATATCTGATTTGTATGCGCCTGATTTGCCATTGATCTGCATGTAGTACTAAGTGAAGTGTTGAATGGAGTGTGTGCGGTCCAGTGATTTCACTGAATAAAACGTGCTCTGTTGTGTATTGTGAACTGTGAAGTTTATGGGAATGAATAAGTACAGAAAGTGGAGATAAGGTTGGTCGTCACCGGGGCACTGTGAAGACTCTGGATGAGGTGAAGTGCACACACCGTCAGAGGAAAACGATGACGACCTGACTCTTCACACGTTTGTTGCATCTTGGCATGGAACCATAACTGGGTATATGTAAGTTTTTATTGAAAGACAGAGCCCTGGCATTGTGGTGCAGTCTATTTGGAAGTGCAGGGCGGATGCCGTTGAGAGTGTTTTATGACCAGATAGAGAGGTGGTGTGTGTGTGAATTCGATCTTGGTGAAAATCTGAAATAAGAAGAAGATTGTGAGCTTCGATAAGGAATGAAGATTACTGGCAGCGATGTTCAACCTGAATGTCTTGTTGGAAGAAATGATATTGCAACAACTAAGAATGAATCATTGAATGTGAAATTTCAGGCAGAGAGTTAAAGCAGCCCTGTATTTAACTTTTCGTTAGTGGTTTTGGTTGCTGGCTCATGACTTATAACAGAGGGACGTTTGTTGTGTGTGTTGTTTGACCCCTACATCATGATCATTACTTAAATGATCCTTAGATTATGGCGCCAGCGTTTTGGTGCAGTTTTGAATATTTCCACAACTGGTAGGCAATGAGACCACTTTGGCTTGGGGCCACTTGCTTCAACCACTTTGGATTTAACGGCAAAGGTCACAAATTCCTTTCCCTGCCAGGCGCAAACCAAACTGGAATCCGTGTTTTTTTTCTGGGCAGGAAAAAGACATAAATGTGGTGCTGTGCCTGAGATACGACGCTGAAGCAAGTGTTGAAGCTTTATTTAAGAGCCATACGGGATCTTGGATAAATTGTGAAATGACAATTGTGAATGCAAAATATATTCTCACGGGAGTCCATTTAGGAGACTGGTTATTGCCAGGCATTGGTGAGACAAAACTAATGAATAATGATTTAAAATTGATGAAAAGTAGCAATTTGTCTCCAATTGCTTCAGCCCAGCAAGCTGAGGTCTTACAAGCAGCTGTTCCTCCTGCAAGAATAGATTTATGGGTAAATGGAAACCCCCGCTTCAATTCAAATGCGGAACCAAAGGGGGGGGGGTGGGGAGGGTGGGGAAGTAAATGCACCAGCTTCACAAATGGCCCCAAAATGCGAGGCTTCGTTCTGTTGTCCGAGTGCGCGTTGTCATAAAACCTCGCGTGTGGGTATTTGTTTCACGCCACGGCACAAGTTGGGCGGGTGGGGGCTACTGTGTTGGAATCACATGCCGTGCTCGGTGACGGGTTGTGGGAATGTTCCAAAATTTTTGATTTGATTCATAACCATTGTACTTAAAATATGATTTGGAATGATTTTATAAAAAGTGATTTGTAAAGTAGTTGTGTACTGATTTTGTACCTTGTGATGAACAAGGATTATACACACAGATTATTCTCAGATAAATGTGAAGTTTAATGTAGTGCACAACGGATACTCCCAAACTCCGCGATTGTTTGTTTAGCACCGTAGGCGATTCACAGATGATGCTGTCCGCTGCGGATGGACGTTAACCTAGGGGCGTGCTGTCTTCATTAGTCTGTGAATGTTAAAGTTAATGATGACATTTA
>CM068952.1:74358356-74372413 GCA_035128595.1 Eptatretus atami
CCTTCTCCATATCTGCAAAACATAAACCTTCCCCATATCTGCAAAATATAAACCTTCTCCATATCTGCAAAATATAAACCTTCACCATATCTGCAAAATATAAACATTCTCCATATCTGCAAAATATAAACATTCTCAATATCTGCAAAACATAAACCTTCTCCATATCTGCAAAACATAAACCTTCCCCATATCTGCAAAATATAAACCTTCTCCATATCAGCTCTTCTCAACCCAGGCATACGTACACTGTAATAAACGGCTAAGACGAGTATATGTCTTGATTCCTGTTGCCTGACAACAATTAAGTTGTATCCAAACTGGGACACACAATACGCGATATGAGCAAGCATGCGCTATCGGCTTCCTCATGATCTTCACATATGCAGATCGGTATCACATTGCATGCATCACGTTGTAATGACAACAGGACTTGTACTGCTTCATTTGTACATGCCACCGAGAATCAGTTTCAACACCTTGAGCATTTCCTTGTATGCGTGCGTCCAGCGAGTCTTGCAAAGTAATTCTGTATAGCTGCTTGTTTTTTTTTTTTTTTTTTTTTTTTTTTTTTTTTTTTCTTTTTTTTTTTTTTTTTTTTTTTTTTTTTTTTATTTTTCTTTTTTTTTTTTGGTTTTTTTTTTTTTTTTTTTTTTTTTTTTTTTTTTTTTTTTTTTCTTTTTTTTTTTTTTTTTTTTTTTTTTTTTTTTTTTTTTTTTTTTTTTTTTTTTGTTTTTTTTTTTTTTTTTTTTTTTTTTTTTTGGTTTGCAATGAATGGCTTTCCAAGCGTGGATAGGTAAAGTGCTTCGTGATGTATCTTATCATATGTGCAGCTCGACCGCTGCCGAAAGCTGTCGCCTTGATATCTTGGTTTGTAAGGAACCTTGGCAGAAAGGTACAGGGTGATATTCCTTTCACGAATACCGTCATTCAGTAGGAGATATTCTTCACTCTCATACACTTTCTCGGCACTAATTTCATTTTTCATACTGGCCACTTTCGCAAGAAAGATATCCTATTGACTTAACTGAATGAACATAATATAGAGGATTGGTCCTCTCTGTGTATGATCATTGATGGGTAACCATGTTGTCTGTAGTAGTGCTTCAATCTTCTTTTTGATAGATGATTGCTCGAGAAAGCTCAGGGGGCCCCACTGTCTGACAACCAAGCCCTGTACTTGCACGCAGAGAATTAAGAAGATGATGTCGTCGGCATGGACAATGCCGCCGTTGATGTAGGAGGTTAGCCAATGTCACCTTCTTTCATGTTGACCAGTTGTTGATGTCGTTTGTGACTTTGTTATATATGAATCCAAGCATGACTTGTGGTGTTTGAATCATAGCCACATGTCGATACATTATCACCAAACCCCAGGAATATGTACGCAGTTTTCATCCTGGTAGGTCTTTTGCCTTTTTTCCCATGTTCAGAATTCTGCCTGTCTGCCATACTCACAAGTAAGAGTTTCGTCGGTCACCCTTTGCTTGCGTGCGTTCTCTTCTGCATAATGAAGCATTGTTTTTTTATGGTCTATATTTATCCAGTGGGCAGGATGATCCACGTCTAGGCCTAACGCGGCAGCTTCCTACATCTGTCGTAGCGGTTTCTTTCACTTGTGTTGGAACATGTGACTTTCATTTTCTGTTTGCGCGACCGTTTTTTTTGTTGTGTTAGGGCATTCCGGCACTTGGCATGACACAATTGGACCATTAGGAACAAAAATCCTCTCGGCCTGCAGTGATTTCATCTTGCAATCGAGCGCCGTATCATCGCAGTCGGTGGGTTACTTTTTTTGGGCCATTATAAAAAAAATTTGAATGGTTTTTAAAATTTCCCCCTTTTTTTCTTCGTTTAGTTTCTGTACTGTCTCAGCGAGGACTGCTGGCAGATCACACATCGACCAAAAAGTCAGTGGACTCGTTTTTTCTTGCGTTCAGGTTCAGCCATTGTTCACACTGCAAGTAATAATTTGTAAAGTTACATTCACATTGGAAGGCATATGCATGTTAAATCAATAGATGTGTTAGTTCTTAATTATTTTATTCACAATTTCTTAACTAACTGTTAACTGTAATTGCGGGTCCCATCTTCCGAGGATCAAATAGGTAATCCTATACACGATGTACTAAGTATGTGTCTGTGGAGTGTAGTACTGCTATGCAACCACAACCTAATTATACATTAATAATGTCTAAACCGATCATAACCTGTAATAAAATATGTGTTAGAAAACCTGTTGCTCATGTTGCGTGCACATTCCAACCACATTCTCGCAGAAAAAAGTGTGGTATTTACCGTTATTCTGCAAAATAATGTTCATTGTATTATACATGTATGTAACATGTTATATGTATGTGTATGAACACATGTACAAAATTTGTACATGTATTTATATTCGGTATTATAATGACGACCAGTGGTCCCTTATGGCATTCCACTTATGTCCTTTGACAACATAATACAATATTAGTTTGTTTTAATTATTTTAAGACAAATTGAAAAAACAACCCAATTATTGCTGATTTAGCAAATTTGCAGCAATTTGGACTGAAAAATCATTTTTTTCAACCTCTACATTTGAAAACTTTGACACATGGCCTCAGCATATGAAAGATCATGCCAAAGTCTCTTACTAGGGTTGAAATTAACTGGTATAACTTGCACATTGAGGGAATTATGAAACATTTTCTGGAAAAATTAGTGATACTGAAAATCGCACTCATTTTTGGTGGGTACCTATGTTCAAATACAATTGTGATGTGTTTGCAATCGAGATGCCGAAGCAGCCTCTTGATTTTCATTCCTGAGACACCAAACTAAATAAAAAACGAGGCCTGCAAAAGTATAGGGAAGTGTTGTCCGAGTCCATCTTAAAAATCATGGGTCTGGATCCCTGACTACACCCACACATGACGATTGAAGCTGATTATTAAAGTTTTAATGTTTATGTATATTCTCTCTGAAAACATCAATAATGCAACGTTGTTTTATATCTCTTAGCTCGGTGCTGGCTTTAGTGGTTCGGGTGGTGCTTGGAATCCTCGGGGTCCTGAGTTCGAGCCCCGCTGGCCACTGAACTAACATCAGGGGGTGTTGACTCAGCCTGTCATCCTTCCGAAGGTCGGCGAAATGAGTACCAGTATACTGGTAATTATCCTCCGTGTCGAAGGTGGACTAAAGGGTTGGCATCAGTGAAGGGGCATCCGGCCATAAAAACATTGCCACAGAAAGGGTACCATGATTGGAGCCTGCCCCAAAAAAAGCTGACCCCTGCCTCAGGCCGATAAGGCTTTCAATGGTGTGATGATATTTTATATAATCTCTTCACTAAAATTCTCCCAAAACAATGTGAAGACTACTCAAATGTTTTTGGGTGTTATATTAGTTATTACGTATCGAGGCGTAATCACACTGACGCCCGATCTGCCGCATTCCTGAAGACGTTGCCGATATCTGCCCAGCACAAAGTGCTGTGCGTGGCGTGAATTGCGTGGCGTTTCATTAAGCATTACATTTTCTTTCTGCTCTCTCTCTCCTCTCTCTCTCTCTCTCTCTCTCTCTTCTCTCTCTCTCTCTTCTCTCCTCTCTCTCTCTCTCTCTTCTCTCTCTCTCTCTCTCTCTCTCTCTCTCCCACCTCTTCTCTTCCCCCCCCTCCGCTCTGCCCCCGCCTTATACAAGCAGCACCCTCTCTCTCTTTTTATCTCTCTCTCTCTCCTCTCTCTCTCTCTCTCTCCTCTCTCTCTCCTCTCTCTCTACTCTCTCTCCTCTCTCTCTCTCCTCTCTCTCTCTTCTCTTCTCTCCTCTCTCTCTCTCTCTCTCTCTCCCCCTCGCTCTGCCCCCGTCTTATACAGAGCATCTCTCTCCTCTCTCTCCTCTTCTCTCTCTCTCTCTCTCTCTTCTCTCTCTCTCTCTCTCTCCCCCTCGCTCTGCCCCCGCCTTTTATACAGAGCGCACCCCCTCTCCCCCTCTCCCCCTCTCCCCCTCTCCCCCTCTTGCCCCCGCCTAATTACAGGGCAGCACCTCCCACAAACATCTCTCTCTCTTCCGGACGCGTTCTTGGCCGTGTTTGTCCTCGAGGACCCATCCGAGATACTGAGTCCAAAATTTTGTTTTTTCCAACATTGGCTGCCACACCACGTGACTTAGACATTATAATTGCCATTAAAACATTCAACATGGAGTAGTCGCTCCTACTGTTTGAAAATGTTGTCTCAATCGACAAGAGGTTGCCGAGAAAACAGGAAAGTTAGCATGGAACGGACACCCAAAAACGATAATGCCCCTTGCGACTGTCAGCGGAGGCATAAAAATATGACAAAAAACAATGATAACATTGTAACAAAGCATATATTAGTAAATCTAATAATGATTAACAACAATTAATAATAGTACATTCCGTAATATTTGCAACAATAATAACGAACGTTATAATTCCTCCCGGCCCCCCACCCTCGCCCAAACACATCTGGCCTTGGTTCCCTTCATATACGAGTTCTTTAGGCGCTGGTTGCATCATTTGGTTAGGGACGCGGCTATGCCTCTGATGCAGTGCCCCTATTACCAGTACACCGTGCTCATTTCGCGGACCCTCGGAAAGGATACAGGCTGAGTCAACCCCCTGAGTGTTAATTCAGCGGCGCCTTAACGGGCAAACCGGACCCTAGGATCCAAGCCACCACCATAACTGCTAAGCCAACACCAGGCTTTGGCCTTGGCTTAAAGGAAACCTAAGCTCAAGCAGTAACAAGCGGGTATACTACAAGGTGTGAGACCCAAATTGACAATTTGGGTCCAAATGGTCCCACGTGCCCACTCTACATAAATTGCGAAAAATACAGGCCCACGAAAAAGTGGTATATAATCCTGTTCAACCTACTTTATCACTGACTTCAACAAAAGGGGCAAAATATCAATGAATTGTCTTCATAATGCTCCTCCAAATTGAGTGTTGCATCACGTAATTCTGATAATGATGTTACATTGAGGCATCCACATGGAATCACGGGTTTTGATTCAATGAAACCCACTCATTATTTATAATTTACCAAACTTCTTCATTCCCATCCTGTGTACTATCCTGGACCTGAAACAGAGAATGTAAGATACATGTAATATGAAGAAGTCAGGGAGTTACCAAGTTAATAATGTTGAACTAGCGGGAATTAGAGTAAAGTCTTTTCACAACTTTTCACGTGTGAAAACGGCATCGGTACATCCGGGTGTTTCCGAGCCATCGGTTGCCTGAATGGTGTTGGCAGCCAAGCTTTCTCATGTTGGCCATCTGATCTGTACGTGTTGAATGGGTAGTACACAGTCTCGTTGGTGATGTAAGTCCATGGTACATTGGCATACATAAATGCCTTTTTGATATAGTCAGATAGCTTTTTATTTGATTACTTATTTCGCTTTACGCAGGAACAGACCAGGCCCCCCATTCAAAAAAAACCGCTTTTCATTTGCTGGTCTCATGGGTAGGTAAATTAGGCATTTCTTGTAGAAATTTATTTTTGCTTTAATCAAGATGGCACTAGAACTGCAAAAATGTTTTGGAGTAACGACCCTTGGTCTGTTGCTTCGTGATTGACCTTCAATATTGGTTGTGCTTTATTATTTGAGGCTGAATGTGAACAAACGAAATGGCCATGGGGAAGTGGGGGCACGGGTGGTGTGTGCCATAAATGAACATGGTTAACATCAGGGTTCAAGGGACAAGTCTCAAACAAAAGGTGAGATTAAAAAAAAATAATAATAATAATAATAAAAAACCTTAATGCCAGAGAAGTGTGTATTTGTGGAATGTTTATCATTAAGTTTGCAGATTATTTGTAAATTAATTAAGGATTTCAATCTCTTCATGAGTTTTTTTTATTAACTCACTAACTCACTGAACAAAAGCAAATGGATTATGATGCTTTGTAACCACTAAAGCCATTTGTATTTGATGAGTTGCTTATTGTAGCAAAAGTGTGTTGAACTGTATCCTTAAACATATTGTTACGGTTGTGGAAAATTCACAGAACACCATTCAGGTTCCCCGAAGATCAGTTATTCCGATAAGTGTGTGTTCCAGGTTAGATTTCCCACACATGGTATAACGGAATTGTCGTTGCCGGGCTTGTTGATCTCTGAGTTGCGCCGTTATTCTGTTCTATTCTTTTATTTCAAATTAAAGAACAATCAACAACCTTCGTCAATCTCCACAACACAGCGACCCTTCCTCTTACAAACAAAACACCACTCCCAGAAAGCCACCCGAAGAAGGGAAACAGAAATGACGGTTGGGCGGGCCCCTCAGAACGGGTAAACACGGATGCGGTTATTACAACAACAACAACAAAACAGAGCCAAGCCGATCACTTCCTGGGATTTCCCCCGCGCACGGGTAAGGAGGCGAGGCGAATGCCCGGGGGCGATAAAAAGCCCGCGTTCGCTGCCGAAAGAGGCAGTTGAGTTGTGTGTTTGGGAGTTAGGAGTTCGGTGGGGAGTTGAGTGGAGAGACGCCCCGTTGAGAAGCTGGAGAGTTCGAGAGTGGGAGCTAAGTTCGGAGTTCAGAGTGGTTGAGTGCTGGCAGTTGGTTCGCTTGGGGGTTCGCCGGGCTGCAACCTGGACGCTGGAGTCGAGACCCGTTACATCCTCCAGCGCATCGTCGGCTTAGCCCAGGCCGCAGTGAAGAGGCCGGACGACCAGCGGAGGACGGTCGGAGTTGGGGTCCGGGCAAGACGCCGAGGCGTCGCGAACAAGGACCCATCGAGTCATCACGAGGGTGGCCAGTAGCCTACCCGGTCTCTCGGAAGGCCCCTTCGGTCATCCCGGCTCTGAGAAATTATCAAGCTCACGAGTCCGGTTCTTTCTTCTTGGGTTTTGTATGAAAGTCTGTTGGCGCCTTGTCCTTAAGTGGTGAATTGTGTAAGTGCGTGCTGTTAAATGATCATAGGAATCGGCTGTAGGATTTTTGCTCGTGTCCTGTCCCCATCCCCCCATTCATTGCATTGCCTGTATGGAAATAATGTCCCCGTTGTTGAATGTCACCTGCTCGTTGCGTCCCTCCTCACATTGACTGCCATGGAACGTTCGGGATAAATTAGCATGGTGATTCATCAAAGCGATAAACGTACATCTGGTTCCGATGGACTTGGCGATATAAAAAACCGCTCGCAATCGCATACGAACGAGCTGCTTAAGCGGCTCGATTTCGTGCAGGCCCCGTCGAGGATAATCCGTATTTTATTCCTTATTTTTTTTTTTTTCCCCCACCCGGTATGCAGTTCCGTCTGTGCTGCGAATAATTAAGGACATCGACAATCTGTGATCGACCCTTGTACGTGTGGACCAGAGGGATTGGCGGCTGGTTTATGGTGTGTTAAAACACCCGTAGCTGGGTTTCCGGGCGTTGTCCGGAAGCTTACGACTAGATGTGCGCGTGTCGGTGGGCACGCGCGGCCGCATTGGGCTAAGCGTCGTCCGCACGCCGAGACGGGCGGGAAATCTACAACATATCAACAATATTTGCCTTTGCACAAATATGATGGGCCACAAATTAAAGCTTACTAATCTTGGAAAACAAAGTACAGTGCAACGACATTCAAAACAGAGGGTACTCAGTAGAGCACATTACCTCTGCCATTGCAATGCCTGATCCACCGAGAAACATATCGTCCCAATTACATTTTTTTAAACAAGAAAAAGGAACAACCAGAGATTGCAGACCCTCACCAGGACTTGTTTCTTGTGTGTGTTGTTTGGTGCTTGTGTCGTTATGTGTGGTGCATTTGTGTGGCGTTTGTGTATTGGTGTGTTACGTATTATAAGAGACATCATTAGAACTGCCATTTATAACTGCTGGCAGTGATGCGGGGTTAACCAAGACGCCCCACTTTGATTGCCAAACCTGCTTTGATCGGATAACCCCGCTGAGCCATTGATTGTTTTTTAGTATTATTTCAATTGAATCCAGCATGGATTAAAATCAATTCAATTCAGCGTCAATGAAGACCAAATGGTACGGTCCTGCATTTGGAGTAAACAGAAGGAACCCAGACAAGCAAAAAAGGAAAGTGAAGTCATCAGGAGGATTCCTGGATTATGAATTTGCATTTCAGCTGCTACATCCTCTACCCCAAACCCATCCAGGCACAGCCAAGTAGCCTTATTTAAAATATAATAAAAAAAAACTCCACAATTCAAAAAAATTTCAGTTTTCTGCTGCCAGACATGTGTTGATGAGTTGAAATTTAAAACATCTATTCCCCATCGCCCACGAGATCACAATTTTGAAGTTTCACATTTGATTGATTAAGCGTTTTCCAGAGAAAATATTATTAAATATTTTCTTAAAACCAATATAGCTGCCAAAATCATGTGACCTATGCATTCATCTGTGTGAACCTTTTTGTTCCTCATGGTCTAGACGGTCATATGTGTAAGTTGAAACTTTGATCTGTTCAGCCATTTTCAGAGAGAAGATTTTTGGAAGGTTAAAAGAAAATAAAATGGCCTGCCAAATCACATGACCGATTGATGTCACAAAAAATTTGTCACCTTTTTATCCCTAGATGACCCTCAAAATTTTCATACTGATTGGATGTAGCGTTTCTACATATGCAATTATGACCGTCATAACAAAGGCGACTTGACATCATAAAGAAATTTCACATCATTCCCCATGCATACTGACTTGCTGTGTCAAATTTAAAAAAAATTCTTGGTGGGTTTCAGAGATACAGAGGTCCAAATTTTTCCGTTTTTCCACATGCTGCACACCACGTGAACCTATGATGTCATAATAACATTGAAACATTCTGCATCGGTAGTCGCACCAATGAAGTGAAAAAATTTGTCTCAATCTGACAAGCGTGCTGCGAAGAAATAACACGAAACTTCTGTGCGCGACAAACAACGGACCAAAGCAATAACCCAGCTTCGGTAAGGGTAAATATCAGGCTATATATCGTTTTTGGTCCCGATCCTCAATGTGAAGAATCCCACTTTAAAATTACATAATTCTCGTATCGAGATCTGGATTCAGATCTTCACCAAACTAATCAATTTCGGCCTTGCCCACCCACCCAACGTGTCCTCAAGTTTTGTCTGAATCCGTACACAACTTTTGAGATGTCCTGCTATATATTTGTTTTTTTGTTGCCCAATCTCTCAATGGTGAAGGAATCAATGAAAAAAATTATATGTAGCATATCCGGATTTTCACCAAAATCTAATCACTTTGTCCTTGTTCGCACACCCACCTGTCCACAAAATTTCACTGCATCAATCCTTAACTTTTTGAGCATTCGTGCTATTATATTAGTTTAGGCCCGTATCTCTCAATGATTGAAGAATCACTTAAAAAATTATCAAAATTCGATATTTACCAAAATGAATCAATTCTTCCTGGTCACCACACCCACCATGTCCACCATAGTTTCGTCCCAATTTCATCCACAACTTTTAAATATGCGTTCTATATATCATTTTGGCCCTCTCAAATGGTGAAGAATTCGCTTAAAAAAAATTCTAGTAGTCTGATCCAGATCCAGATCTTCACAAAATCTAATCAGTTTGTCCTTGTCACACATTGAATCCTGCCCACCAATTCATCGGATCCGTCCACAACTTTTGAGATATCCTGGCAACACAACAAACAATCAAGACGATGACGTCGTAACAGAGGCATGACCAACTTGCCAAAATCCATGAAAACAAATTGACTCTCAAAAATAATTGGTGGTTGAATTCATTGAACCCAAACTGCCAACTCCTCTTCAAATTTCAACTCAATCGGATGAAAATTGAGAATTTTAGAATTCATCCTATCTTAACACCTTTTGCCTTTGTGGACCTTCCAAAAATATTGTGGTTGGAATTGATGACCTGATAATGAAAAACCCATTTCAAGTTTCAAGTCAATCGGATCAAAATTGAGGATTTCATAATTTCAGGAGGTGAAGCTTTGACTTAAAAAAAACAAAAAGAAAACAAAAAAACAATTAGGATTCTTTCTTATGACAACTCTTACCAGTGGTTGAAGTTTCTGAGAGATCAGTTTTTAAAATTGTGAACCTTTTTAGGCGACAAACAGACAGACAGGAATTAACAATGCGAACAACCAATATACTTGAAAAATCTTCGATTTTGCACAGTAACCAGACAGACGGAAAAGGGTGAAAGCATAATTCCTTCACCTTGGTGCCAGAGGTAACGAGGCTTGTACGTTACTTTGACAGCTCATTGACGGTAATATCTAATACTTGTGGTGTGTCAATTCACAACATACATTAGAAATTCACAAGCCGATCCAATCTTATATCAGTCATTTAGTGTCGACTCTACCTGGCTGGCCTATTTTTCATAATTGCGTGAGGTTGAAGCTATCCTACTTGCACGTATCTTTAGATCAAAGCAAGGAGTATTAGAATTTCGTCATAGTGCGCGCACATAATGGCCCAATCTTTTAGAAAGGCAGCACGGAATCTTTTAACGCTCAAGTGAATGGTCACAGAGGGGATAGCTCACTTAACTTCCCCTCTAATGGGACAACCTCATTTGATGCATTGCCCTGCCTGAGAAGCACAAGCCTGCGCATCAAACCCAGACTTGACCACTGAGGGCCAGAACACTATCATATTGGCCTCACTAATGCGGTAAATCGCTGTTTATCATTGCAGGCTCTGGCTGGGGGTGGAGTGGGACAACCCAGAAAGCGGGGGGTGGTTGGTAATGATGGGGCAGCATGAAGGCAAAACAGTATTTAATAAATGCACGTAGTATTCTTCATGGACACATTTCCAAAACTTCAAAGGTTTTAACCAATGAGTACCTTGCTTTCTTAAACAGTTGCTTCTAATTTTAGAGTTTGCTGGCTTTTTTTGTAACCACTCTGTATGTGTCAAATCTTGAATCAAGGGATTCTCTACACTGAACTTTAACCTTCATGGTTTGCACAACAGGCACCCGACAGAGGGTCATTGTTGTATTCGTCTGGATAAGCGTGAACTTGGCATTCAATTTCTTGCTTGCTTGGAAAAGCAGTATTCCAGTAATGTACAGTTGGGACAACGATTCTTTGCCCAGTCTGGAAGGGACACAAAAAGCCTGTCATTTTAGTCGGCTGGAGAAAGTGTTCCAAAAGCAGAGGTGGTGTTTGTGGAATTGATTGTTTATTTTGGTACAATTTTGACTATGTAGATTCTGTATTGATGTGCTGTCTCCAATTAAACATATCGCATTCTTTATCGCATCAATATCACATTATAAACCTCCAATCAGCAAACATAAAACCTTCTCCATATCTGCAAAACATAAACCTTCTCCATATCTGCAAAATATAAACCTCTCCATATCTGGCAAAATATAAACCTTCTCCATATCTGCAAAAAATAAACCTTCTCCATATCTTGCAAAATATAAACCTTCTCCATATCTTGAAACATAAACCTTCTCCATATCTGCAAAATATAAACCTTCTCCATATCTGCAAAATATAAAAAACTTCCCATATCTGCAAAATATAAAACCTTCTCCATATCTGCAAAAATAAACCTTCTCCATATCTGCAAAATATAAACCTTCTCCATATCTGCAAAATATAAACCTTCTCCATATCTGAAAATAAACCTTCCCCATATTCTCAAATATATAAACCTGCCCCATTATCTGCAAAATTATAAACCTTCTCATAGCTGCAAAAAATAAACCTTCTCCATATCTGCAAAATATAAACCTTCCCCATATCTGCAAAAAATAAACCTTCTTCATATCTGCAAAATTAAACCTTCCCCATATCTGCAAAAACATAAACCTTCTCCATATCTGCAAAACATAACCTTCCCCATATCAGCAAAACATAAACCTTCTCCATATCTGCAAAACATAAACCTTCTCATATCTGCAAAATATAAACCTCTCCATATCCTGCCAAAATATAACCTTCCCTTATCTGCAAAAATATAAACCTTCCGCCATATTTCTGCCCAAAATTAAAACCTTCTCATATCGCAAACACATAAACTTCTCCATATCTGCAAACTATAAACCTTCCCATATCTGCAAAATATATACCTTCTCCATATCTGCCAAAATATTAACCTTCTCCATATCTGCAAAACATAAACCTTCTCCATATCTGCAAAACATTAACCTTCTCCATATCTGCAAATATATAAACCTTGTCCATACCTGCCAAACATAAACCTTCTCCATATCTGCAAAAAATAAACCTTCTCCATATCTGCAAAACATAAACCTTCTCCGATCTGCAAAAACATAAACCTTCTCCATTATCTGCAAAAATAAACCTTCTCCATATCTGCAAAATATAAACCTTCTCCATATCTGCAAAACATAACCTTCTTCCATATCTGCAAAATATAAACCTTGTCCATATCTGCAAACATTAAACCTTCTCCATATCTGCAAAATATAATACCTTCTCCATATCTGCAAAACATAAACCTTCTCCATATCTGCAAAATATAAACCTTCTCCATATCTGCAAAAAAACATAAACCTTCTCCATATCTGCCAAAACATAACCTTCTCCATATCTGCAAACATAAACCTTCTCCATATCTGCAAAACATAAACCTTCTCCATATCTGTAAAAATAAACCTTCTCCATATCTGCAAAATATAAACCTTCCCCATATCTGCAAAATATAAACCTTCCCCATATCTGCAAAATATAAAGCTTCCCCATATATGCAAAATATAAACCTTCCCCATATCTGCCAAAAACATAAACCTTCTCCATATCTCCAAAATATAACCTTCTCCATATCTGCAAAAATATAAACCTTCTCCATATCTGCAAAACATAAACCTTCTCCATATCTGCCAAATATAAACCTTCTCCATTCTGCAAAATATAAACCTTCTTCATATCTGCAAAAACATAAACCTTCCCCATATCTGCAAAATATAAGCCTTCTCCATATCTGCAAAACATAAACCTTCTCCATATCTGCAAAACATAAACCTTCTCCATATTCTGCAAAATATAAACCTTCCCCATATCTACAAAATATAAACCTTCCCCATAATCTGCAAAATTATAAACCTTCCCCATATCTGCAAACATAAACCTTCTCCATATCTGCAAAATATAACCTTCTCCATATCTGCAAAATATAAACCTTCTCCATAATTCTGCAAAACATAAACCTTTCTCCATATCTGCCAAAACATAAACCTTCTCCATATCTTGCAAAATATAAACCTTCTCCATATCTGCAAAAACATAAACCTTCCCCATATCTGCAAAATATAAACCTTCTCCATATCTGCAAAATATAAACCTTCACCATATCTGCAAATATAAACATTCTCCATATCTGCAAAATATAAACATCCAATATCTGCAAAACATAAAACCTTCTCCATATTCTGCAAAACATAAACCTTCCCATATCTGCAAAATATAAACCTTCTCCATATTCTGCAATACATAAACCTTCTCCATATCTTCAAAATATAAACCTTCTCCATATCTGCAAACATAAACCTTCTCCATATCTGCAAAAAAATAAACCTTCCCCATATCTGCCAAAATATAAACCTTCCCATATCTGCAAAACATAAACCTTCTCCATATCTGCAAATATTAAACCTTCTCATATCTGCAAAACATAAACCTTCTCCACATCTGCAAAAATAAACCTTCCCCATATCTGCAAAATTAAACCTTCTCCATATCTGCAAAATATAAACCTTCCCCATATATGCAAATATAAACCTTCCCCATATCTGCAAAACATAAACCTCTCCATATCTGCCAAAAATATAATACCTTCTCCATATCTGCAAAATATAACCTTCTTCCATATCTCAAACATTAAAACCTTCTCCATATCTGCATAAACCTTCTCCATATTAAAAATATAACGCTTCTCCATATCTTGCAAATATAAACCTTCTCCATATCTGCCAAAACATAAAACCTTCCCATATCTGCAAAATTATAACCTTCTCCATATCTGCAAAATAAACCTCTCCATATCTGCAAAAATTAAACCTTTCTCCATATCTGCAAAAATAACCCTTCTCCATATCTGCAAAAATAT
>CM068952.1:74406203-74418888 GCA_035128595.1 Eptatretus atami
CACAAAATATGCACTTTGCCTCGTACACGCGAGATGAGACAGCCCCTTGCCTAGGTGTCCCATGTCGGCTAGGTTGCTCGTGTATGTCTGTTTTCTCACGTGTTAGTCTATTGGGGTCCTTTTTGTTGGTAAACACAGAACGGCACCTGCGATGATATTTCACTGGCGCAATCTCTCCTTCGGAGGCGGGGTTTGTTGAGGTGAAGCAGAGCTGCGTATCCAGGCAGAGCGACATCCTTTGAGGAATTTATCTGTGTCCTACGAGAGATTTCCGCTAGAATGTGGTTGTCTGAGAGCAGGAGTCACTGATGTGAAATTTAGTGTGCCTCATAAGCTCTACCTGATGCACGTCACGTCAATATATGCTTTGTGCTTTAAGCTTGATATTATCTAGAGAGAGGTCTATCGAGGTGTTCACGTGTGAGAGGTGTATATCGTGGTTAACATCATCTTGTGGTTCTGGCTAAAAACGGTTTGAAAATTGTCCTGGTTTGGTTCAAAACATATATTTGTTTTTGTGAGACATTGTTTCTCTGAGGCGTTAACCATTGAAGCTCAAGTGGTCTGCTCAAGTTGTGGTCGCACGGGGAAATTTGGAATTAATGGCAGGTGGCGTGATGTGGGCCTGAGAGCCATTGCAACTGAGGATTAAGTGATGTGGCCATTGATAGGTTTTGAAAGGTTAAGTCTGATCCGATCATTTATTATATTACTGTTGTGGGCCAAGATAAGGGTTTGTTTTCTGTCGACTCTGGCTTTGCTTGGAAGTGCGAGAGGAATGTGTAGCTGATCTCTTGAACCTTCTGACGGCTTTGCATATGAATTTTTGTGTGCTGAAAGGACTGCTAGTAGGTCCTTCTGATATGATCGGAAGTTACAAACATTTCGAATGAGTAACCTGTGCTCTGCAGAAGTTTTTATATTCGTGAGTTACAGACAGATATTATAATAAGAATAAAAAGCAGAGAAACAGAAATAAAAAAAACATACAAGCTGACTAACAATTCTTGCAAAAACTTTGTTTTGCTTGTTCAAGATAACAAAGCAGAAAGGGTGAAAACAGTTAACGCTCTTCATCTTCGAGTGGCGGAGTTTCATAGGGCTGCAGTAATTGTTGTGATAGGTAGTTTTTTTTATTATTTCTATGTTTTCGGTGATATGATTTGAATCGAGACCATATTACTTGAATGCGAGTTTTGGGATTTCCAATCACGAAGGGTAGGTGAGCGATGATATCTTGAAATATGGGACTTTCAAATGAGTAATGTGCTTCAGGAGTTTCTCGGGGTGTTTGGCAGGTTTGCGCAGTTTGGAAGCACGGGATGGAGACATCCTGATCTTCCGGTAGCATTGCGATTGTTCTCATGTGGTCGGAGGTTCGAAAAGGATTGTTACTTAAAATGTTCCTTTCTCATCATGGGAGCTTCTAACGAACGCCGATAAATTTTGGGGAATAGCACTCTAGAGAAAGCTGGGAGTTTGCCTCGTAGCAACAAAGAGGATGTGTGAGGGGCTAGACTATCCAATGTGATTAGTGGTTGGTTGTGCGTTCGACACTGAGTGGTAAAGAGATTGTTATCGAGAGCTCATGAATGTACAGGGTAAGTTTGAATATGATGAGATTTACTATTATCGCAGTGTGGGGGTTGGGGGGGAGTGAGGAAGTGGGAGTGTTTGTGAGGCGCGGGCTGGCGTGCACGACAGCACCACATCATCGCAGCACACACATTCACCAGCACACACATCACAGACTACGGATTATGGTCGTGGTAATGTAACTGAAGGGTGTGTGGTGGTGTGGTTAATCGTGCATGTAGGGCCTCTTTAAAATTACGTTAAATCTTCGTACATTATGTCAAATTCTAGATGGTGAGCGGCCGTGGGTGTCGGCATGTTGTCCGCCATGTCCAAATGTGCCCCTGTCCGATATTTAACAGGAAATGGGTTGGAGATGACACCTTGGTTTTGGGTCGTCAGACCATGGATGTTCTTGTAGTTATTTTTGGGCTCTGCACCGAGATCAGGTGGACGGAGTTACGTTTCACCTGTTTGTGCTGTCTAGTGTTGTAGTGCCAGGGGGGGCTTCTCAAAATAGTTATTGATGACGGTGGATTGGACGGAAGATGTGTGTGGGACAGTGTTGGGCGTGTGTAGCATGAGGTGACAAATCGGGTTTAGATTTTGGTGAAGAGGTCTGATCCGGATTCAGGATCGAATAATTCTTTAAGTGATTCTTCACCATTTGAGAGATAGGCGTATTGGAATAACGTATATACGTTGTATTGGGGGGGGGGTGCTGGAATAATTACGTTTTTCAAAGATGTATGGACTGGATTTGGAACGAAACTGGGTGGACAATTTGCGTGTGGTGACCAGGACTAATGTTAAGTGTATATTTGTTACGGTCAGGATCCCGATATAGATATTTTTTTTTAAATGTTTCGTTGGTCACAATTGAGAGATGGGGCCAAAACGCGATATAGTATGCAAGATATCTTCTTAGAAACGTTTACCTCTGTCGTACAGGTCGTCTTTGTCCGTGTTATGGCGGGGCACTTTTGTGCGAGTATGACAGAGATTGGAGTCGCGGGTGAGGGTGGAGAAGCGAGAGATGATTGTGAGGCTCGGCATAACCGTCAGCCTAGCTAAGTTCTGGCGCGCCATTGCTAATCTATGTCTCATGATATCGTATCTTATCTGGGTGATGTACTTGATCGGATTCTAATGGTCTGATGTGTGATGTGGGGTTGGGGTGTTATCGCTGATCATTGGTTTTGTTGGTTTGTGTTCGTGTTTGTTTGTGGTTGGTGCTTGTTTGTGGGGGTTTTTTGCGATGCTGGAATAGTGCATAACTCGAATAGATGAATCTGGAGATAATTGGGAGTTATGGTCTCAGGTGGTGAGAAAATTGGTCTTGTTGACATGTTGAGCAGACTTCGAAGTGTACTATTGCGCTCTACTGTAGATTCCACCCTGCCAAGAACAGGAGATGTGAGGAACATTACCAGGAAGAAATTTATATGGCTTAGTGTCGAATGTGCACAACCTGAGGACAGAATGCAGAATTTATTGGAGACGTGGGTCGGTGCAGATTAAGACCAACTTGTCCGGCATGTGTTGATGATTTTCCGACTTCGAGTGATCCCAGGTGTTTGTGATTGTCCTTGTATGCGTTGTTCCCTCATTCTTATGAGGTCACGTGCATTTGTCAGTGTGAGCAGTCTTTAACTTTATGTTGGCGTTGTGTGCATCCATGACTGGAAAGGGAAGTTTTGTATGAGCACTTGGCGATCGCATTGTTTGGTTTGCTGCATGTAGCTTGATCGATTTCATTGAAGATGGACATCTATTGCGTCGGGGGAAGACACTGACCTTCGAAGAAGGATGCCGTTGGGATTCGCAGATGGCCTGTTTGCAGAATGCCTGGTTTGGGCTTTTTGCCCCCAAGTTGCTTGGGCAAGGCACCTAAGTGTTGGAGCGTAGAAGGAGGAAGGAAAAGGACAGGTTATTGCTGTTAGATTTGTCTATGGTCTACACCATAATCTATCTACTTAAGTTAACAATTACCATAACTTTTCTCGCAATGCTATGAAGTATGCTCGTGGGAGAAGTCATTGGCTGGGCTCTATTGTCTTAGAGATTTTAAGGTCTTGGGCTGGACCTGCTTGGAGCCATTGGTTTTTGGGTGTTGTTTTGTTGTTTTTGTTTTGTTGCGATGTACATGGCAGTAGATAGTATGTTTATTATATAAATTCTTGCTTTAACGTCTGTCCGTGGCAATGCACGTAGTTGAAACTTGCAATTTCTGATTACCATGTCTTGTTCATTGATGTAGGGTAAACTTCTTAGGTTCTCAAGTTACTTCTTATAAGCTCTAGAAGTAAAAGGATTTGGCCATCCTAGATCTATACATCATGAATGCCTAGCAAGTTATCGCTTCATCTCAGCAGTTCGACCACAAGAAATCTGCATCTCTTTAGCGCAGGGCAAAAATGGTTGACAATTTAGAACTATTATTTTTGTATTTGAGATGGTACTAACTTCTCATTATACTATTATCCGTTGAATTAACGGGCTCCGGGTACTACGGGTAGTCTTGCTTTATGATGAATTTACGAATTATGGAAGAGGGTAGATGCTAGTTTTGTCCTGGGAGATCGTACCTAAGGTTTTTCTATTTGATGTTTTCCTTACGTAGCTTCAGAAGAGCCGGTATGAGACATCTGACTGCGGGAGATTTACTTGATTCTATGAAACAGTCAAAGCAGTTTGGGTTGGTTGCGTGCTTGCAAGAAAGACGCGTTGCTGACTGGGTGTTGTGCTAGTCAGAGAAATAGGTTGCCTCAGCCTCTGCTGCCCTTGTGTATATGATAAAGGTTAATAGAAAATTTCTGGATCCAATTGTAAGAGCTTATGACGCGGAAAAGAAAGCAGGAAACAGCGGTTCAAGCTTCGGGTAGTAAGCTTCTCAATTTCGCTCGAAAAGTCCGACTATTGGAACAACTATGTTATTGTGTGATCATTCTAGGTGTGAGGGTGGCACATGCTGTTATAGAGCCAGCATGCAAGCGGGTGCAGACCTGGTTTATAGCGGAAGTCGATTTGTTGTGTTCAGTGGTCTCAATTAAGCATTTGGTCCAACAAAAACGTCACTTGCTGCTCGCATGCAGGTGTAGTTTGGGATTTGGCGGGAGATTCACCTTTAGGGACATCTGTGGGATGAAGATGTAATCCAGTGTTTGGGCTGTAGCATCTTATGGTGGAACTGTTACTTTCACTGGATAACTAAATCAGTTAGACGGGGCTCTTGTATTTTCTTTCACCCAACATAAATTTGGTTTATGTGGATGAGTCAACTTATGGCGGGCCTGGGTGGGAAAGTTTGTTCGATCTAGGTTTTTCGATGGTTTTTGATTTGGTCTTCTTTTGTCGCAACTGGAAAAGCCAAAGGGGGGCATTAGATGGGATCGGCTGGCAAGAGTTTATAGGAACATGGAGGAACTGGTGTACTTTGACAGACTACATATCGAAGCTATACATCTTCATTGGTTGGAGGCGTTTGATGCTGAGAGAGTTCCTCGGAGACTGGGAATTATTGTGCGGCTCACTTGGTGGCATTCTAGCCGTGTAATACAATGATAGAGATAAATCGGTGAATCTTGTGAACTAGAGTTAAGAGACAATTTTTATTTGCCTTTGCGTTGCAGGAGACGTAGTTCATCGAAGAGTCATTGCTGTTCGGTGTCGTGTGCTTCATATTCTGTTACCACTATTAAAGCTGGCTGAAGTCAGTGTTGGGTTTTGTTTTTAGATTTCTGGTAGGATCGACAGGTCGAGGAGATTTTATTACGCTTGAAGACATCCTTACAATATTATAGATTGTATGAGAAGGGCGGAACATAATGAACTTCATTGTAGTCATTTTTGATCTCGCATCATGAGGCTTTTGGTCTTGTGTTCTAGTCATGTCTAGGTGTGTTTGTTTTTGGTTATTGATCTGGTTGAGGGAATTTCTCTAGGTTGGATCTTCCCTATCCGTCTTTCCCTGGCTTGTGGTCTGCATCAATTTCATTTATCTTCCAGGTACACTCTACGTAAGGGGACTGAGGTTTTTATGTTTTTCACCTTGTCTGATTGTTGTTGTTTTGGTTGGGAGGTTGGTCATTGGGCGATTATCTCTGAAAATAGAGTGTTGATTCTAGGGGGAGCTTCAGGACGAAAGTTGTTTGGAGCCATAGGTGTTGGTGTTTGAGGTCAAGGGTAGAGGGTGGTTTTTAGTTTTTGATGATGGTGGCCGGTTTGCGCGAGGTACTGGTGGTTGAGAATTTTAAAAAGTGGGGATTTTTCGTCGGGATTGTGGAGGGGGAGTAGATATAGAGAGATAATGATGATATATCCTGTATTTAGCTGTAGCAAGTATTACTTAATAGAGGTTTGTGTACGGATTGTCTGGAAGATGAAGGTACTTGTGGAAAGTTGGTTGGTGTGTGACCAATGTCAAATTTGGTTCGTAGTTTGTGGTGAAGATGCTGGAATACTGGATCAGTATATCGTTTTTTAGAATAAGAAATAAAATTAAAGTGATTCTTCCACGTACATATTGAGAGATGGGTCCTTTCAAAAACTGATGGCCGCGATGGCATGTAATATTCTAAAAAGTTGTTGTTGGATGAGAGTTTGGGGAACGAGACTTAGGGTGATGACGAGTTTGTTTTTTGTTTGTTATGGGTTGTGTGACTATAGAACTGACTTAGCCGTTATTCGTTTTTTGGTGTTTCAAGTGTCTAGTTCTTGCGTGCATGCAATGATCTCAGCTATCACTGTGGGTGATATTTTCGGAAACGTAAATTTGTTTTAGTTTGTTGTTCTTGTTGGTGTTAAGTGTCAGTCCAGCGAGATTTTGGCGAGCGAATGTGTTAGCAGGGTTTTCAGGACTGTTATCTTTGGTTGCATGGCATAGTGATGATTGGGACATGTCCCATGTTCGGCGTCGGGTTGTGTAACAGCAGGGTTGGTGTGGTGTTTGGACTGAAAGCTATTGGGGCGGTTAATTTTTTTTTTGCGGGTGATCTTTTGGGTCATATATAATTTAGGGTGCAATTAAGTTGCAGTGGTGTTCTATATCACTGAAGATTTGTTGATGGTATAATCTCTTGTCAAGTCTTGCTGCTGGGAATGCCGAGGATATCTTGATGATCAAGTAACTAGTTCCTCGTTGGTTGTGGGTCCGTTTGGGGTTTTTTGAGTGCTTGTTTGTTTGTCTTGGATGATTGGTGCTTGGTATTTTTGTTTGATCCTTTTGGGTTCGGGGTCTCTCGGTCCATTCGACAGATACACGAGCAATTTTCTTTTTTATGTGCTTGCTTCGTTTAATAGGCATTGTGTGTGGACTTAGGGTAGTTGTGTGTTGGTGTTGCTACTTATCGTTATTGGTACAATAAGAGTGGAGAATAACGTGATAGATGTCGCAAGTTGCAGGGACAGGGTGGTGGGGTGTGTAGTCTACCTATCAGTGCATCGATAGGTCTATAGATGTCTATCAGTTGGGGAGATGTCGGAGTGAGCTTGGTCTTATTGTATGGTGTTGATGTACATTTGCTTATCTCGCTTGTGCTTTTTCTATATCCAGCCCAAGGTGGGTGTCCTACTGTTCTAAATGTCTAGGTATGGACGGAGATTCTAGAGTTCGCGGTGATTGCTCTTAAAGCTGCGTGCTGATTAAGAGGTTGGGGTTCATTTACAGGTAATAGAGGAGCATGGTAAGGTTATTGTACAATCTGCTTAATTGAACCTTTAAGGCACATATAGTACTACATAATTAGCCATATGTCATGTTGGTTCTCAGTGTGATTCTCGTTGCTTTTTGTTTCTTTGTAAATGGGGTTGATTTGTCTTGGATTTTGCTAGGTTTGTCGGAGGTAGCATATGGCTTATTTTAACTCTTCGTTTTTCGCATGGCGTGCGTGGCCGTTATTGTGTTGGGTTGGGTTTTCGGGTGATGTAGAGTCGGGGTTGTCGATTTTTGAGCTGTGGTAATGGACAAGTGAACATTGGCCTTTGGACAGCGTAGAATGTTGTTTTTGGATCTTCTATTTATGTCGTGGCTTAAATGTCAGTTAGTATCTACGATGTTGACTTCGCTTTTTGTTAGGGTGTGGTCAAGATTGTGGCTTGACTTGGGCATAGTGGATGACGAGATGTGCCTTGGCCTATAGTGATCCTGAATTTCCTTTAGTGGAGGCTCGTTTAGATTGAGTAGCTGCATCGCTGACATAAATAGGGCATTTCTTGAAGGTCAAGCCTTCTCGTTCATTAGGAAGTAGATCTGTGTATAAGCAGGAGTCCTTTCTTTGAAAGTGAGTTGGTAATGGTTGTGTGTGTGGGATCGAATGGTTAGATGTTCTGTTTGCGAAGTTTGCGCTTTGTGGAGTTTTTGGCTGGGCTCGAGGAACCAGGAGTTGGAGGAAGAGTCTGTGATTAAGTTAAGGAGATGGTAATGGTTTTCTAGTGTTTGAGGAGAGATCCATTTTTGAAAAGGTCTATGTTTAAGTCAATGAATGTTTAGCAGAAGTGTAGGATAGATGATAGCAATCAATACGGATGTGGCTTATTGCTCTCAGCGTTCTTTGAGAGGAGGTGCTTTGGCATATCTGTGCAGTCGGGTTCGTGAGGTTTGGTTGTTGTCGAGCTTTATTTTTTGGTTTTGTTTCGTTGTGTTTTCTTGCACTTGTAGAAGAGACTCGACGACCGAATAGCAGTGAGAGAGAGATCTATCGAGTAATGATTTCCACAGTAATTTGATGGAGTTGAGTGGAAGGCTCGGGTGTGGTCGTTGTGTTTTGGTGGGGTTTGCGCTGCTTGTGTGGGTGTCGTGTGGGTCCGCTACTATGTGTGGGGAGTGATATTGGTGTGTATTAGAGGGTGTGAGGGATGCTGGTTGATTTGTTCGGGGAGAGCCGGTCAGGTTTGTGATGAAGCATTGGAATACAATGCACGTCACGGTTGTTGGCGCAGTGAGACGGGGACTCGCTGGGTGCTGCTCTGATTTGCTTTCCTGTGCAGTGCTTCTCACGCTCTATGGCTGGGTGCAAGGCTATGTGGCGTGTCCCATTCTGCTGCCGTGGAGTTGTTTTGAGATATATATATAAATTTAGACTTTTTGTATTTTAGTTCTTCTTTTTTTTTTCTTCTTTTTCTTTTAATTTCTTTTGCCTTCATCGGCGAGGGTCGTCTCGACTTGTATGCTTCACGGTTTTTGTGTTCGTCCTTCGGGTTGTTGTCTTGGTCTGGGTCCATGAAGGGGATGTCCAGTTTAGGCACAAGACAACATACAGCACATGTTATTGGAAGTCGGAGGCATTTTTTCGTATTTATCTGGGATATTTTTCCGTGTTTTTGTTTTAGGGATTGCACTAGTATATTAAGGGGTGGTTTAGTTTTTGTTGTATATTTTTTTGTTAATGTTGTTGCGTTTGTGTTCTTGATTTTTGGTGTGTCGCAGTTTCTTATTGATTCTTATTCCATTTCAGGTAGTTTCTTGCTGTTCAAGGTTATTGTTTGGGTGGGTTTGGTGGTGTTTTGTCTTTTCTAAGGCGAAGCTGTTATTGTCTTACGGTTATTATCCTTTAGGCTGATTTTTAGCGAGTGTGTTATCCGTGGTTGGTTTGGGGCTTGTGTTTTGGCGGGGTGGGGGGGGGGGTGAAGTATTCCTTGGTGGGAGGGATATGTTATGGTAGTAGGATAAAGGTGTAATTCCTTTAGCGTAGGAGCCCGTTTCGGGGGTTTTTTTGGGTGGCTGATAGTTGGATGTCTTGCTTTTATATTGTCTGTATTTATTCCACGCTTAGCTTGCTGCGAGGTTTTGTTTGGTGTGTGTAGTTCTCCTTAATTTTGGCCTATTCGTGTATTGTCTGAGTTGTTTTGGCAATGCGGGGTTTCAGTGTGCTGATTAAAATTAGAGATTGTCCTGTCGGTGTGTTTTAATTATGGGTTGTTTACAAAAGTTTGAGTTTTCATTTATAATAGCATTTACATATCGAAACTTGGTTGTAGCATACTTTTTTCAATTGTATAAAATAGTAACTAGGTAATTCATCATACGTTGCTTTAATAAGATCAATTCTTGTTTCATTTGGGGTAGGTTGTTTTTGGTTCAGAAAAGAAAAGAAAAAAAGAAATACAGATAATATGTTGTGAAACGTGAAAAGTAATTCTTGTGGGTTGCTTTTCTTGTTTACAGGTTACTGTGGTATGGATTTGCTATATTTTGTTTATTTTGCACTCGATTGCGCTGATACAAATCGGAGGTATTTTATGTTAACCAATCGTTTGGATAAATATTCAATTGCGTTGCTCTTTTCTCTCGAACTTATAACTTTTTGTTGTCTAAGTAATGTCTCTTGTGCTTGGCTGAATTGTGCACTTTGCAGAGATGTACGCTGTCGTGTTCGCAGAGATGCTTATATAGTTCTTGTTGGTTTTGTCTGTTATCCTTACAACATCGGTTGTGCACTTTTTTTATCTCCGTCGGAATGGTATTGCAGGTTGACAGAGTTCTTAGTTGTCATGGTGTCAATCAGTTTTTTCTTCAAATGGGACTTCTTCATTACCGATCTCGGGTGGCAATAGTTGATCTGTTTAAGCTTGTTTTTTTGAAATGATTTTTGTTGCTGGGGACACATTTGTTGTGGCTATTATTGTCTAAGTGGTTTTTTGTGTTGGGTTTTGTTGTTTTTTTTTCGTTTGTTTTTTGAGTTGTGTGTCGTCCTAAATGCGGTAGTTTGTGTGGAGGCTTATGTGTACGTTTTTTGGTTTTGTTGATTAATTGGGCATTTTGTTGGGGGGATGAATTCGTTTGTGTGGTTTTTTTGTGTTTAAATTTTTTCTAGATTTCAAATGATACTGTAGTTGTTGTTAATGTTTGATATTTTATCTTGGCTAGGCATTACAAAATGATATCATAGTTTGCGACTTGTGGAGGATAAATAGCGGTGTTAATATGTTACATATCCATGTTTTGTGTGCTTTGTGTGTGGTTTTGTCTATCTGCCGGGTGAGTCATGGCCGGGAACGGATTTGTAGTGGTGTAGTAATGGTTAAAAAAAATCGGTTTTTGATAGTTGGAAGGTGTACTGGTTTCTTTGTGTCTGGTTAAAAATTCTATATCTTCTAGGAATAGGTTAAACAGAGTCATTGATTTTTTGATTGGTTAGACCGTGATGGGGGGATTTGTGTTTATAGTGGGTTTGATTGTGATTTAAGTTTGTTGATTGTGTATTGTTAAATTTACTTTGGGGTGGGTATGAGAATAACAAGAAACTGATGCCTGCTGGGGCAGCTTTTTAAATGTCGCATAGTATGAAGGGTCAGGTTTAGATAATATATCGGTTTTAGGGTTAAAGTCACATTTGGAGATTGCATTTCTCCGTAATGGTGCAAGAGGAAATAGTCAGTTTTTTTGGCATATTTTAAATATTTTGTGTGCTCTGAATAGGTTTTGAATAAGGTTAAGTCATTTATCACTGTAGACATGTAGCCCAGATACGGGTTTGGAGAGAGACAGTTTTATGGAAGATTGCATGTGCCCCCCCGCCATGGGTAAGCTGACCAATTCGATTTTTGGGGCAATAAAACCTTCGTTTTGATACGGGGTGAAGTTTAGAAAAATCCCGATACTTGTAGAAATGTAAATTTTCGAGGGCAATTTGAACGCTAGCTACACCTGAACACGCCTACAGGTCTTTTTGTTTGGTTCAATAGGGTAGGAATACTTGCATTGACATACTTGAAGTCATCGTTCTCGCATGTACGTACAGAGAACTTTATTTCCAGTTTGAGTCGGTTCTCTGGCTTTTCCATCATCTACGAGAATCGGATGAAGAACAGGTTTTGTCGGTGTAAGTGTCTTCGATTTACATTCTTGATCACGTATCATCATATGCACTTTCATCATCTGCATGAGCGGTTATTCGCTGTGTCTGCTGTCATACCTCATATTGGTGTCACCCATCTTGGTTTTACACATCTTAGTTGGCATTCTTTCAGTCCGGTTGTTGATGCAAGTACAGATCCTTTTGCCATCACAGTGGCTGAGTACGAACAGCTTACACTTCAGACGAGGCTGCCAAAAACAGCTGATGGAGGCTGTGATCAGTCATGCAGAGAATCTAAGGTCACGCTGTCACTCTGGTAGACATCCAATCTGTTTGGGGGGATTACTTCAAGTGCATCAGTGGATTTCTACGCCATAGCATGGTGCTATGGTAATTTGCCCGCTTGGCTGCTGGATAAGGCAATCCTGATGGTTGGCAATTGTGCAGAAGTAGGTGTTGCTGCCTCTTTGATGTGGAAGAGCTGATAACGGAGCCTGGGTTGACTCTACTATAGCTGCTGTAGAAAACATGAGAGATGGCAGGTGAATGCTAAGCTTTGCAAAGTTATTGGACATTGTGCCTATGACGTCAAGCTCACTGAACATTGCTCGATAGTCCACGTCTTCTCGGGTAAGTGTTTAGTGGATTCAGATTTTCCTTTCCGCAAATGCACTGAAGGATCGCAACCGGTAAGGGCGTGCAAGCATTAAGGCCTTGAGCAGGGACTCTTCACCAAGGGCGTTGGCAATCTTGGTTATTCAATGTACTTTTGCGGAGTTTTTGTTCAGCGTACCTTTTGATACATGGGTGAACGATGATGTTTTTGGCTGAAACAATGGCAAATAGCAGAAGGTCGCGTGCTCTTCAGCAGTTATCAACAATAGCGTTGCACCCATCTTGTCTGCTGGCTCTGCTTGGCAATGCAGAAGATATTCGAGTGTCTGCCTCTCTAATAGACTTCATTCAATGCTTTTCCCATTTGGTCCTTGACAGCTTGAGCATCGTTCCTCGCTGTAACGTACAGAACTTTCAATATCCCAGTTTGAGTCGGTTTGCTGGCCTTTTCATTCGATCTACGGACGAATGGATTGAAACAGGGTTTTGTTTTGACGAACTGCTGCCAATGGGAATTTTCCGCCATTGCGGTAATTTTGGTGGCTTCTCTTTACTGATGATTTGCTTGGTAACTTTATTGGGTGTGAACGACAGAATCAGTGGTCGTGCATCGAGTGAGTGGAGTAACCAGTGGGTAATTGGCCGCTTTGGGGAGGCAATGATTCTATCATATCAGTCAGTCACACTGAAGAAGAAAA
>CM068952.1:74433578-74444667 GCA_035128595.1 Eptatretus atami
CAAAGAAATCAGACCAGGAAGCTCATTGTGCGTTATGCAAGAAAGACATTGATATTAGCAATGGTGGTGTTATCAACTGCAAAGACATGCTGAAGAACAAAGCATATTAGAGTGGCTAAAACTGCAATATGCATCTGGACAGTCAAAGCTAAAATTGGGTCAGGTGGGGTATATTTGTCACAAGCATCAACCTCTGGAGCATCCCAAAAATGGACTCCTTCACACCAGGACAAAGTTACAAAAGCAGAAGCTATATGGTCATGAAAGTTGCACAAGACAATTTATCTTTCAGATCAGTGATAAGATAGCTGAAACATTTCAAGAAATGTTCGCGACAGTATGTTGCAAGGGATGTGAAACTTAACTGTAGTAAAGTCTCATATGTAGTCTCACATGGACTTGGTTCTTTTTCATGAAGATCTTTTTACAAAGATTAGGAACACTTCTACATTTTATGCCATCTTGTTAGATAAAACTACTAATGACAGATGAAAAAGCACTAGATATCCATATTCGTTTTGGAATGATGGATTGATTGACACACGCTACTCTGAAGTCAAAGATGTTGGTCATGCAACAGCTCAAATTCTGAGGGACACCCTTCAGACGCATTGGAAAAAGATGGTCTTGATTTAAAAAACTGATTGATTATGCTGGGAATGGATGGACCTAATGTAAACAAAGCATTTTGGGAAAAAATGGATGCAGACTGCAAGGCTGCAGTTCCCATGGGCTTGTTGATGTAGGATCATGCAACATACACACAGTACACAATGCATTTGGAAAAGCAATGGTGGTTCTAGAATCGTGGGGCATAGACAGTTTCTTTGATCAGTATTCAAGTTCTTCCATCAAACGGCATCACGTAAAGAGACTACTCCCAAATTCAAGCTTTGATGGAGGTGGAGAACCATGTTCTTCTACGCTATGTTAGCAATCGATGGTTGTAGCATTGCCCTGTATTGGAAAGAGTGATAGAGCAATGGAAAAGTTTGTTGAGTACTTCACTGTCTTCCTCCCAAAAGAAAATGTGAAGCTGCTCTACTCTAGTCAAGATACAAAGACGTTAGAAAACAGCTGTTGACCTGACCCTGCTCAGATTGCACTTCTTGCAGTACCTTACCAGTGCATTTAATTGGTTCCTCACTCTTTTTCCAGTCTCAAGAGCCACTCATACATGTCCTTTATTCAGAGCTCTCAGATCTCTTGAAGAACATACTTAAGAAATTTCTGAAATGTTGAAGTCATAAAAGACAAAAAGGCCAAAATTTGCTTGATACTGACATTATGAGAAGAAACCTGATGTTATCCAATGACCGCATTGCCATTGTGAATCAACAAGACAGCTTCTGCCAAGAAAGAACATCACTCCATTGGATAAAGTTGTTTCTTCTAGATGTCAAGGATGCATATGCTGCTGTAGCAAAGCATTTGATTAATCGCCTTCCACTGGACAATTCTTTGCTGAGGCGATTACGTTTCTTACATCCACTGATGAGACAGCAGGAGAAATCAATGGATTCTATCAAAGCAGCTGCCTGGAAAATTTCCTCATATCTTTTCTGATAAAGACATAGATCAAATTGTGGTGATGAATGGATGCTTTACCAGTGAGAATGAAATCAATGAATCCTGGTTCATGGAGGAAGGAGGCTCATATCAGAGAGTTGATAGATATTGGGCCAGGATGTGTGGATGTGAAGACCTCTACTGGCAAAGAGAAGTCCCCCATTCTTGGACAGTTTGTGAAGCGTTTTTGCCATATCACATGGATAGGCTGTGTTGAAAGGGTTTTTTCTTATAATGTTGATACCATACAATCTGAGCACCCTAATTAGTTTGATAGCTTTAACTGCATTCAAATTTTTAAATCCCACATTTTCCCACAAAAAATCCCACATTTTTTTTGGCAGCCACTGGGCACACTGTGATTGTGACCTCCACCAACGAAGGTGGGTGGAGGTTATTTTTTCACCCCTGCCTGTCTGTGTTTGTCTGTTTGTGAGCATGATATCTCAAAAAGTTGTGGATGGATTCGGACTAAATTGATGGACAGGTTGTGTGTGTGACGAGGACAAATTGATTAGATTTTGGTGAAGATCTATTTCCAGATCCCGATCCTAGAATTTTTGAAATGAATCTTCACCATTGAGAGATAGGGCCAAAAGTGATGTATAGCATGATATTTCAAAGGGTTGTGGATGAGTTTTGACAAAACTTGGTGGGTGAGTTCGGTAGGTGACAAGAACAAGCCGATTAGATTTTGGTTCAGGTGCGGATCCAGATCTGGCTTGTTAGTGGGATACAAAATGTAAACTGTTCAGCCTGGCGGAGGTAAGCGCTCCACCGAGTGCAGTTGTAGTTGTACATGTAGCTTAAGTGACATCTCATTACATATGTCCTGATGATGCCATGCATGCTCACCTCTCGGCTGTCTAGCCTGGGTTTGAATCTTGGCCCAGCTACAAACTGTCATCCTGGAGTTTCGCAGCCAAGACAAGGCATCAGTGTTTGTGCCATTCCTCAGATGGGTGTTATTAGTAGGTAGACGTTAAAGATTCCACGGGGTCCTTTGCGAAGAGTGTGCGAGCTCTTGCCGGCACCGTGAACAAATTTCAAATTCCTGCCCTTTTGTATAGACCAGCTGGTTCATGAAAAAATGGGCAAAAACTATCCCTAGCCGACCCCATGAGGTGGGGGGAATATGGCTGTAAAAGAACTAAAGAAGGAAAATCAACTGGACTCTGTGGCGTTATGGTTAGAGCGTCTGCTATGAATCTGAGAGGTCAGTGGTTCGAACCCCATCCGAGTCGTACGAAAGATTAAAATGATGCATGCTACTTTCCTTAATGGCCCCCTCCTGCAATGAGGTTTATTTTCGGGGATCTTGTATAATAATGTTTATAATAGATTCGAGTGGATATGTATATGAATGGAGGACACTGAACTCGTATCTTATTCACAGTATTGTGCTGTATTCATAAAAGATGTCTAATTTTGTGTTGAAATAAAGCTCAATCAAGGAAGTCTTAATAATTGCCACCCATTTTGCTCAGGCCAGAGGGTGTCTTGCTCACATTGAAACGCCTCATGCTGGAAGATAATAAGCTGACCAGCAATGATGATCTTCTGCACTTGTCACATCTCCCTTGGTGAGTCTCCCTTAAGGATGAACCCGGTTGGAAAGATGTTCAATTTTCTGGACAGCTGGATGACTCGGGCCATGACCTTGTATAATAAACGATTTGTTTGTTTATCGTGGCCTGTTGTATCCTCAACATTAGCATTTACAGTTCGATTCCATCTCCATTAAACTCGACTGAGTGTTTGTTTGTTTTTTGTCCTTCATGACAGCCTTGAGGTACTCAATCTTGATAACAATCGTCTGACGGACATCGTGTTTCCTGATGTTGTGGCAGGTTAGTATGCCAATTTTTGTCCTTGGCTGTCACCATGATAAGACGCTCTAAAAATATAAAAAGTGAGCAAGACTCGTGTAAAAACGTCCTTGACTTGAATGTGATTAAAGAACGGCAATAGCGTCGTTTAGTAAGTTGATATCTTGTTTTGAAAGACGTTTGCTTCTTCATGTATGTTGCAGCATTAAATTCTAAAGTTTTTTTTTGTTCATGCCCTTTCGCTCAGATTGTGATTATGAAAACTGATTGTACACAACTCTTTGCCCATCAATCTTTCCATTTCTTCCCTTCGAAAGCCTCATCCTTCCCTCATCCTTAATGCGATGACATTAAAACCACATCATTTGAAGGTTTCTTACTTGGCATTCCGACCTGCACGCAGCTGTGGAGTGTTTTGCTGTTGCTTTTGTCTTTTCCAAAGTTTCTATTTGTATTAACCTATATAATACTGTAATTTGCTTGTTTGTCTGTCCATCTGTCCGTACTGTGTGTAACGCTCCTTTCCACCCATTGGTTGGGCAGCTGGCCTGACTCCACCCACAATTGTAATCTGAAAAACAAAATCATACGGCCGCCATGTTGGTGCTATGCGAAGCCGAAGACCTCTTCGGAGCTGTCATATTCACAATCGCCATGCCCTCCCTACAAAGTTATCCCTTCAGTGTAAAACGACCAAAGCGACTTTTAAAAGTATCATCAAATATTGAAAGTTTGGAGCCGATAGGTGTCACAGGCCTCGTGAAAGCTACAGTAAGTATGGGCCTCAGTCCTTAGGCTTCAGGCCTCTGGTGTGAGCCTGTGGGCCGGTGCGATTGGAATCTATCTGAGCCATATAACCATGATGTATTATATATATGCACATTGGCAGTGAACATGTTTTTGCTTCAAGCGTCGGCTTTTTTTTTCGGGAGCGATCGAGGCAGCGGTTTGTTGTCTATTCACTACCCAAAACTGTGGCATTCTCTCAAGCAAGGGCTTTTACCGTGCAGGTTTTGTGGGTCCTTGCTATTATCCATCTGCCTCAGTTTCTGGTGCCCAGACCCAGTAGGTGAGTCCTCTCCGGCATCCCAGATGTGCGAGCCAGATAGGCAACTCTGCCTCAGATTCTTCCTCCTCAGGCCCCTGTCAATGAGGTGGCACCGTTCAACCTCCTCGTTTTTTGTGCCTGACAGGATCGAGAGGGCAGGATGATGCTCGTGGAAGGAGTGTTATTTTTCCACAGAAGCTCGACTCCAACTGCTTGTGAAACCTTCCTGTCTTTACCCTCACACGTTTTTGTTCCTTCCCTCACGAGCCTTCTCAGTATTTGAGCCCTTCTGCTTCACTCGGCCTTCCAGCTTCACTCGGCCTTCCAGCTTCACTCGGCCTTCTTGCCTTCATCGCCTTCACTCGCCTTCCTGCCTCACTCGGGCTTCCAGCTTCACTCGACCTTCCTGCTCACTCGGCCTTCCTGCTTCACTCGGCCTTCCTGCTTCACGGCCTTCCAGCTTCACTCGGCCTTCCCTGCCTCACTCGGCTTCCAGCTTCACTCGACCTTCCTGCCTCACTCGCCTTCCTGCTTCACGGCTTCCTGCCCTCACTCGCCTTCACTGCTTCACTCGGCTTCCTGCTTCACCGCGCTTCACTCGCTTCCAGCTTCACTCGGCCTTCCAGCTTCACTCGGCCTTCCTGCTTCACTCGGCCTTCAGCTTCACTCGGCCTTCCTGCTTCACTCGGACCTTCCAGCTTCACTCGGCTTCCAGCTTCACTGGCCTTCCAGCTTCACTCGGCCTTCCAGCTTCACTCGCGCCTTCCAGCCTCACTCGCTCCAGCTTTCACTCGGCCTTCAGCTTCATCGGCCTTCAGCTTCACTCGGCCTTCCAGCTTCACTCGGCTTCCAGCTCACTCGACTTCCGCTTCCTCGGCTTCCAGCTTCACTCGGCCTTCCAGCTTCACTCGGCCTTCCAGCTTCACTCGCCTTCCTGCTTCACTCGGCCTTCCTGCTTCACTCAGCATCATCAAGATCCTTCAAGGCATGACGTGCGCTAATATGCAAATGCATTTCTTTCTGGCCTCTTCTTTTCCCTCAACTCTTTTTGTCCCTGCTTGTACGAGCTTTCCCCGTTCACTTCTGCCTTTCTGCTTCTTCTTCACATCAGTCTCTCTCTCTCTCTCTCTCTCTCTTCTCTCTCTCTCTCTCTCTCTCTCTCTCTCTCTCTCTCTCTCTCTCTCTCTCTCTCTCTCTCTCTCTCATTGGTCCAAGCCGGTCGGGAGCGGGTCCATGACGTCACTTGTGGAAATTGCCTCGCATTCTGAGGGAAATTTCAACGAAGCCCCCACCCCCCTCCCCCTCCCCGAGCATGCAAAATGCCCATTCACACTTCTGCACCGTACCACGCCTGCAAGAAGTGTGCACCTTGTAGGCCATGACAAGCGTCATGAACATGCACGTGAGACGCGACATGAACATGCCGTGAGAGACCCGATGGTTAACGACCACAGATGGGTCGAACGTGCCAAATTAAGCAATGCGCGAATGGAGGGAACACGGAGAGGAATTCCGCCGGACCCGCGGGAACGACTCCGACGGTTGCGGACTGTTGATGGCAAGACCAATGGGGTGAAGGAGGGACTGTTGAAAGAATGTTCGATGAAGGAGAGATTATTAGTGGACCGTTGAAACAGAACAATGGTGTGAAGGAAGAAAGATTGAAGGTAACAGAGGGAGAGGGGGGGAGACATTACACTGGACAAATAGAATCTAGCCAACACATGTCCCCAAACAGCCCTTTGACAAGGGACCTCGGGTCACCTACGTGTACATATATGCTTTCCCCCTGGGTTAAGTTTTCCAAAACCATAACAACATATATATTTTTTTTAAAGGTGCTTCTGGCAAAACATTTGCATCGGCTCTGCCTATAGGCATGAGCTTAGCAGAGCTGCAGCCTTATCGATATCTCACTAGATTGTACTGCAACCAATACCAGGAAGAGAATTTAATTCTCAATTTTATAGATCAGTCCACCCCGAAAATTTAAGTTGCTCCTAGCTGCCCCCAGAACTGTTTTGTGTACCACGGACAGATTAATGTGTGGCAGGCATTTTCTGTTCGTCAGGATGCACACAGCAATAGCTGGTGTGGCACTTGCTTCCTGGTACCCACTATCGTCATGGGGTCCGATTATATGTGTATGTATATGTCGTGTTCTCCTTTTCCTACGTAGCAATCTTCATTGGCTTATCCAATGGAGCTTCATGTTTGCTTTGCAAGACTCTTTGAATGGAAAGTGATAATCGGCATCATCTCTGTTTTACAGGGCAGAAGACTTCCATGTTTAAGCAGCTCAAGCAGCTCATTATCTCAAACAACCTCATCTCTAATGTGAGTTGTGAATTGTCAGCTACTAGGACTGTTGAATGAGCAGTTCTATTTCATAATGGTAGCAACAAGCCATAAATTGCTGTTGAATATTCCATGTACATCGAATAAGTAAATACCGTAATTGTGGAAGTGAATTTCCTTTGTAGACTTGTACCTGGACAGCTGTAGTGGGTGTTGTTGGCTTATTAAAAAAAAAAAAACTCTGCATCAAACTAACGTGGTTTCCCTTGCCTTTGTCATTCTTTCATTCGTTCATTTATTTAGTCAAAGCGGGGCCATGCTAATGAGCTTGATTTCTAAGAATCAAATTTATGAAACGGAGACTTTGTAGAACATGATTAAAGCTTCAACTCTAGATTAATCCCTTTTGTGGAATTGAATAACAACAAGCGATTGAATCTGATTGCATGAATGCAGCCTTTGTTGTACCTTGTGTTACACAGTGGAACAGTGTCGATGAGTTGGAAAAGCTTCCATGTCTCACAGAATTGAAAATCACCTTCAACCCAGTCATTGAGAAGGAGCAGGACAGCGGAACGGCACAGCAAATGGTTGTGGCACGTGTTGGTGGCCTGCAGACACTAAATTTCATGCCGGTAATACGAAGGTGCCTGTAAAGGGTGGAGAGAGCTCTGATTGTTGGATGGATAATTATTAATTGTGTTGATAAAGAAAAGGTTGTATTTTGTATACCTTCTGCCAGTAAAGTGTAGAGATGATCCATGTGGCTGAGAATGAACCATAGATGTGCTGCTACTCCATCACAGGGTAGTGCCAAAGCAACCCTCACCTGCAGCAGCAACCTTTGAAATTGGTCAGGGTAACATGCACACAGTGACTTGCTCTTCAGAAAAGGTTGTTGAAAAGTTTAATCTACATTGTTAAAAGAAAGGGGTACATGCTATTGTTTGGGATAACAGAGAAGGGGTGGATTGGTGAGATGATGTGTGAGTGAGTGAGAGAGAGTGAATGAATGATTCATCATATGATGTAAGAATCGAAGCGATTACAGACATGCAAAGCACTGCATTCGATGATCCCATTTCAACTTCAGATCCATGGCCATGAAACATCTGGCATGTGTTGATGGGCACGCAAACTGAAATGGCCCAAGTAGGACATGAGATACAGCAGGGACCCGAAGTGAACATGGTTTTTGAAGGGAATGGAGGAGGGAGGGAGGTGTGAGGTTGGGAGGGGGGGGGTGAGGAAATGACATGAGCATTACATTGTGGTGAGAAAAAGTTTATGAACCCATTAGAATTTTCTGTATTTCTGCATAAATTTGACCTAAAATGTGATCAGGTCTTCATTGATGTTGGGCTCCACCAACAGTTGTTGATGTTCATCGGTCTGGAAAGGGTTACAAAACCATTTGTAAAGATGTTGGGCTCCACCAATCCACTATCAGGCAGATAGTGTACAACTAGAGAAAATTCAACGCCATTGTTACTCTTTCCAAGAGTGATCGTCTTGGTGTGCATGGGAGGATAGCAAGGAGGAAACCACTGCTCCTGAAGAAGAACATTGCCTCTGGATGATCCAGAAGGCTATTGGAAGAATGTCCTATGGACAGATGAGTCGAAAGTGGAACTTTTTGGATGAAATGAGAAACGTTACATTTGGCGTAAACCAAACACTGTATTCCAACATAAGAACCTCATCCCAACCGTGAAGCATGGTGGTGAGAGTATCATGGTTTGGGGCTGCTTTGCAACCTCAGGACCCGGACGGCTTGCCATCATTGAAGGAACCATGAATTATAGATTGTATCGGAAAATTCTACAGGAGAATGTCAGGGCATCCGTCCATGAGCTGAAGCTTAACAGAAAGTGGGTCATGCAGCAAGACAATGATCCTAAACATACAAGTAAATCCATAACAGAATGGCTGAAGCAGAAGAGATTTTGTGTTTTGGAATGGCCAAGTCAAAGTCCAGACCTTAACCCAATCAAAATGTTGTGGCAGAACCTGAAGCGACCAGTTCATGCAAGAAAGCCCACAAATATCTCCGAGTTGAATCAGTTCTGTAAGGAGGAATGGGCCCAAATCCCTCCAAGTGCTGGACTGATCCAGAGTTACAGGAAACGTTTAGTTGAAGTTATTGCTGCTCAAGGGGGTGGCCACCATTACTGAATGTAAAGGTTACATACTTTTTCTGACAAACAAATTGAATGTTGGACCATTTTGCTCAATAAATACATGAAAAAAGTAGATTGTGTGTGTTGTGTGTATGTTGTGTGTGTTGTGTGTGTGTGCTATTGTTTAGTCATGTTAGGACTTAGGTGAGGATTTAATCAACATTTTCAGTCAAAATTTATGCAGAAATACAGAAAATTCTAATGGGTTCATAAACTTTTTCTCACCACTGTTATACATTGTAACCTCGGCTTCCTGATTCAGGAAAACCAGTCAGTACTCCTCTACAGCTGATGTCATCTTGAATCTGCACACCTTTGCTTGTGCAGGTGAGCAAGAAGGAACGAAGTCAAGCAGAGTGGGTCTACGTGAGGAGGTTTGGAGTGGAGTGGCAAAAAGCTGGAGGCCGGGAAGAAAAAGGTCCAAGTGAAGAATTCTTACAGCTTCACCCTCGATACCAGCAGCTCATTGAGAGTAAGAGTGGTGTGGTTGTGGTGTCTCTTGGGGGGCGTGGGGGGGGGGGGGCATTGTTTTCAAGGTGCAGCATGGAGAAGGCGACCTGAAAGCCTGAGTATAAACAACATAAACTACTGCGTGGACGCCCTTGATTGTTACCAAAAATCACAAGATGTCATGGTGTTGCTTTTTCCCATATCCCATGATGCTTCGTGCCATGAAAGAGTTCCGATCTTGCTGTGCAACCATCGGTTGCAACATGTGAAAGCATTCGAGGTCGAGCATGCAGCTAAGTTTAATTGTAGAACAATAAATTGCAATTACTTCCTTGATAATTGTGTTAAATGTAGCTCAGGAAATGTCTTGGTAAGCATTAAATAAATGCGCAATCATCTAAATTACTAACTAAAAGGACGAGCGTCCGTCCGTGTGTCACGCTTCATTTTAAAGAGTTCCTGCAGTCATATGATAATAAAAATGGTGATGTTGGAAAGGTAATGATCGATATATTTGGTTGGAAAGCAAATCAATGATTTGCTTCGAACAAAAATTAATGTCCGTTTAATATTAAAAATGCCTGTTTTAATAGGGCATCTTCCTGGGATTGCAGAAGAAGGAGAAGCAGGACCTCGAGCTTCAATGTAGCGGTTCCTGCTGTCGTAGAATAATAAAAATGGTACGTTCCATTGGAAAGCGAATAATTGGTTTACTTGGAACAAAATTTTTTGATCCGTTTAATCGTAAAAAGTGTTTCTGGGATTGAAGAAGAAGCGGAAATGGGAACTCAATGCAGCAGTTCCAACGGTAGCATTTATTATTCGATGACAACAGGAACCCTTTAGAAGGACACCGAAGGAGCACACAAAATTATGTGCAGTATCGTTATATTTCTCAAAGCAATATTACAATATACAAGTCTGGAGACGGCGATGGTTCACGAGCAATGTACACGGTTCGCCTCTGTTTTTTATTTTTTGACCTTCGAGGGACGCCACGGGCAAACTGGCGGGAATCGGGAAAACGTAAATGATGAAAGTTGTAGTACTCGAAGAGCACTAATGCATACCAACTTTCATTCGAAACAGTTGAAAACCCTAGGAGCTCGATGCCCAATTTATTGTGTTTTTTGACATTTTCTAAGTTCGTGCCTTGTGACCTTGACCTTGGGACGAAAATGAAAAATCGAGCTCTGTGGGGCTATGCAGGTCCATTGGGCTAACCAAATACCAAAACTCCTGCCAGTTCGACAAACCCCCTCGGAGAAGATGTAACTTGAAACCGGCTACCCCTAAAAACACATTTTTTTGGGCGTGGCTCCGCCCATAATGGGCGCAGCAAGCGCATTCTCCGGAAAACACAACTAGATCATGATTATAAACCTCCATCAAAATTATTTATCAGGATCGGATCAAAACCCACGGAGCTATGCTCGGGACAGACAGACAGACAGACAGACACACACCCATAACGAATATAGTGGTCACTTACTTACTCGTGAATCAATAAAAGTACATGGAAAGAACACACAAACAAACACAGCCACCACAACAACACAACAACAACTACTTAAATGTTTATTTTTTATCAATCCCATCAGCGAAGCGATGGTTAGGCACACCTCGTCTCTTCCTAAATCTGCCTTGTAGTACAGCTGGTACATCAGGATTCTTCCTCAGGAAAACGTTTTGCAACCTGACAGAAATGTAAATAA
>CM068952.1:74446418-74465476 GCA_035128595.1 Eptatretus atami
CGTTTTAGACAAATTTTCCAAAAATCGGCATAAGCTGGCTAAAACGTCAAGGTGTGACTGGGCCTTTATCGTGTTCGTGTCGGCTCGTGACTGCAATTGGCATGTTAAACAAAGACCACAATCTGTTTATAATTTCACAATCGCTCTGTAAATGCTGTAAAGTCCAGTAACCTGTAACTTACTGAAGTATGCTGGTATCGACAGTGGATGAATATGAATGTTATTTGTTTTGGTGTTCATCGTTGGTCACTGCTTATCCACTCGTTGGTGCTAATTACGTGTGCCAATGATTGGGTGTCATAAATTCCCATCGGACGACAAGAGTACGCGTCATATTTGAATGGAAATCCAATTGGTCACAAGAAGTTCAGGACACTGAACGTTCTGGACTTTTGAAAGTATCCCAATGGGAAATATGATGCGAAGATTCAGTGTTGTAATTGTTTTACTACTTCGCCAAAAAAAATTGTTCTTTCTTGTTGTTACACAATTCTATCACAAGCATATTGGGCTTGCCTCACCATAACCCGGCCCCCTAACTCCAAGCAATATGGGTACCTCACATTAACCCGGTCGCCCTGCGCCCGGCGCTCCCGGCCGCCAAACTTCCAAAGCATATGTTGTTTTACCTCACCTAAACCCGGCCCTCCTAACTTCCAAGCTATTGGGTTACTCACATCATAACCCGGCGCCTAACTTCCAAGCAATTGGGTTTGCCTCACCAAACCGCCTAACTTCCAAGCTATTGGGTTTGCCTACACCATAACCCTTGGGCCACGCCGGCCAACTTCCAAGCGTATTGGTTTGCCTCACCATAACCCGGTCCTAACTTCCAAGCGATTGGTTTGCGTCACCATAACCCTGCTAACTTCCAAGGCATATTGGGTTGCGCTCACCATAACCCGGCCCAACTTCCAAGCAATTGGGTTTGCGTCACATAACCCGTCCTAACTTCGCAAGCATTGGGTTTCCTCACCATACCCAGCCTAACTTCCAAGCCTATTGGTTTGCCTCACATAACCGGCCTAACTTCCAAGCGTATTGGCTTCTGTCACCATACACACCGTCCTAACTTCCAAGCAGTATTGGGCTTTCTCAACCATAACACCGTCTCCAACTTTCAACATATTGGCTTGCCTCACCATAAACCCATCCGAACTTCCAAGCATATTGGGCTTGCCTAACCCTAACCCGGCCTAACTTCCAAGCATATTGGGCTTTCTTCACCATAACCCGTCCTAACTTCCAAGCATATTGGGTTTGCCTCACCATAACCTGGCCTAACTTCCAAGCATATTGGGCTTTCTTCACCATCACCCGTCCTAACTTCCAAGCATATTGGGCTTGCCTAACCCTAACCCAGCCTAACTTCCAAGCAGATTTGGCTTGCCTAACCCTAACTTCCAAGCATATTTGGCTTGCCTAACCCTAACCCAGCCTAACTTCCAAGCAGATTTGGCTTGCCTAACCCTAACTTCCAAGCATATTGTGGTCGATACTTTGCACCTTTGGGGAATGGAACTGTAATTGTTGTTAAACTATTGATAACATGCACTTGTGCCGTGCGATTGCTTTTATTGATTACTTAATGGTGCATTCCTTGCTCTTGCCATATGTAAATGTGTTGGGTTTGAAAGTTTGATTCAATATCTGTAATCCTTTGGGTTTTGGCATACATTTATTGTCAGACAGAAAAGGATACTCTGTATCTCTAAGTACTTGTCCACTGCCCCAACCCAAAGTTTTCATCTCTTCGGTTGTTCCACATCTCATTGGAATCCATGTTGAAATACACGACTTCCTCCAGTTCCACTTTGTCTCACTTCACCAGTTGTCACATACAGTGATGCAACAGTATTTACCACTTCTTTTACTTCTTACTTATTTTTCTCGATCCTTCTCCGTTTAAGTGTAGCTTAAATATAATATAACTTTGCCTTTGAATAGTGGTTGATTCAACTGGAACTCCTTTATGGCACCAAGCATACTGGGATCTGGTGAGATTGTCCATATTCTCTAACCATGTGCCAAAGCTTCAGTACCTCATCTCGTGTATTTGGTTGCTGCAGAGTTTGGTGCGCCGGAGGAATCGGAGTTACAGCCATCTACGCACATAATGAAGGTTGATCTTTTACGTGAGTGTGGAGATGTGAATGTTCTCACCATTTTCATTCCTTTAAATCTTCCTGGTGTGTTGTGGAAGTGATGGATTTTCATGCATTCGTAACAACGTAATAACCTGCTGCACTATCTCGAGGAAAAGATAGTTCTCCAATCAGTCCTGGGCCATCATATAATTGAGAAAGAATTTTAAAACATAGGGGCAATACCCCTGGGCACTCACCTGGTAGTGGCTGGATAAGATAATCAGGCAACCACTGGTAGGCATGGATGACCCACAAAATATGTAACGGAGAAGAAAGTAGATACTTTTGGATTTTTTTTTTTTTAATGCCGTGAACAATCTTTGGTACATCACGGGTGATGAAGGTTGGAGTAAAGTTTCATCGAAATTGTGTAGTTTCAGAGAAGAAAGCAAATACATATTTGTGGGGTGGGTGGGGGGGCACCTCCACAGACTCCCTTGGGGCCAGGTTTGTTTTTATTTTTATTTTTTAATGCCATGAACAAACTTTAGTACATACATGGTGATGAATGTTGTGGTAAAGTTACATCAAAATTGTATTTGTGGACGGACGGACGGACTGACTGACGCACCGTCCCATAAGCTCCCTGGAACTACGTTCCAGGTGAGCTAAAAACGGGAACTGGGTGTGGAGATTTTGGGGAACGGGAGTACAAGGAAGCATGGACAAGTCAGGGTGGCAGCCGGTATTGGCATTGCTTGGACTGGGTAATCTAAGTGTATGTTGGCATTCCATTTGAACATTGAACTCAAAATCCCAGCACGACAAACATTAATTGTTTTTCCAACACCAACATTTCCTGCATTTTCAGCTTTGAACATCTTGTGTCCTGACCATCCGAAACGAAAACCAATAAAGAAAACTTTTCCAAGTAAGATGTAGTTGTACTTTCATTTTGGGTTCTGGTCGTCTTTATAATCGGTGAACTTTGTCGATCGTAGCGAGGAGTTTTAGCTCGTGAATCGAGAGGTGTAATTTGTGAGTACGGTTAAAGTTCTCTTCTAATGTTGGATTTTCCACTTGCGGTGAAGTGGTGTTTTTAAAACAAAAACACATTTGTGATGTCAATTTTGACACCGGACCTGCTGACATGCTCATCATGAGATGTCATGTATACTGAGGTATTTTGGGGGGGTAAAATATCTCAGAAGCAGGAATTATGGTCATTCTAAATTCAAATTATTCTCATGTTGTGCTGGAGGTCCATTTTATTTTCATGTTTCTTACACAGGTGCCATGTCTCTACATAAGGTTAAAAGCTTTCTCGCACATCTTCTCAAGATCAAAGGTTGTGAACTCAACCTTTCCTATATGACTCAGGTTTGTATGTCTGTGTGTGCTTGCTTGTCGGGTATTTGTCACATTTGTTTTGCTTTTATTGTACTGTATTATATTTTGTTTTTGGTATTCAAAATCTCAGCTCGTGGAAGAGCGAGGTGACAAATGGCAAACAAAAGCAATGTACTGACAGTGGGGCAGCAGGTGAATGCAACGCGCAAGGAATGAACAGGGAGGGATAAGGGAGAGGAAGGGATGTTTTCATTTAATTTTGGGGATGCTTCATCATTTGCATCATTTAATTTTAAGCAACATAATTGCATCTTAAAGTGTGCCTTTAATTGTTTTCATGGCAATACATTTGCTCCTCACTTAACGTCGTCGTTGCGTTCTCGAAAAATGTGACTTTAAATGAAATAACGTTTGGTTACGCTCGATTCGTAGATCCGGGATGTTTATAAACTCCTGCCCGCTATTTGACAACAGTGGCCAGGGCATTGTCCGAAGGTGGATTGCCTGTCCAAAAAGTACAAAAACATTTCGCTAACCTTCTTGCCAGAAAGTCATGGCTATTGACCCAGATTTGCCAAAGGATGCAAAGACATGCTCAGCGGCCAACATACCAACTCTCATGCCCTACCGACGCAGTTCGACCTATCCTCTGAGAAAACACTTTAAACTCCATTTTGGGATTTTGGAATGTAAAATACAAGTACCCAGTGATCCTCTCTGGGTTTACCCACACCTTGTGCAAACCCAAAAAGCATTATTTAATTGTGGTTATGCACCGATCTATTTGCTGGGAAAACGTGGTTTTTGTTTCACGCGGGCACATGACACCCTTGCGTCGGATTGGTCGTTTGAGTGTGTTTGATGTAACAATTGGATTTAAATGCATAATACAGTTCCGTCTCCTCCGGTAATCATTTGTTTCCGAGTGTGTCTCGATATCCATGAACCGATGGAAGCAAGTTTTGGCAAAACTGATTGTTCAACACAATGCAAATGTAAAGAGATCGTTTGATGCAGAATTTTCATTTCGCGTGTGTACTGCAGGAGGGTTCTCGTGAATACCACATGCCAAATGACGTAAATCCCCTTCATTTCTATGCCATCGCACCGGGTGACAGCTTGCTTGTGCGTTGGTGAGCTGGCACGGGCCAGTGCTGGATGGAGTTCTTCCTCTCTTTGTAATTTCTTGCCATTTTTCACTGCAGTACTTTTTAATTTTTTTTAGGGAATAAGCCAATTGCTGCACATGTGTAACTAAGAAAAATGAGCTTCTGTGTGTGGAACGGGCGACTGATTAACACTAAGACTCAAGTCGTAACAGATGTAGAACTTCTCGAAGCCCTGTACAGCGACATGACCTGTTGCCTCATTTTCATTGTTAATTAATTTGAGGCAGGGTTAAAAGCAGCTGGAATTTGTGTCCGACAGTAAGGTAGTCAAACTTGGCCAGCTCAAAGAGTAAAGATGACAAACAAGACATTGCACGGTTTGGAGTCATCTCTGCTTTGCTGCACTCCACGATGCACTCATTGAACTCGGTTGTATTACTGCGCTCTGCTGGACTTCTTGCTTCGAGACAATGTGGTTGAGACAGTGGCACGCATGCTGTTAATCAGGCAAATATGTTCCCCAAATGAACATCTTTGTTTAGTTTATCATCTTTTACCAATTGATTGTGTGCATTAATGTCTGTCACATGCTACTACAGACCCTGGGATACCACAGACTGTAAATGCTGAGGGAGGGATGGGAGGTAGGGGAGGGGGAGCGGCACAGATGGTCAGATCTCTCCCCTCTCCACCAAGTCGTCTGGGATATAGCTCAGCAACCCTCGTCTTCATTGTTTGGCTTTTCTTCATCACTTCTTATCCATTACTTTCTTTTGTCCCAGATATTAAACTTACATTTTGTTGGTGCATCCTGAATCATCTCTTTAATCCCAGTGTTGCCTTTTTCACATGCCTTGTCACCAAGTTTGCTGGATAGCTTTTAGTATGTCACGATCCTGCAAGCGCTTCTTTGGCTTTATTCCAGAGGGTTAGGTAATTGATATGTCTAATTATTATGTACTAGTACGTGCCCGTACATGTGTGGCCATACGTGCAAAAAAAAAAAAAAACTTCAAAACGCAGCCAGAAACAACAACCACACAGCCGTTCCTTCGCTCTCGCGTGCCGTACTATGCGTGGCCCGGAAGTTCGCATATTGCAGTTACGATTATTCGCAATTTAGTTTTAATGGCCAATTATTCAATAGCGCAACATATTTTGCCTTTTCGCAATGTCATCGCAAGGAAAAACACAAAGAGAAGAGAAGAGAGAAAAAAAAAAAAGAAAAAAAAAAAACTTTCAAACAACCACACAGGCCGTTCCTTCGCTCTCGTAAACACGACTGGATTGGGGCATTGTGTTCTATAAATGCGCATAAGAAATCGAGAAATTATTAGAATACACGGTCATCACTATTCGGAAGTCCGTACGTTAACCGTAATGGGAACGCGGCTGAGGATCTCTTCCCAATTGGCCACGCCTACGCAGCAACGTGTCCTGTCATTGGTTGGAAAATAAATGGCCATACATTGGGAAGCACTTGTCCGATTAATATCAAACCTTAAAAGCGCACATCCACGGGCCCCAGCAATATACCTGGCAAGATTCAATGAGATCGGACCAGTGGTTGTCGAGAACACAGCGGTCACACACACACAACACACACACACACACACACACACACACACACACACACACACACCACACAACATTGCTGGAATTATAGATAGATGCAGTTCTAATTTATTACGCTTTGTTCATTTTGCATCAAATAAATGTTGAAATTTGTTTGGAAATGCTTCTTTCCTGCCTTTTGAAATAATTGAAACAGAAGAAATGGAGATGTGTGGGAAACTGTCCTTATTGAAAACTCGCAAACACAACCCGTCGCTTTGCTGACTGGAAATATTAAGAGAGGGAGGGGAGGGTGGGGGGAGCTTGGAGGAGAGGGTGGGGATGGAAGGGGTGAGGAAGGGGAAGAGTGAGGAGGGAGGGGGTGGAAGAAGCAATAAGCAAGAGCAGCGTCAGGGAAGGGAAGGCAGTGTGAGCGTATAGAGAGAAAAGAGGCGTATGAAAGCTCGCCCGAACAGCAATTCATTTTGCTTTCTAACTCGCGGGGTGTTCAATAGTCAAATTGGGTAGGAGCATTTAAAACCCACGCTATCTACCTGGCAAATGCCTGCCTGCATGGGTGCTCGAACATGCAGCAACCATTGCACCCCTCCGGTTGGCTCACTAGGAATCTGATTCGGAGATGTTACACCATGGGGAAGCAGCTTTAAATTCAAAACTCAACCGTCAGTCCTTAACAGAGGGGGAGAGAGAGGGAGAGGGGAGCAAGGAGGAGGGGTGAGGGAGCTAGGAGGGAGTGAGGTTGTGTTGGAAATATAGTTTGTGCTTGGAAAAGCAAAGAAAGTTGAAAAGACTCTTTCATGTCTTTTTCTCAAGATTGTGTGGGGTCAGGTGTTCTATTAACTCGAGTTCTGAGAGCTTTCTATGCCACAGAATCCATGAGAGACAGAGGAGATGCTGGGGTAACCATCCACAGCAGAGAGCAGTACTTTATTGACTGATGTATAAAGGCTTTGTAGAATGAATAGTTCTGATTTTCCAAGGAAAGACTTGGATCGTTACAAGATGCCCAGTCTATAGCTAGCTTTGGAGGCCAGCTTTGCAAATGTAGTTGGCCCAGGATCTTTCCTTGTACCAAAATTTAATATTTCTAGCAGTATGTATATTGGAGCAGTATCATCTTGGATAAAGACACCTCCTTTACGAAACAGTCTGGACATTCAGCTCCTGAACCAGGCCTTGTGGCCCTCTGTCCTTTTCAGACGAGACTTCCTGGTCTGCCCTCAGTCTTCTCTCCAGGCCCTTTTTCTTCCTCCTCCAATCAAGGTGGCTCCTTCCCCTTTCCAAAGGCAGGGTGATACCAGCTTGGATCAATCCTAAAACTTCAGAGTAAAATCACACGAATGTCCTGCATCACAAGGTCCTCCGTGAACCACTTGCTCGTTGTCCTTCCACACGAGGTCTCTCTTCTTCTTGTCCTCTGGTGGGCAAAGTTTTCCTCTGGAATGCTGCCCATGGGGTTGGCACCGATAAAAGTAAATGTACAATCTTTTCTTCTGGGCTCCACAGGCCACTACACCACCATAGCTGCCACACTGGCGAGAGAAATTGTAATCGCCTTTCTCACACGTGACACGTTCCTCTGCGATGGAAAGTCCACACCTTGCCCACCCACAAAAAAGAGGTATTTACGTCTACAAAATTACCCTGACTACCCCGTCTATACATTACATATGCTGCCTCCTCATCGTCATGTGTAACAATTTACTCCAACAAAAACGTGTTTCCAGTGCACCAAGTCCTGGAAAATTGTGAAGATGATGAATGTGATTTTGTGAAGATGAAGATGTAGTCTCAGTAAATATAAGTTACGAATTTGGGAATTCGATTGCACACAACATAGGTTCCTTTAGTCAGTTATGCCGATAAGTGCAGTTCCCGAGATAGTTCACCTTCCATTGTTTAATGGACAGAAATCGTTAGATGCGCTGTGATTTAATTTAATAGTTTATGAGCGATCACAACACAAAGGAAGACGCCCCTCCCCCTCTTCTGCGAAGAGGAAGAAGAGCCCTCCCGTCCTGAATCACGGGATGTAAACAACTCCTCCCACCCGTGTTGTTGAGGCGGGGGAGGGGGATGGAGCACGAGGGCATGAGTCACGCCGGGAGTGGGGAGGGGCGGAGGAGGATAAGGAGAGATTCTCTGCTGGTTGTTCAGTAGAGCTTTGGCTTCTGCTTGGCTCAGGTTAGGGTTGAGGCTTCAGTAAGCTTTTGCTTCGGCTTGGCTTTAGCAGTCTTTGGGTTCTGCTTGGCGAGGTGGAGGCTTTATGGAGAGCTTTTTGCTTCGGCTTGGCTTTTTCAGCAGGCCTTCGGGTTCTGCTGGCTCGGGTCGCTTTTTGGGCTCTGGCTTGGTTCGTCGAAGAGAGTTGAGCTGGTTGCTCGGCTCGGAGTTTTTTGGTTCGTGTTTGTGAGAGGCTTTGTTCATCGAAGAGAGTGGAGCTGGTTGCTCGGCTGGCTCTTTTTGGTTCGTGGAGCTCTTTGTTCTCCGCTTGGTTCCCGGCTTGGTGCGACTCATCGGCCTCATCTTGGAGGTGGTTCTTCGAGATAGCGACGCATCGACGGGAAGGATCGGCGCCTCGTCTCACCAGCACGTGTTCGGAAGCGCGAGAGGATTCGCTGGAGCTCGGGAAGGATCGCGGCTCACGGCAATTGGATCCAGCTCGCTCTCGCTGGAGCCCGGGTCCGAACAGCTTGAAGACCACACGAGGTGGAGAGGTTCGAGATAGGTTCTGGGTTTGCAGCTCATCTGTCCTCCGAGCTGGAGTCCGTTATTAAAGGCATCAGCCACCATTTCTTGGGTGTGTGTGTGTGTGTCCGTGGGCCCGTCTAATAAGTAGGAAACTGTTAAGTGCCTGTGTTGTATTTGCTTCACATTGGAATAGAACTCGGCTGTAGGATTATTTTGCTCGTGTCTTTTTCCCCATCCCCCCATTCATTGCATTGCCTGTATTCAAATAAATGTCCCCATTGTTAAATGTCACCCGCTCGTTGCGTCCCTTCCTCTCATCGACTGCCATGGAGCGTTCGGAATGTTAGCTGGTTTTTAACACCGATAAGATAATCGGGTCCGACGGACTTGGCGATATATAACCGCTCGGCAATCGCATACGAAACGAGCTGCGTAAAGCGGCTCGTTTTCGTGCAGGTCCGTTGAGGTGTAGATCCCCGGTATTCTCTGTCTGCGCGAATAATTAGGTATATCGATAATTTGGCGATTGACCCTGTAGCGCGTGGACAGAAGAGTTGGCTGATCTATGGTGTTATAAAAAACACCCGTAGCTGGGTTTCGGCGTTGATCCGGAAGCTACGACTGGATTGCTCGTTCGGTGGGCGCGTGCGGCCGCAATTGGGCTGAGGCAGTCGTCCGCACGCCGAACGGCGCAAGAATCCACAATACCAATGGACCCACGACAATTGAAGGACGTTGTTTTCACCCTTTCTGTCTGTTTGTCTGTATTTGTGTACAGGATATCTCAAAAAGTTGTGGACGGATATGGGTGAAATTTTGTGGACAGGTTGGGTGTGGATGACTAGGGCCGAACTGATTTACATTTTGGTGAAGATCCGGATCCGGATCCAACTACTAGAATGTTTAAAGTGATTCTTCACCATTGAGAGATAGTGCTAAACCGATATATAGCACGATATCTGAAAAAGTTGTGGACAGGTTAGTTGTGTGACAAGGAAGAATTGATTCGATTTTAGTGAAGATCTGGATACGAGAATTGTTTAATTTTTAAAGTGATTCTTCACCATTGAGAGATAGGGCCAAAAACGATATAGTACTGCATAACATGATATTTCGAAAATGTATTGATTGGGCCCAATATGTTCTTGTGGATCAGGCATTACGTGGTGGAGGTATGTGCTCTACCGAGTGTCCTAGTTTGAATCTGTTATCAGTTAAAAATAAATGTATATGCTGAGAGGCAGCAAGTTCAAAGTCTGTTTCATATATGTTTCCAGTCAGCAATGAAGACGAGAATAAATGCTTATTTTCATGAATGGAACATTGGATCTTCTGTTTTAAATATTTGCAACCTGCAGTTTGATGTTTGATCTTTTGATAGGGAGAAATTATCCTTTTCCACTCTCTCCAGTCTTTAATATGAACAGTAGTTCCAATAATACCGAACAGAACGACCAAGTATATATTACATTTTCATGTTCCATTGCCCGTAAAAACATTTACCAATTGCTCGGTCTCCAGAGATCTCACACAGAAGCTTTGATTTTTGACCTTATAAAGTTCAAGGTAGATAAAAATTCCTCGCTCATTTCCTTTATCGGTGAAATGGAGGTGGAAGTCACTGTGGATGTGTCCATCACTTTGACGGGTGGGGAAGGGGCTCGTCAATCTCTTGTTTTTGAGGGCAAGATTATAAGTGTAATTCTAAAGGTTTATTCTATATGGGTTCTTCAGGGTAATTCTGAAGTGTTTGAAAGGGTAATTCTAAATCGTGATTCTAAAAGGAAATTCTGAAGAGTAATACTAAAGGGTAATACTCAAGGGTGTTTCTAAAGGGTGTTTCAAATGATAATTCTCAAGGATTCTAAAGGGAAACATGAAAGGGTTCCAAAGGGTAATTATAATGGGTTCTACAGGGTAAGTCAAAAGGGTAATTCTAAAGAATAATTCTCAAGGGTAATTCTGAAGGGTAACATCGAAGGATTTTAAATGGTAATGCTAAAGGGTGTTTCTAAATTATTCTAAACGGTGACATTCCAAAGCATAATTCTCAAGGATAATACGAAAGGTTTCGAAAGTGTTCTGAAGTGTGATTCTAAAAGGTTATAAAGTGTAATTCCAATGGGTTCTAAAGGATAATTCTAAAGTGTAATTCTTAACGGTAATTCCAAAGGGTAATTCTCAAATATTCTGTAGTGTAATTCTGGAGGGTTCTAGAGGGTAATACCAAAGCATTCCAAAGGGTAATTTTAAGGGGTTCGAAAGGGTAATACTGAAGGATAACTCTAAAGGTTAATACTGAAGGGTAATTCTAAAGGGTAATACTGAAGGGATATATCTGAAGGGTAATATCTGAAAGGGGTAATTCTAAAGGGTATACTGAAGGATAACTCTAAGGTTAATACTGAAGGGTATTCTAAGGTAGATACATGAAGATAATACTGAAGGGTAATACTAGGGTAATTCAAGGTATAACTGAAGGTAATTCTTAAAGGGTAATTACTGAAGGATAATTCTAAGGGTAATACTGAAGGATAATTCTAAAGGGTAATACTGAAGGATAATTCTAAAGGTAATACTGAAGGGTAATACTGAAGGATAACTCTAAAGGTTAATACTGAAGGGTAATTCTAAAGGGTAATACTGAAGGTAATTCTAAAGGGTAATACTGAAGGGTAATACTGAAGGTAATTCTAAAGGGTAATACTGAAGGATATTCTAAAGGGTAATACTGAAGGATAATTCTAAAGGGTAATACTGAAGGATAATTCTAAAGGGTAATACTGAAGGATAATTCTAAAGGTAACACTGAAGGATAATTCTAAAGGTAATACTGAAGGATAATTCTAAAGGTAATACTGAAGGATAATTCTAAAGGGTAATACTGAAGGATAATTCTAAAGGGTAACACTGAAGGATAATTCTAAAGGTAATACTGAAGGATAATACTGAAGGTAATACTGAAGGTAATCTAAAGGTAATACTGAAGATAATTCTAAAGGTAATACTGAAGGAATTCTAAAGGTAAACTGAAGATAATTCTAAAGGGTAATACTGAAGGATAATTCTAAGGGTAATACTGAAGGATAATTCTAAAGGGTAATCACTGAAGGATAATTCTAAAGGGTAATACTGAAGGATAATTCTAAAGGGTAATACTGAAGGATAATTCTAAAGGGTAATACTGAAGGATAATTCAAAGGGTAACACTGAAGGATAATTCTAAAGGGTAATACTGAAGGATAATTCTAAAGGGTAATACTGAAGGATAATTCTAAAGGGTAATACTGAAGGATAATTCTAAAGGGTAACACTGAAGGATAATTCTAAAGGTAATACTGAAGGGTAATTCTGAAGGGTAATTCTAAAGGTTAACTAGCTGGGAGCGACGATGGTTCATGGGCATTATTGAACAATGCCACGATAGGTACAATTGAGTAGTGGAAGCTTTTGAGGAAGCCCTACCGTAAAAACCTATCTCTTCCGTCAAAAATGACCAAATCAAATCGGATTTTAAATATGTTGTACTTATGGACATTACGCACAGCTTCGAGGAAATTAAATTGCGAGGAAAAAAGTTCAAGTGGGTGTGGCTCCACCCACAAGGGGCTGGGATGCCCCTCATACAAAAAGACACAAAACTAGACCATGAAATCTAGCTTGTGTCCAAGTTTCATCAAGATCGCATCAAACATCACGGCGCTATGCTCTGGAGAGAGTCACAAACAGACAGACACACAGACACAACAAAAATAGTGGTCACTGCTGGCACCCGCGAACCAATACTGAAGGATAACTCTAAAGGGTAATTCCAAAGTGTAATGACTGAACCACCCATCCCTCCAAAAAACATCAGAACAGCTTTCCACACAACAACACAACAGAGTTTGTAAAGTAATCTGCTGGCACATCTGCAAAAACTTTGATATTCCAGTTCTAGAAAATTTGTGGGAAAATGAACCAAAAGCAATCACTGAAAACATCGAAGTACCATTCTCACGTACGACCTAATGATCCCATCGGGCGTGAACATCGAAAACAAAGCATTGCGACCAGATATCATACTTAGGTGCAAAAAACAAAGAGAAGAAGGCATTGCTAATTGAAGTGTTAACACTGGTGATTTTGGACTAAATGATGCAGAAATCAAGAAAATGACCAAATACCAAGATCTCAAGCATGAAGTGAAAAGATCCTGGAAGCTGAAGAATGCCAAAGTTGTAGCAGTGATGACGAAGAACCTCACAGAGATATTATAAACCATCCCTGGAAATATCACTACAAACAAACTACAGTTGGAAGCCGCCCTGGGCTTAGTAACGATCCTGAAGAGAGCCATCGGCACAAAACTTTGAGAACAAAAAACATCACAGCTCGGTCCATGAATCGTGACCCCTTACCTAAATGAAGGTGGATACTTTGAACCTGCCCTAGGAGGACTCCATTCCACATTCTGATACTCACATATGTAGATACCAATCAACGACAAAACACACACACACCCTTTTATTAGTATAAATGACAATTTTAGCAGCAAAATGTTGTTTGAGTTGGTCCTTCATGTTCATGAAACCGTATGGTATGTAAGTCTGAGTTCCCTCAGGTAATTTTTTGTCAAATCTTTTCAATGAGATCATTGATTGTTGTTTGCTGGTCATCATTCTCTTGGAGGCATGCTACCACTTTAAACGCATCAATAAATGCCCCTTAGACCTCCACACCTAAAACTGACACTGCACACTTGTTGATACACTATGTCAGCTGCAACTATATCATGGACAGTCTTGTCTTCCTTTCACCTTCTCGGCCCAATTGCCCTTGCTTGTGTCACATCGTTTTTCTATTTCACAGTGAAACTCGCTTGTTCGGACCTGTATGAGTTTATCCCTTCACTGTCCTCCCATGGTTAAATCTGTCATGATGACCACAAAATAGTGTGCTTTGTAGCTCAATGAGGGTACCTGCAGATCAGAAAACACACTGGTCGCTCACTGGTTGAAGCATTGGCGTCAAATCTTCTTTTTTTCTGGAAGCAGTTATTGCACATGCGATTCCTCCACACCATTTTGAAGTTAATGTCACAATAGATTCTCCATCTATCAGATAATCTATCTCCATAATATCCATATTATCTCTCGGAGCCTGGTGGCAGGACCTTAATGTGTCCATCCCGCCCATCCATCCTGGCCATTTCTGTATCTGAAGTAAGTAAACACAATATTAGCATCTAAAAGGGTTAACAGTGTATTTTGTACAGAATAACATTTACCACCACGATCAGTGGTCAATATTTATGCAAATTAGGTGTAACTATGTTTCATTTATGTTGATAAAATGACCATCTAGTTAATGAAAACATGTTCCAGCAACTCTGCATTTTCCAAAATGTTTTGGTGTGTCCAAGTGTCAAAAACCGCCACCGACAAGTGGAAATGATCAAAATTAGGTGATTTTGGGGTCATTTTGGATTTACCTATACAGTATATAAAAGGAGCCATATGTGTGTGAGTTCCTGACACCTCTCTAAGACTCCTTGACATCCCAAAGACCCCTTAAGACCATAAGACAATTTTGAACCTTGACCATGAAAGATTCCCAAAACCCACAAGATTCGTTAAGTCCCTAAATACCCCCCCCCCCAACCAAGATCCTTAAGATACTCCAGACCCCAATACCTCAAAGATCCTTAAGACCCCCCACAACCTCCAAGACTCCTAAATACCCTTAAAATCCTTAAGACCGTCAATGCCCTTAAGACCCTTAAAACCCGATATACCCCCCAAGATCCTCCAGACCCCAATACCCTTTAAGACCCCGAAAACCCTTTGAGACCCCCTAAGAACCTCAAAATCCCAATACCCTTAAGACACTTTGAAGACCCTTAAGTACAAGACTCCTCAACACCCTTAAGACCACATACTCCCTTGAAGACCCTCAAGGCCCTTAAGACCCCCCAGACCTTTAATATCCTAAGACCCTTTGGACCTTTACACCCCTAATCCCTTGACTCCCTTTAGACCTTAACACCCTTACACCTTTCAAAGACATGTTCGACAGCTTCGACCCTTGACCATTTCGAGCTAAAGACCACTTCGACCTTTTTAGACTTTTTTTTTGCATGCTTGAAAGATTGGACCCTTTTAACCCATTAGACCCTAACTACTATTAGCACGTACCCTTTTAGACCATCTAGATTCTCGAACCTTTAAGGCACACACCATGCAAACATTGATAGTCTTCTTGCAAAACACAGACTATCCTTATTTTCAGCAAATAATGTGGCAAACTCGACCCACCCAGAGTGTGGCTACTCTGCTTGTACACATGAAATTACATCCAAATGAGCTCATGATGTGTTTGAACAGCTTCGTTGATGTTGAAAACCATCATTTAGCATTTTAAATCATTGAAAAATATGATTTAATCGTCAAAATGTGGCAATTTAACTTCATGGTGATCATCTTGGATTGATGCATAAAGCGAGCTTTGCCTGTGTATGTTTTTTTCAAGACGTTTAGTATGTTATTCTGGAGATCTTTCTGATAACAAATCCAAAGAAAAACCTTCTATTACAATTTGTGATGGGTTTAGCTGTAATTTACCATAGATTGACTGGACTAATGATTCATATGATTGAGAAGATGAATGTGTTGCTGAGGATGACCATCATGTTGAAAGGAAATTTGAGGTTGATGATGTAGGATATTGTGAAGATGATTCTTTTTAAAAATGACGATGACGAGGCTGAGAAGCAAATGGACATTGAGCTGGGAGTTGATGATCCGGATGAGAAGGAAAGTGTCCCCGCAGGTGAGCTGTCCTTTTAGTTTGTAAATTGAATGAGATTTTCATATTGTTAAGTCTCCTCGTTATTTTGCCATTTACGTTATGAATGGAAAAGGGATTCTTTTTTGATTGGGTTTTGCATTCAGAAATAATAATCATATCGGGATGTAGGGGGCCACGTTAGCAATGGTGGTACCGCCGCACGATGTCCAATTAATCATGCGTTACATTAAATTTTATTTTTTATTTATGCCTTAGGCTGACAGGATGGCCGAAAGGTACGCAAACTCGCTTCCAAGATGTCTAGCCTGGGTTTGAATCCCGACCTAGCTATAAACTGTCATCCCGGTGTTTCACAGGCAGAGTGATTCATCAATGTGCATGCCATCCCTCAGATGGACGTAAAACTGGACGTCCTGTCTGCTGGCAATAGTTGGTCGACGTTAAAGCTCCCATGGTGTTCTTTGCGAGTAGTAGTGAGCCATCGCCGGCACCATGAACAAATTTTAAATTTAAACCACTCGGACCTTGGCTCATTAATTAATTCTCATTCTGGTAAAAGAGGTGGAACGCGATTTGAAAAGTGAACACTCAGTGGAGACCCATCAAGAACTGCTGGTTGATATGTATCCTTTTTTTGAATTTGTCAAAAATGATGAAGGTTGCAGGAACCTTGTTCCAAACAGCGGTAAGGTGATCATTTGTGTGTTTTGTGGAAATTTGTGTGCAGGAAGGGTCTCATGATTCCATTTTTATTACCCCAAGCATGTGAAGCGAAAAGCAGGGTTAAGCAATTGGTTCATGTCCATCCGTCTGTCCGTCATCAGTTTATGATCATAAGTTTGTGATCGAGGAACAACTTGTTTAAATTGAATGTTGTATTTTGAACATGAATAGGAAGACAAGTCTGTAGTTTTACAGTAATTTGGCTCTGAATTTGTTGCAATCACACAGGTGCAGAGAGAAATGAGATAATATTTTTACTCTGGCTGTTTTACCTGACAGTCAAACAAAATTGAAAATCATTCCAAACAGAAAACATACTGTTTTTAAAGACGTCATAAAGACAACAGGCAAGAAGAACTAATGTAACGTGTTAAATAAGGTGGTGTAAAATAAGCTGCATCAATGGTCGTAAACTTTCGGAATTATTTTATTTATACGCCTTTAAACTTTTATTTAAATTGAATTATATACTTAAACACCGTCGAACACAAATCTCCTTATCTCGGACATGTATGGACCGATTGTATTTGTATTTGTCACAAAGACAACAAATGATGGCTTACATATGCACATCTTTTTCTTTTTTTTCCAAGATCAGATCCAAAATGGCTGACTGGTGGCCATTTTGTTACTTAAATGTGTCCCCAACCATTTCTCAGACATGCATGATCCGATTTTGTTCAAACTTGGCACAAGCACAATACATGATGGTACACACGTGCACCTCACTTTATTTTGCAATCTGATCAAAGATGGCCGACTGGTAGACTGGCGGCCATTTTAGTTGTTAAAAAAAAAAACAACCAGTACCGAACACGTCCTCAACCATTTCTCAGACATGCATTGACCAGTCTTTTTCAAACTTGGCAAAGAGATAATGAATGATGATTTACATAAGCAAGTCATTTCTTTTTGAGATCAGATCCAAAATGGCTGACTGGTGGCCATTTTGTTACTTAAATGTGTCCCCAACCATTTCTCAGACATGCATGATCCGATTTTGTTCAAACTTGGCACAAGCACAGTACATGATGGTACACATGTGCACCTCACTTTATTTTGCGATCTTATCAAAGATGGCCGACTGGTAGACTGGCGGCCATTTTAGGTGTACATAAATATGTACACGGCCCTTTAACTCCAAACAGCAAAATTACTAAAACAATGGGGACTGACATTTTATGTCTTTACTGCCTTATAGGCCATGTATTCCCCACCTGCTGGATGAGACCTTCCCACTATAATGCTATGAGAAAGATACCAAAATGTTGTTTATATGCACCTTTACCAGTTGCTTACAAAGAGGAGGAGGAATAGAGCTGGACAAGCATCTTGCAATAGCTGTGGGTATGCCAGCAAAATAATATCTTTAATCAACTGAAGTACAGACCTTAGGTTATTTTGGTTTATATCTTGTAAAGTTTTGTCTTCATTGTTACAAAATATTTGGCTCCATGATGCTTTCCCACTGGTCAACACTTACGATGTCATGAAGATGACGTAACAGTGCCATTTCTTCCATGGTCTTTATTTGTCTTAGAGATCAAGGGTCATGGTTGGTTCATTGACCAAGCCCTTAAGCAAATGCATCACTTTTTAGCTCATCTCAATCTTGGCTATCTGTTGAAATTTGCTCAATCCCCACCCCCACAATCTGGAACTCATTTCACATCTGCCTGATATTTATTCCCTTTTGCATTTCATTTTGGAAATCAAAGAAAACTTTTGACACTTCCTAAATAACCGCATGTCAGGCAACTGATAAAAGGAAGAGAAGGTGGTTTATGAGAAGGGAAACGGGTGTGGGTAGGAGAAAGGAGTAATGCTCGAAACTGCACGTGACAGAAAAGTAAAAGAAGCAAAAATAATAAAAATATAATCAGGGTCACAATTTCCTCTTTTTGTGCATTAAATATGTAGATGGCCACTTCCAAAGAAACACGACTTTGTAAGGTTTTTCAAGGTTGATCTTGAGGGTGTAAAAGCAAAAGAAGATGAAGTGGTTGCTTTGAAGGTTCAAACTAATATAAAGAAGTATTCCACTCCAAATGCAGTTGCATTGTACAGCAACTATTTGGCAAAAAAGAAAAAATCATTACAAGTATCAACCTTTGCCAACAACTTGGAATTATATCTTTAAATAGTTCAACATTGACATAGAGTTGAAAATCTTGTCAAGATGTGGGGTCCCTGAGAACTTTTGATCAAATAATATTAATACAAGTCTCAGAGACTGTCTCAGTAGACTCATTTACACCAAGTCGTTGAGGCCACTTGGGACCGGGCCAGCAGTGACCGTGGAAGTGCATTTGGTGTTCATACTATATCCGGCCACCAAGAAATAACACGTGATATGTATTTTACCTCCACCACTGAAGGTGGATGGAGGTTATGTTTTTACCCCTGTTTGTCTGTTTCTTTGTTTGTCTGTGAGCAGGATATCTCAAAATGTTGTGGACAGATTCAGACAATGGACGTGACAAGGACGAATCGATTAGATTTTGGTGAAGATCCAGATACTAGAAATTTTTAAGTGACTCTTCACTATTGAGAGATGGGACCAAAAAATATATATAGTAAGATATCTCAAAAAGTTGCGGACGGATTCGGACGAAACTTGGTGGACAGGTTCGGTGTGTGACGAGGACAAAGTGATTCAATTTTAGTGTGAAGATCCGAATCAGGATCCAGATTGGAGAATTTTTTTTAAGTGATTCTTCACAATTGAGAGAAAGGG
>CM068952.1:74540262-74557977 GCA_035128595.1 Eptatretus atami
TCTCTCTCTCTCTCTCTCTCTCTGCTGTTCCTTTTGTCCTATTGCATCCTGATCAGGTTCAGTGTACTCGTACTAGCTCTTCAATGAGGCTCGACTATGTATGCAAGAAGAAAGAATAAAAACTGCTGCAGACCATGAAGAGGGAAAGTGAAAAGGGTGGTCTTTATTTAAACTGGGACCGAGTTGACAAAGATGTTACAAAACACAAACCAAGAGGAGGCTGCTGAATGATTTGGAATTTCCAGTTGCAATGTATGGATGTGAGTTGCAGACAGTGAAGAATAAAGAAAGGAAGAAGATTGACAGTATTTAAATGTGGTGCTGGAGAATGAGAACAAACAAATCAGTGCTTGAATAAATTGTACAGCCAGGTACATCCATTGCAAATGTACCTGCTAATTTTATTCCATTTGCAGCACGACCCGAGGCAAAACTGTTGGGAAAAATAAACAGCAAATGTAAATGAACTTGTAACCAAAACGTTTTCTCGTGGTGGCTTATTTCCCAATTGTACTTTATCTTTAATATTCAGTTTAAGATTGCAAATGTTAATTAGAAAAAAATTAAAAACTTAATGCCAAAAAAATGAGCCAAGTGGGAACAGATAGATTTTCTTCTATTTTGTTTCTTTCCCAAATGATTAACAAGCACATGGAAAACTGCACCAAGGGGTCCAGATGTTAATGTTACTTTTATTTTGTTATCATTAGTTATTGGTCTAAAAAGTGTTGATTACATTGATTAGAGACGGTAAACATAACACATATTTTCAACACCAACATTTAACCAGAGCTTTAACACAGCTGTTCACCAAGACCTCAGATATAATCACACCCCATCCATAATCATGATCTTTACCCCCAAATTACCAAGCACTCCCTTTTTACAGGTCATAAATTGTGACCCCCCCCCCCCTCTCCCATACACTTATTTCGTTTTGTTTCTTTTCTTGTATCATCCCCCTTTTCCTTCTCCTTCTCTTATTGTGTTTCATGTCAGCTTGTGTGCAGCTTGTTCACCCCCCTAGTGTCCTTCTCCCCCTCCCCTTGATATCTCACTCTCACTTCTATTTCTCCTGTGGCGTGTTGTTCTCCCTTTCCATTTTGTTCCATTCCTTCTGCTCTAGCTCTTTCATGACCTTATCATGTATACAAAGAACAAAACTTGAAAAATGTAAGTGTGCCACCTGGAGTTGACTTTAATTACAACGAGCAAATACCCATCGCTTCGCTGATGGAATATCTCAAGGGTGGGAGGGGAAAGAGGGATGAAGAGGGGTGGGGGAGGGGGGGAGAAATGAGAGAGGAGGAGGTCGAGAAAGGAAGGAGGGGGGATCAATAAGGGTGGGGAAAGGAAGACCAGTGTGGAGGTGAGAGGAAGGGAAGCAGACGTTGCCGGTTGGAGCGTTGCATTAACGGCCCAGACATGTCCAGAGGCAAACACCACCCAGACATGTCCATAGACAAACACCGCCCATAAGCGTCCCAGAGACAAAACACCACCCAGACAATGTCCATAGACAAAACACGCCCGGAAAGCGTCAGAGACAAACACCACCCAGAATGTCCATAGACAAACACCTCCCAGACATGTCCATAGACATAACACCTCCCAGGACATGTCCATAGACAAACACCTCCCAGACATGTCCTAGACAAACACCGCGCCAAACATGTCCATTAGACAAAACACCTCCCAGACATGTCCAAAGACAAACACCGCCCAGACATGCCATTAGACAAACACCTCCCAGAACATGTCCATAGATAAACACCTCCCAGACATGTCCCATAGCACAAACACCCGCCCAGACATGCCATAGGCAAACACACCCAGCATGTCCCAGAGGCAAACACCACCCAGACATGTCCATAGGCAAACACCGACCAGACATGTCCATAGACAAACACCGCCCAGAACATGTCCATAGACAAACACCGCCCAAGACATGTCCATAGAACAAACACCACCCAGACTGTCCATAGACAACACCACCCAGACATTCCAAGACAAAACACCACCCAGACATGTCCAGAGGCAAACATCCACCCAGACATGTCCATAGGCAAACACCACCCAGACATGTCCATAGACAAAACACCACCCCAGACATGTCCATAGACAAACAACCAACCCAGACATGTCCATAGACAAACACTACCCAGACATGTCCATTAGACAAACACCACCAGACTTGTCCATAGACAAAACATCACCCAGACATGTCCAGAGACAAACACCTCCAGATTGGCGATGCCAGAAACAAACACCCCCCAGACGCATCCAGAAACAAACACCGCCTGGACGCGCCTGGAGCCAAGCTGGCTGGAGACAAACACCGCCTTGAACACATTTGGAGACAAACACCGTCCAGCCAACACCACCGTCCGGATATGTCCAGAGACAGAGAGAGAGGGGAGGGGAGAGTGAGAGAGGTGTGGGAGGAGGATGCTGCACTGTATTGGGAGGGGGTAGAGCAAAGATGGGAGAGGGAGAGTGGGATTGAGATATATGCTTTATGAACACACACACACACACACACACACACACACACATACACACACACATACACACACACATACACACACACACACTGACATTTATTCGTATAGATTACTTCAGTAAGTGTTATTGCCCATAAGCTTTTGGAATACTTGCATCAACATTCTTGTAGAACTCTTCCAGTCGGGTTTGAAACCTCTCTCATTTTCCCAAAGCTGTCTGCTAAATCAGGATTTTTTCATGGGACAAACTTTTATTTTCATGCCATCCTCATCTTATGACAGTGCACAAAGCCCTAATCCGTAACATCATGGATTATGACTCCAGACAATAGGCTGTTACATCTCATCTTGCCTCCCCCCTTGAGGATGTGGAATCAAAGTACTGCGCTGTGAAACCCATGCTCTTGACATGTTATCGGATGCTGAGTTTCAGGGTATCCTTGAATGTTGTTGTTCATCATAAGCAGGTTGGTGACCTTGCATTTTAATTTTTTATACTGCCTATTTTGGTCTTGTTGGGGTGATGACCTGTCCATGTTTGTAATCCAAGCCAAAGAAGCTGCTTCAACAGAACTCACCCTCTGTATAGAGCAGGGTACATGATCTGATCGGATATTCTGGTCTTACACCTCCCACTCTCTCCCCTACCCCAACCCTCTCTCCATCCATCCATTGGGACCACACTCTATGTAGAGCGTTGGTGCTGCCTAAGCAGTCTCCTTGACTATTGCACACAATCCTGGATGGGTCACCACTCCAACACAGGATACCAGCAAGCTGGCACTCATTTTGCCGACTTCGGAAGGATGACGGGCAGAGTCAACCCCACCTGGTATTAATTCAACAGCCGAGCGAGATTTGAACTCAGGATCCTAGGATCCCAAGCCCACCATCCTAACCATTAAACCAACACCAGGCATATCACCCAAACCCCTGCAACTCCAAGTCAAACTTGTTATACAAGGAACTTCAATGCGTGCCCATCAAGCCTGCACAATCATGCTGACATCTTCGTACTCCCACATCCCCATCACTTCCAGATACATATCCAACTCAATTTTAACTACCTCCCCTACTCCAAAACTGTGCCTCGTTGTCTCGTCAGTATCTATTCTGCTGAAAAATTATTCTGCACTTATTTTCTTGAAACCCTTCATCATGTTAAACATCTCAATCAAATCCCCTCGGAATCACCTCCTTTTTTTTTTTAATGCAAGAATGTTCTACCAGAAACCTTCCCAACTCTAAACTTAATGGTCCACCCCCATTGATTCATTCACCTCTTCTCTTAGCTCTTCCCACTAGAATTTCAATTCAGCTGGACACTGCCACCTCATGGTCTTTACCCATTTCTATATCCCAGCTTCATTTACACCCATTGAAACCCTGTCCCCATCCTTCACTTGCAATTCCTCCTCTGGTGCTGAAATGAAAATGTACATTACATCCCACTATTTATTGGACTGAAAGACTGAAGCAGTGTATGTTATGCTGCTTGCTATCTTGTAAAGATGTGTGGTCAGGCTTTATCAGTGCACATAGTACCACCCCATACCTGCATGAACGAAGAGGACAACACATCCAATTGGGCATATGTGTATGACATGTACTTATGACTCCTGTAAATCAATCATTGTTAAACACACTAACTAGAAGGATACTCGGTAGAGCGCATACCTCTGCCAGGTAATGCCTGATCCATGAGAACATATCGGGCCCAATACGTTTTTGAGATATCCATGCTATGTATCGTTTTTGGCCCCATCTCTCAATAGTGAAGAATCACTTCATAAATTAAATAATTCTCGTATCCAGATCCGGATTCGGATCTTCACCGAAATCGAATCGGTTCTTCCTTGTCACACACCCAACATGTCCACCAAGTTTCATCCAAATTCGTTAACAACTTTTTGAGATATCGTGCTACATATCGTTTTTGGCCCGATCCCTCAACGGTGAAGAATCATTTGAAAAATTAAATAATTCTCGTATCCAGATCCAGATTCGGATCTTCACCGAAATCGAATCAGTTCTTCCTTGTCACACACCCAATCTGTACACCAAGTTTCATCCAAGTTTCCTGTTAATAAATATGCCGCGATATCTTTGCTGTTAAGAAGATGAAAATTTTGGAATTTCACAATACTCCGTGCAGATATAATAGGCCAACGCTCTCTGTCAGATCCCAGAAGGAGAGGAGAGCGTGTTCGTGAGTGCATGGTTACTCATTTTATTCACAAACTTGAACGAACGAGATGCAGAAAAACGGACTTTGTTTTGTAAAGAACTTGTTCTTCTGTTCTTCTTACGCATACCTTTATTTATAGGTAACCGATAGCTCTGTGTAGGCAAAAATAAATAATCCGGGTTACGTGCATGAAATAAAAACATACCTATACTGTTTATAATTCAAAACATCTCACTGTACTGGAAAACGTGGGGACAGAAACACTGTACTGGAAAACGTGGGGACAGAAACACTGTACTGCACCTGTACTGCGAAAACGTGACAGAAACACTATGGAAAACGTGGGACAGAAACCACACTGGACAGAAAACTGTGGGACAGAAACACCTGTAGCTGGAAAACTGTGGGCAGAAACACTGTACTGGAAAACGTGGGACAGAAACACTGTACTGTAAAACGTGGGACAAGAAACACTGCTACTGGAAAACGTGGGACAGAAAACACTGACAGAAACACTGTACTGGAAAACGTGGGGACAGAAACACTGTACTGGAAAACGTGGGGACAGAAACACTCTACTGGAAAACGTGGGGACAGAAACACTGTACTTGAAAACGTGGGGACAGAAACACTCTACTGGAAAACGTGGGGACAGAAACACTGTACTGGAAAACTTGGGGACAGAAACACTGTACTCGAAAACGTGGGGACAGAAACACTGTACTGGAAAACGTGGGGACAGAAAACACTGTACTGGAAAACGTGGGACAGCAACACGTACTGGAAACGTGGGACAGAAACACTGTACTGGAAAACGTGGGACAGAAACACTGTATTGGAAAACGTGGGGACAGAAACACTGTACTGAAAACGGTGGGGGACAGAAACACTTGTACTGGAAAATGTGGGGACAGGAAACACTGTACTGGAAAACGGTGGGGACAGAAACACTGTACTGTAAAGGTGGAGACTTGTAATACTCTCCCGACCTGAGGCGCGCTACACGGTACACGTTTACATCGAATGAATTACATCCACCTCGTCCTCCACCCCCGCGATCACCGGCTCAGTTAAAAGTTACATAATTGGGTCACGCTGATCCTGAATTACAGACGGATAATAAATAAATAGTAAAATAGTAAGATAATTAAAAAATAGAAAGAAAGAATAGAAAATTTTACTTAACAATAATAAAAAAAAGAAAAAATATCTTGTTGTTCAGAAAGATCATTATGTATAAGAAGAAGAAGAGAATAAGATATGTGTAAGAGGAAGCTGTGTGTTTAGCGGTGTGGACGATTGAGGACGATGGCGACGGGAAACTTGAAGAGTGGTTTTCATCGTGGACGACATGTCACGTGTGACTGTGGAGTCAGTGGGGCAGGGAGTAGGGAGGGGGGGCTGTTGGAGAAAAACCCTTTATCTAAACTCAGGATGGACTGCCCTCACCACTTTAACGTGTTATTATCAAGAAGAACAGAGAGAAACAATAAAATATTTGAAAAGCTATTTCAAGGCATTTCAGTGCCGGAGGCCATTTCACTCTTCCTCTTTTATTCATTCCCTTCCCCGAACCCCCTCCATCTTCTAATGAACTCTTGTTGGCAATTTCTTGTTCACCTTGGATCATCAAGTCTGTTTACAAATTCTCTTCGTTGTCTATTTTAATTGTTCTTCATGTTTTTATTATTTACACTTTAATTCTTAAATGCTCGATAACAGTTATTAATCAACTCTTCTCTCCGCGTCAGAGCAAAGCATACTCAAGCAAATGGCCATGAAAGCGCGAGGAGTGAGCGTCTTGGCTCCGCACTTGCTTGGAGTGTTCAGGCAAGGATTCGGCCTCTGTGACACGCATCACTGACCGGTATTATCACCATGGTTATTCATTGTGACGTCGTCCGGGGCTCGTGACGAGCTGCACGCACACAGTGCGCGACACGACGGACTGACGTCGACAAACGCAGCGCTGACCTCGCGACAAGCGACGTACCTTCGCGGCCCACTCGCGCTCGCAGTAATTGTACGACGTCTTTGGACCTTCCTGTGTTTCTCTCTTCTCTCTCTCTCTCTCTCTCTTCTCTCTCTCTCTCTCTCTCTCTCCTTCCTCTCTCTTCTCCTCTCTCTGCTCTCTCTCTCAATTGTCGCACGTTACACCGCAAATTTGCCGCTTATTGCGAGTGGAAAGAGTGACTATCAGGAATACATGTGACGAGCAACAATAATATCCCATTGATGCGCACATTGGGAAGTGTTTGTGTTCCGAGTCCGTTGCCTGAAAGTTTTAAACTTTTATTCCTCTTCTCACGATGCCCCAGATTATTGAAAGATTATCTCTCCTTTGCTTCCTCTCTCACCTGACATCATGATAACCTCGACCCAAGCATGTTGGTGAGCGACACCACTTCTTGGTAAGTTGGCCACGCGGCAACTTGTATGACTTTTAACACTTTTCTCACTGTTGTGTTCTTTCAGCTGCATTTGTTGTTTTTCATTGAATATGGACACACAGTTTTGGTGAAATTATTTGTGCCGCGAGTTGTTGCGTCATCTGAATCTTGTGCACATTTAGCAATCGGAGTTCCGTCAATCTAGCGAAACCGTACAAGAGCGCTCGGCTGCTGCTCTCACTCATGAGCCGTGTGCTCACGATATTCTGGCTGAACCTCATGACCACGCACTCCCTCCACAACGGAATGTCGGTTCATTGTGACGTCACTGTGCCTGCTGCGTCACCTTGTTCAAAAATTCTATTGTCCCTGCCCTCGGTGTCAGCGGAGGTGGGGGGGATTCGTATTGAATGGGAAGCTTTCAACGGTGCTTGGGAAGTTGATAACTCTGAAACTGTTCTCATATTTTAAGAGGAACGAAACATTTATTTCTTCAAAACTTTCCATGGGATGTTGAGGAATCTCTGATGTTTGATCTTCTGTGTCGGATGTCCCAATGAAACATGATGTTTTGTTTTTCTTTCTCAGGTTGTTTTCTCATCCCAGCAGTGCTGCAGGCTGTTGGAGTGCTTGCAAGAAATGGTGACAAGGAAGGAATCAGAATCTGCAGTGGCACGTTGTGAAATCATGAATTTTTCCTGTGTGATTGATAGGATGTTTGACGTGCACTACTCTTAAACATACACAACCATCATGGTGATAAGATGCACTCCAGCCTTTGCCCCAGATTGCCGAATGAAAACGTAGGTGTGAACAATCACGCGACTCGGTTGGCACCTCGTCTAATTGACATTTCTGGAAACGAAGGGTCTCTCTCCCGAATCGGCAAACAAAGATGGCAACCTCTCATGGTATTGAACATGTGATGAGATTGATGACAATTAAAATACAGGAATCATGCGAGGTCTTTCTGAACATTTGACAACTTACAAGGTCTTCAATCACCGTCCGATGGAGGACTGCGCTCCCCCTTTGGACTGATGTCCTGCATCACACGTTGCCCTGGATTGCTGTGGAAATAAAGCCCTCAAATACATTGGATCTTCCATGATGAAAGCTGATTACCTCGGCCTGTTACTTTTACATCACAACAGGTTGACCTCTCTCTATCCTGCCTCAATTTTTGGTCTTGCCCCCTCCTGCCCTCTCTTGACTCTGTACCTCACAGTTTCTGCAGGATGCACACGTCTGCCACGAACCCTCTTCTTGTTCAACTCCCAAATCCAGCTCACTGCTCACCTCCACTCATTTTTTCCTTTTTCTCTCACTGTGGAACCAAACTCCCCAGTCTGTTCAGTTCCATTCTTCCCTCCAGAGCTTCAAGACAGCTGTTCACCACTACCTGAGCTCATCTCTCATCCATACTCATCTATTTCTTCTCCCCTAATACCCAACTACGAAGCACTCCCCGTTTTCCAGGTGATTTTGATTTCCCCTCCCCCCTCTTTCACCCTCTTTTGTTTGTTCCTTTTCTGTTTCATCCCCACTTCCCCTTCCTCTTCTTGCTGTGTTGTGTGCATCTTGTGCACGAGACATGTTCTTCTCTCCATCAATTTGATCTCACTCTTTCTCTCACTTCTATTCTGGGTTCCCCCTTTACATTGTGTTGCATTCCATTCTGCTCTCTCTTCAATGAGCCTCGACCATGGAACAAAATAAAAATAACCTGACTATGGCCGCAGAACAAAATCATAGGAACCAATCAAACTGCGATGATAATGAAATGGAGGGAAGTGCAGTTTGTGATCGCCACGATGATGGTCCGGCGTGACGAGCCTGTTCGGAGCCGAACTGCTCCGGTCTCACACCGCCTCGCAGCCTCTGTGTGGATGGCTGCTGCCCCTCGGGTGTATTGACAGGTGCTGCCCCACACTCCTTGTCACACTCATTGCAACAATCATTCTGTCATTCATCGTTATTCATTTCGATTCCCCCAACGATTTAAATTTTGCTTTTCAAAGTGAATGTTTCAAAACCAGAGGCAGCTGCTCCGGGAACTACTGATACAGTGCTACTGATACAGTGCCCCTTTGGAGTAGGGTAGGAATTATAAATTGGCAAGATACTGCACAGAGTGGCCACACCTATTGACAGGTGTTCCAACATCCTATATCCACAGGCAATTGATAACTGATTAAACGTCCCTTCGTTAGGATGGGCTACTCGACGATGTGACGCCCTGCCTGTGAAGTGCTTGGATGACAGTTTACACCCAACTGGCGGAACCCAGGCTAGATAGCTGCACACATTCTACCTCTGAAGTTATTGTTCAGTCCCATTGTTGACGTCATAATGGAAAAGCACATCTTCTGAAGCAATACAAAACAAAGATATCGATGGTACTCAAAACACCAGTACAATCTCCACAAAAAGTAATTGTTCAGGATGAATCGGTGCATGAACAATATATTATCTCAGAAATGCTGAACTTTTTTTTGAAAAACTCGAAACTTCTTTCCTTTGAAATGAGGTGCCAGCTCTTGCTCTCGACCGTAGATGACTAAAAAATTGCATATTTATTATAACATCACTGGATGGAAATGAAAAAGTTGAAAGTTTCCATGAAAGTAAATTTAAACAACTTGTTTATGGCACAACATCCAGTTTTTTAAGCATCGGGCTGAATGATTCCTGCTCCTCATCATCAACCGACTCGTGTTTCTGCAGAACGGAAGAGTGCAACGCGGAAAACATTCGGTTAATCCGTGAAGCCATCGCGAACACCTTGCAAGGAAGGCATAATCCAAGAAAGGACAAAAAAAGTGCTTTGATTTTGATTTCCATTTCAAAAAGGACATGTTCCAGCGTGAAAACAGCTCATGCAAGAAAAGTATCGATCCTTTTCTTGTTGCATCGACTAAATGACGATACCAATGAATAGTTGGAAAAACCTTTCACACACAAATACCATTGTTGTTTTTTTTGTTGTTTGTTTTGTTTTGTTTTGAAATTATTTATTTTGGAATAAACCGTTTTATGCGTCAGCTTTTCTGGACTGGTGTAATCGGCTTCAGGACAAGAATATATCGACGAGTGAGCTAAAAATGGTTGGGATGTTTCCTCTACTGATTTGCAATCTGTCCTGGTCAATTTCAAAAATGGGAAACTCGAGGATAATCCCAAAACAGAAGAAAATCCAAATGTGGTTCTTTTTGACACAGCCCCAACTGAGAACCCTCACAAGGTATTATTATTTTATTTTTTTTGAAAACTACCAGAAGTGACTCGATTTGGTTGACAGTTGACAAACTTGATTCCAGGATGTCGCGTTCTTCCGCCAAACTCGGTCGGATTATACTTCAACTAGAAGGGCACTCGTAGAAGCGCGCACACCTCCGCCCACGCAATGCCTGAATCCACCAGAACACTATCTGACCCGATAGTTTTTTTTGAGATTGGCCTTTTGTCTCACATGGGTGGAGGGAATCACTTTGGAAAAATTAAAATAATTCTCGTTTCCAAATCCGGATTTCGGATCTTCAGCAAACGAAATCAGTTGTCCACTGATTTTAACTGCTGTGCTTACTGAACAGGTAGCTAAAAAACTGATCACCTCTACTATCTCACTGTCTACTGATGCACCCTTCACTCGCAGCAATGATGAGAATGATGATTAAAAAACGTTTTTATTAACTAAGTTATTCGTTCGACAAAAACAAAACAAAACAAGACAAACTAAGTTCGGCCCGGTCTAAAACAGACCCACGATGGATTAAACGGTTCACCCTAAAACCGAGAAAAACCTTCTCGCATGTCCGGACAGATCGAGGGGAAACTTCAACGCAAATGTTCCCCAAGACACGCTGGGACAAGTTTGTTAAGGAATAAATTGTAATCTGGTCACATGGTTTGGACGGTTACGTTCGATCGAAAAATAAAAGAAATAATGTTTTCTCTGGAACTGCTTAATCAATCGATGTGAAACTTCAGATTGATGATCGAAGATTGACGGTGGCACACATGTTTTCAATTTCAACTCGATCAGATGCCAATGTCTGCTGCAGAATTATTTAATTTTTGATTTGGTTCTTTTTTGGTTTTTTGATTTTTATGATTATTTTTTTTGAAAAACGGTTCACTTGTCACAGGGTCCAGGTGTCCGATCCAAAGGCGGGACGTCTTGATACCCGGGTCATTTACTGCCAGCAGTAACTGCTACAAAGTGGCAGTTCTAAGTTAATGTTCATTAATTTACTGCAACACACCAGCACACACGACACCACACAAAAGAGGTCTGGCAGAGGGTTGGCAATGTCTATTGCTCTTTTTCTTGTTTTAACATGAAGTGAATGATTGGTGACGTGTTTATCTGAGTTTCACTTGTCAGAAACAAAGTGGGGAAAGTAAACAAATTATTGTTGGGGGTCCATTGTTGAAGTGACAAGAAGTGAAATAAAAAATGTTTTCAAATTAAATTAAGTTTTATAATGCTTTTTGATGTGCAGAGGATGTTTCGATCCATCAACTTCTGGGTATATGAGGCCAACAGCTTCCGCTGCGCCTCTCATACCCTTGAGTGTGTTTCAGTAACAAAACCTTTTTCTTGTTTTCGCATCAATTAAGTATTTGTTTTAACTTTTCCTCACTGCCAATTAACACAAGTCTGAATGAACCAACCTTTTCGGGTTAGGGATATTTCTTACCTGGTTCGTGCTTACCTGTGCTCAGGGATATGTTTTGTTTGGTAAACTAGAATATATTGTTTGTCGAAGCGCAGGATCTCTCGCTGGGTACCCCTCTCTGCTCACATCTGGTTCGTGGGCGCTCAACGGATGACGGGATTGGGCAAAAAATCCTTCGGGTATGGCCAAGGTGTTGGTTATGTAGGGTGGTGGACTTGATACTTGGTTCTGAGTCAAATCCCACTTGGCTGTTTGATTAATACCAGGGGGTTGATAGGGCTTGTCATTCCTTCTGAGGTGGCAAAGTGATACCAAGCTAGGTGGGATGATTGAGCCGTTTGAGTATCCTGTGCAGAGTGGTCAGCCTGTCCAGGTTGTGTCCAATAACCCAGGAGAAACTGCTGCTAGCACACTGATGCTCTCTCTGTACAGTGTGGTCTTCATGGATGGATCATAAAGACACGCTTAACACACATGACCCATCACTAAGGGTCAGGGACGTGAACTCTCATGAGCACCTATGACTAATTAATATATTTAATCGTTAATTATAACTTCTTTTTAAATTGAGGAAAAGTGTGAAATGTAAAAATATATAACTAATTTCAGTGTTCGTTTACTTGTTTACCAGCAATACTACCTGTCCTTTACTGAGAGAGAAATAATTCAAAGGGGTGTGGAGGAGGAGGGATGGAAGGATAGAAGAGAGGATGGAAGGGTTAGGGAGAAGGGGAGGAGAGAATGGGATAGGGGTGAGAAGGCAAGGAGGGAGAAGGGAAGGAGGGGGAGAGGATGGGGATCCAGGTCGATGTGAACGCCCAGTTTAACACCCATCCGGGAGACAGCACACACATTTATGAATTCCACGCCCGCTGTGAACACACCGGGAGACACGTTTATAAACTCGGTCGGGAATTCAAACCCAGCGAGGCAGCTGTGACGTTCGAGGCAGGCGTACATGTGCAGTTAGTGCAATGTTTACGAAAACATTCCTGCACAAAAAGTTCCCGCACACACATGTGCACGCCCTGCCCGCTCACGCATGTGCACGCCCTGCCCGACTCACGCATGTGCACGCCCCACCAACGCACAGCTACCCACACACTTTACGCCCCATGTATGCCCCCCCGCACACATGGCACGCCCCACTGCCTACACACAATGTGCGTGTCCCCACCACTCACACATGTGCACTCCCCGCCCGCACACCATGTGCACGCCCCTAATGCACACACATGTGCACCCCCGGACCCCACAACACATGTGCACGCCCCCAACCCGCACAACACATGATGCACGGCCCCACCCGCACACACATGTGCATAGCCCCGAACCCGACACAAACATGTGCGCCAGCCTACCACGCTCACACATGTGGCAGCCCCCACCCGCACACACATTGTGCACGCCCCTACCCGCACACCACACATGTGCATGCCCCACCCAGCACACACATGTGCACGCCCCCACCCTCACAACATGTGCGTGCCCCCAGCCACTTACACATGGCACGACCCGACTACATGTCGCCCCTACCTGCTCACACATGTGCACCCACGCCCCCATTCACGCCTACGCTCACACATGTGCACGCCCCCACTCCGCACACACATGTGCAGCGCCCCACCGCACACATCATGTGCAATCGCCGCCTGACCCGCACACCACATGTGCACGCCCCTACCCGCACACACATGTGCCACGCCCCACCCGCACACACATGTGCACCCCGACCCGCACTCACATGTGCCGCCCTACCCGCTCACACATTTGTGCACGCCCCCCCCGCACACACATGTGCACTCCCGACCCGCACACACATGTGCATCCCCTACCCCGCACACACAGTGCAGCCCGACCCCGCACACACAATGTGCCACCCCCTCACCCGCACACACATTGTGCACGGCCCCCACCCACACATGTACTCGCGCCCCACGAGCTTGCCCATCCGTGATTGTCCCGGCGGAAAATCCCAACGGTGATTGGTCGAATTTGAACTTAATGTGTGCTCGCATTACAGATCACCTGGGAATGTGTATCTGTTGAGCAGAAGGTTTTTATTTCTATTGAATGGTCCGAAATATAAGAGCATATATTTAATATTGATCGGATTTTATGACCACAAGAGGAAAGAAACTCATCACGTGATCTATTAATGATGACAACAATCTGTGGGCATATCGCTATCCGAGAAACACTTGCTCGATGTCCGAGCAACAGCAACAGATCCTCCAAAGCAAAACTCAAGGGTCTTAAAAGTAGTTCAGGGGAGGGGGTTACTCCCTTAAAATCGGTATTTACTATAACATTTGGTTCATTGGTAATTTTGCTGGATTCTGGTCCCACGTTGACTCGTCTCAGTTACATATATTTACCAAGCGACTGTGCGCAGGGGAATGCCCCCTTTTTTTTCTCTTCCTGTCACAGTGACCACCCTCCATTTACTCCTTTCTCTCCTCTTCCCTTTAATCTTCCACACTTTAATTGGTCTCTGCACATATATTTAATACTTTCGAAAGAGTGTCTGATGCACTTATTCATTCTTTGGCTTCTTGTTTATTTCCCGGTTATCCACAACCCTTTTCTCCAGGTCCCTTGAAACCTCCAGAACCTTCCAATTCCTCCTCTGGTGTCAAAATTAGTCATTCTCATCCCACCGCGCTCCTGGAGCTATCTCTGACTCGTCTCCACACAAAAATAAAGGCTCGACCCCACTCTGTCCCCTATTATGCTCCCGATGAAGGTAACAACTGAAACGGCTCACTTCTTTGGCTCCCAAGGTTAGCATACCTCAACCTCCCTGTGAGTTCTAATCCTTCGAGAAGGTAAACGAAGGCTCTCATTGCCCTTAGTGGTCGTATGGGTCAGTGCAAACGTATATGTTCATAAGGAAAAGGTTTATGGTAACATCGTGGCAAAGGGGGGAAATACAAGAGTAAATGGTGATTATAACACAAGAAGGACTTCACACATGAACAAAATGTAACGTGATGGGAATGAAGATCCAAATGCGCCAGTCATCTCGAAGATCTTCCAGTGGGGTTTCTGGCAGGGATGGTTCTTTCGGTGGTGAATTGCAAAGGTATCTTTTATTGGCCGTTGAGAGGGAGCGACATTTGTGGACTAAACACCCAATGAGACACTGCATCCGCGATTCAGATGGTGACTCGGTGTTCTGGACCTCTGAAGGCGAGACTCGTTGTTTAGTCTCACTACAGTTGCATTCAAGTGAAACGTACTTCTGTCTCTGGCCTGAATTGCTGATGTGAATTTCATTCTTACTGGTGTACCTGCTGCTGCTTGAGTACTGTAATCATATCCACGGACAGGTGTTCCGTAACGCTCGGTGTAGGGATTCTGAATCTGTCTCATTTTGCTTGGGTATCATTTTGGTTATGCTGAATAGCTTTGAGCCACTCTCCTCTGGTGTCTCATGCTTTGTCCACAAGTGCATTGTGTTGGCTTTCCTGTCTCTGCCCGGAACACTGCCCTACTCTGTTTGGTGACGCTCGCGTATACCTCTTTGAGTATAACTGGGCGTATCTGTCGCTTTCCTGCTATTTGTTTGCTTCTTGCGTTGCTGTTGCTTTGCTGGCGTCTCTGTTGAGTACGCATGGCTCTTTGTCATTTTCCTGGTGTGTCTGCATCAGACAGTTGAGGACACGGTGGTTTAATCGTATCAGGCTATCTGGTGGAGATTTTTCAAATTGCTGGTGTAGATTGTCACGAGGCAGCCAACTGACTGACGTTTCTGGTGACTTTCCTGGGCCCATTGTTTTCCCTTCCTGACTTTCTGCGTCGAACTTCCTGGCCCATTGTTTCCCTTCCTGACGTTTTCTGTTCATCTTGTTGACTTCTGTACCCTTATGAGTGCGGCTTCCACGGTGAATCAGATCAGGTTGGATCGCGGATCCCTGGTGAAACCGAGATCGGCTGGGCCACATCGAGGAAGGTCTTGCTGAAATATCCTCGGGGGTATGGGGCGGCAAGACACCTGCGATCTATGGCTCCATCACCTGTATTGCAAGCAACAATCAATGAAAAGAAACGTTAGGTAAATGAACACAGAATCCTTAACTACTGACAGATTCTCTATCCGGAATACAAATCATTTTTCTTTCGTCTGGCTTACAAACATTCCATTCATCTGTAACTCCACCCAGCCCCACATACCCCCGTGTTTTAGTTCGAATCCTTACAGTTTCCCTCGTTCCCCTTCTATTTCGTCCTCATCCCCATTCTACGTTATTTATTTATTTCCCGAACAACCCACTTTATCTTAACCAGCGATGAGGGATGGGGAGCGGAGGAGGGAGGGAAGATCGAGATCTGAACGCGCCATGTTTTTGGTCTGCTTTCAACGCATGGCTCGTCTGGAACAGGCCACAACAATTTCTTCAACGATAAAGTTGTTTTGTTGCGAACGGGATCACAACATGCACTTCATCGAAAGGGAACATTTCTCTTTGTGAACGTCACACACAGGACGCAGCCCCGGTATCCTGCTTGCAGTTGTGTGAGCGTGCCACACTAAATGAATATTACAGGGACAACCGACACACAAGACTGGTGTCTGCAGAGGTTCGGAAAGCCGTGCGGGACGTGCTGTTCGGACAACCCGACGGTCGATGTCACCAGGACCTCGGACACGACTTTCACGGAACTCCGATAACACGGAGTAACTCACACGTAACTCCACCACCCGACATCGTTATCATACCCTCTTGGGTTTTGGTCCAAACCAGCTCCATAATCCATCAGACAAAATCATCTATCTATAATTATCACAAACATGGTTCACGGTCCTTGAGCGGCTGTGGCGGTTCCTCTTCAGGGTCTCTGCCGACCTCTCAAAGATCATGTTTTATGTTTCGCGATTTCCTCTCATGTTGTTGTCTCTGTGTTCACTGTGTGTTTCTAGTCGTCCCTTGTGTTAAAAACTTGTTGTTACTTGTGACTTTTCATCAGTCTTGGTCATTGCGCGTTTCCATGAGCCTGAGGCCTACCCTCTTCCCAGTCCGTTTGCACCGTCGTGTTTGGTTTTGTTTTTCCTTATTATCAGTTTATATTTCTTCCACTTTTTCCCTCCATCCCCTCTTCTGGTCCCTCAACGTCCCCTCTGTTTCATGTCTAAAATTAAATAAAAAAAACCTCTTACCTCAGGTTGTACGTCACGTGACGCACGGATGACTTCCTCTATCAACTCACTTCTTCTTCCTCTCCTGCCGATCAACCATCGACCTTACTTTATAAACACCAACATTCACCACACACCTTCCGATTTTTTTCTTCAACCTTTCCTTTCCCCTCATCTACCGAATAGTTTTTTTTTTTTAAGTATTTTTTCTTTTAACCTTTCACGGACACCTCCTGAAACACGTGTTTCTCTACCCACTCTTCTTTCTTCTCTTCTTCTTCTTCTTCCTTTACTCGTCGAACTTCATTTTTTTTAAAACATTTCCTTTCACCAATCTCACTGAAATGTTATCAAAAAATAAACAAAAAAAACCGGTCTCTTAAAATGTTTCACTTCTTCTTCCCACCGTAATTGACTTCTTCTCTTATTCCTCTCCTTCTTCTTCTTTCTTCTTCTTCTTTCTTCCCCTCCCCCTTCTTCTCCTCCTCTTCTTCTGCTTCTCCTCTCTCTCTCATCCTTCTCTCCTCCCTTCTTCTTCTCTCTTCTTCCCCTTCTTCTATTCTTCGGCTCCTCTCTTCTTCTTCACTTCTTCCTTCCCTTCTCCTCTCTTCTTCCCTCCTTCTTCTCCCTCATTCTCCTCTCCTTCTTTTCTTCTCTTCTCCTTCTTCCTCCTCTCTTTTTTCCGTCTACTTCTTCCTCTCCTTCTTCTTCCTCTCTCTCTTAAACTTCTTCTCTTCTTCTCTTCTTCTTCCTCTCCTTACTTTCCTTCCCCTTCTCGCTCTTCTTCCTCCTTACTTTCTTCCTCTCCTTC
>CM068952.1:74558002-74570611 GCA_035128595.1 Eptatretus atami
CACTCTGCAATCCACTCTTCCTTCAGGTGTGTCATACACGTTCAACTCAGCACTCTCTTATCTCCTCCCATGCCAAAACCAAACGATGCTTTTTCTAACCCCGTTTATCCACCCCTAAACCCACGCTCCTTCCAACATTCCCTGCTTTGATTCCTGTAAAGTCCTTGATGTACAATCTTGTTTACAGCCCATCCCTTCCCTTCTACAAGATCTGTGTATGTCTGTTCGGCCGCACTGTATTGTGTTCCCTCTTCCCACCACCACTTGCTCTCCTGCCTTGTGATATGTGGTGACCTTTTACACGAGCCTCGACATGGTGATACAAATTATTTATTTTTAATTAAATAAAACCTCTCGAGTCAGGTCCAGGCAAATTGTAAGATAAACCTCTTGTTGCCCCAAAGCCTTTTAATATCGGAATGAGCCTGAGAAGGGAAGATGTTCCAGAGGCAAATGTTGTGGTTTCCTTGAACAGGTGTTTACAGGTTTGGCAGGAGTAACACCAGACCTTGGGATTTTTGGGGCATTGTTGATGTTCAGTATACTGTTTGTCCACAACGATGGAGTGCTGAAGCAGTTTCTTGAGCACAGGTTATACTAGGTGGGTTTGCACATTGCTTCGCCAAGCGTTGGTTAGTTCATGCTCTGTAACCCTTGTCAAAGTCTATTGTCCACTGCAGCGCAAGGTTTAAAGTTCCAACCTCCCAGACCCGGTGGACTTTCGTACAATTACACTAACCGGGGCTGGTGACTTCGACGTACAAAATTTACATGTAAGTACTAGCAGCTGTGGCAGCGGCTTAACATCGTCAGGTGGACCGCTCGCTTGTAAAGACCAATTCTGATACTCGCAAATTGGATTTACCTGGAGTTGAGAATGACCTTGGATTAGTTAACTTAAAGGGTGTTATGATCACTTACCTGCTGCTCCAATAGCAGTCCACAACCCAACCGATAAAGACCTACTGCCTATGCACGGTCCATGGCAATGAGCAGAGGTCACATGTGATCTCAATTCAGGGATGGATCATCGATGGGCACTTTACTCATTGAACTAATTTACGTTTATGGGAGCTCATAGGAAAAGAGAAGAAGGATGAGAGGAAATATTGAAACTCTGGAAACGAAAGGAGTTGGGTTAATAGGGGGTAATAACAGAATCACGGGGGCAAAGGTGTTGGAATGACAGGCAGGTGGTAGATGGTGCACCACCTGTGTGGAAGCGCCTGGAGCGAAGAGCACGAAAGGAGATTTCATCGATAAGCGTAGTTCCATACACGGGTTGAGGTTTGTGTCTACCTGCGTTTAAGTTTAAACCAGGTGGGAGGTTACTGGGAAATGAAATAAATCCATCCATGATCAGAGGACTAAAGAGAGCATGTTGAAGACTAGCCAGTTCAAAAATGAGAGATCATCACCTTGGCTGCAATTGTAGACCTTTAACTTGCCACCTCACTCATACAATGATGTATTCTAAAACGCAGAAAAACACGACCTCCATTCAATTGAACGGATTCCAAGCTTAGAAGAGAATGTCCTAAATCGAGGAGAGAATGTCATATTTTAATAATAATATAAAACTTTTAAAAAGTTTAAAATGACAACAACAAGAGCATTGGTGCCCGTGGAGCCATTACAGTGCTCGACCACCACAACATCATGGGATCACAGTCCTGCACTAATGGACGTGCGGCGGTCACGACACGCAGGCAACTGTTTGAGTTTGCTGCAATTCGGGTCTTCTCCTGCGCTTCTTGTGCTTGCTTCACGACCGCTCCCGTCGCCATCCGCCTCCGAGGGCCACCTCCGAGCGACATGGGACCACGGCACTCGGAGCTGGACAGCAAACGCTCAGAAAGAGCCTTGCAGAACGCCTTGATTCATCTCGTGCGGGGAGGTCTCCTGTAGGAGTAGCCCATTCACGTTCCATCCCGTGAGGGATCTTCCACGAAGAGGTCCCCTCCTCAAAGGCACGTCGCTCTTGTATTGGACATCTTCCGCGCGTTAGCGCCACCACACGGCGTGCAGAAGCACGTCATGTGACTGTGGATCTCATCTTGAGGCCTGCGGACCTCTCGAAAGAGCTCGGTCATCTAGAGAGAAGACAAGCGACCAGGCGTCCCGCCACGACTGATTGGGCAGAGAACGCCGATCGCCGGGAAGCGCTGTAGCTGCCACTTGGTGTCGCAGGATCTCGAGGTTAAAGCACAATGGATCCTCCAAGACTCCCCGTGCTCCACACTGGGTGGCACGGTCCTCCACGGTGGTCTTGTAACATCGTCGTTCAAACACGTACGTGCAGGATAGCCGGGCTTGATGATACGCGCGTCTATCCCGTGGACGACCAGCACCAAAGAAGACCACCCGAGTTTGCGCCTTCACCCGTACGTCATCTGGACCAAAGCATGTCGTTCACCCGAGATGCGTGAGCTGTAGACGACGTCCTCCCTCGGCAGCTCCTTTTAAAGCACCCTGGGGGTCGCGACGTCCGGCGAAGGGCTCAATTAAGAGTCGAGGGCCTTGATTGAGGTGCAGCTGGCGTGTTCGAAGGTGGTACTGCTCGTTTGGCGCACGGACCATGTAAACAACTCCACGCCACGTCCCGCCCATCACCGTTCGTCCTCCCTTGGTGACCCACTTTTAACCCAACGTGACCCAAACTGCGCCAAAATGAGCCCTCAATTGTTCTCCGACACCGTTTTCATACAGGTCGTTTCGTGATGGCTTTGGCTTTTCTATTTTCAATCTCCCCAGCCTCGCCATGATGGGCTTGAAAATAATAACTAAAAATAATTAATAATAATTGATAATGAATAATTGGTCGTGATTTAAAATGGAATGGAACAACACGCGTGGTGTGCAATCGAGTCCCGAACAACGTAGAACTCACCTGTTAAGTGGGGGGTGTGGGGGGGGGGGGTCAGGTGAATGGTCTCTTCTTGTAATCCCAGTGCGTGCCGTAGACGTGCAAAAAAAAAAAAAATGAAGAAGAAATTGTCACGTCATCGTGACTCCTAGCACCATGTGTCCTGTCAATGTGTTTGGTAAATAAAAATGGCCATAAAACTTGGCAAGCATTGTCTGATAATATCAAACCCTGAAAGGCGCATTCCCTCAGGTCCCAGCAATATACGCTGGGCAAGTTTCCATTAGATCGGACCAGACATCAAGAACAGCACACCACACTATAGGGCACACACACACATCACACACACAGCATCACAGCACACACACACACACAGAGCACAGCACAGAACACACAGCGAGACCACACAGACCACACACACACACAGACACACACAGAGCACACACACACAGCAACACACACCAAGACACACACAGACCACACACACCACACACACATCACACAGACACAGACACACCACACAACACACACCCACATGACAGCAAACACAACACAAACACACACAAACATGACTACACATCACACACGCAAAACACAACACAGCAGACAAAACCACACACACGAGACACAACGCCACACAGAACACACACACAAACACATCACAGACAGAAGCACAGACAGCACACAACACACACAACACAGGAAAGCACCACACATGCCGAAACACACAGACAGACAGACACACACAGCATATCACACGGACGACAGCGCAAAACACAACACAGCACACAACACAACATCAGCACACATATACACACACATACACACACACATACACAAGCGCGCAGACAATAACACACACACACACAAACACCAGACAGACAGACACAGCACACAAAACACACACACACACACAGACAGGACACACACAGCAAACAAACCCACAGGACCAGACACAGCCACAAACACACACAAGACACACACCACACAGCCACCCACAATTACAACACACACACAGACAGACACACACACACCACACACACACACAGACCACCCACAGACACACACAAATACACACACGACACACAGACACACACACAGACACACACACACACACACAGACTACACACACACATACACACACCATACACCAGCACCCACACATACACACACACACAAGGCACACATACACACACACAACACACAGAACAGACAGACACACACACAAAAAACACACACACAAAACACACAACACAGACAGAACACACACAACAAAGTGAAACCACACACAGACAGACACAACACGACAGCACACAGACAACACACAAATACACACACACACAGACACACACACACACACAACACACACACACAGAGCCACACACAGCACATACACAAATACACACACACACAGACACCACACAAACAACACACACACACACACAGACACACACACACGACATACACATACACACACCACACACACACACACACAAGACAACACACACACCACACACAGACACACACACACACACACACACACACATACACACACAGCACACGACACACCACACACACACACAACACCATCACACACACAGAACACACACAGACCACACACCAAATAAACACACAACAGACAACACACACAACAAAACACACCACCACACAACACAAGACACACACCACACACACATACACACAGCATTCACACAGATTGCTGGAATATAGATAGATTTGTTCGCCAACTATTTAATTATCTATTCTATAATTCCAGGTCAATCTCTGTAAGGCCTGGTGTTGGCGCAGTGGTTAGGGCAGTGGGCTTGGAATCCAAAAGGTCGCGAGTTCAAGCCCCGTTGGCCACTGAATTAATACACCAGGGGGTTGCTCAGCCTGTCATCCTTCCGAGGTCGGCAAAATGAGTACCAGTAATACTGGGCCGGTGTATACCTCCGGTTAGAATAGGTTGTACCATATCCCTGTGTTGGTAAGAGCGAACCAAGGGTTGCGTCAGGAAGGGCTCCGTTTGTAAAACAGTCCAAATCATCATGCGGATCATCCGGAATGATCCGCTGTTGGGACCCTTAACGGGAGCAGCCGAAAGAAAAGAAAAGAAGAAGAATTCCAGCAATGCTGTGTGTGTGTGTGTGGTGTGAGTCTGTGTGTGTGTGTGTATTTGTGTGTGTCTGTGTGTGTGTTTGTGTGTGTGTCTGTCTGTGTGCTGTGTGTGTTTGTGGTGTGTGTGTCTGTGTGTGTGTCTGTGTGTGTGTGTGTGTGTCTGTGTGTGTGTGTGTGTGTGTGACCGCTGTTTCTCTCGACAGGACCACTGTCCGATATAATTGAAACTGCCAGGTATATTGTGGGGACCTGAGGAATGTGCCTTTTCAAGGTTTGATATTATCGGACAAAGTGATTCCCAAGTTATGGCCATTTTATTTTACCAACCAATGACAGGACCACGTTGTTGCGTTGGGGCGTGGCCGATGGGGAAGGGAACCTCAGCCGCGTTCCGCATTACCATACGTACGGGCTTCCGGATCGTGAATGGACTTCGTGTATTCTAATACATTTCTCGATTTCTTAATGCGCATTTATAGATAACACAATGCCCAATATGATCGTTTTCATCATTAAGACGGTGTATAAATTTCGGTAACATCAGAGTGCTGGTATGCTCCGACCAGGAAGTAAATTTTTTTCTCTCTTCTCTTTCTCTTTTTGTTTTTCCTTGCCACGACATTGCGAAAAGGTAAAATACGTTGGCGCTAATTGAATAATGGGTATTAAAAATAACTGCGATAATATCGAACTTCCGGGCCTAACGCACGTACGGGCACGCGAGAGCGAAGAAACGGCTGTGTGGTTATTTATTATTATTAATTATTTTTTTTTTTAGCCGGGGCACGTACTAGTATAATATGTAATAATCAAACCCGTTTTGGACATTTGGGATTTAGCCGTATCTGATTCATTCGAGCACATTTTGAACGTCCTCCACGTCATGGACGTCACTGGCGTGTTTATGTTTTGACTTTTTTGAAACACCAGCCGTGGCTGGTAAATAAATGATGTCATAAAGTTACCGGATGCTTTTTATTTTTTCCCCACGTTATCATACGTTTGGAGGATTTGTTGGGATGAACTCCCTGTGATGTCCATCTTGTGTTCCCCGTCCCTCCCTTCCACAGATCTCCTCATTCTCCAATTCCCCACTGTTTTGTGCTTCCACTTCCTGCCCCCTCTTGTCTCTGCTCCCTTGTGTCCGTTCTGTGTGTTTGCTTCCCATACGCAGCCTCGACATTGTATTACAAAAAAAGAAAAGGTTCTTGGGGTCTTTTGGGTCTTCAGCGTCGAAGGGGTTTAAAGGGTCTTCGGGTTTAAAGGTCTTCAAGGGCCTCAGATATGTTAATGGTCCTAAGGGAATTTTGGGTTGCTACAACGGTCTTGTCGGTATCGAAAGGGTCTTTGGGTCAAACAGTCTGAGCGAACTTAAAGGTCTCCGAGGGGTATGAGGGGTCTTCGAGGTTTAAAGGGTTTTGGGGGGGGGGTCTTAGGGTCTCTAAAGGGTATTTGGATTCTTAAAGGGTCTTCCTGGACTTTAATGGTCTACGGGGTATTTTGTGTCTTAAAGGTTTTCTAAGAGGTCTTCCGGGTCTTAAGTGTCTTTCGATGGTCTTCGGGAGAGGGTCTAAAGTACTTCGGTCGTCTTAAACGGTCTTAGAGGTCTTTGTGGTCTTAAAGGTCGGAGGGGGGGGTCTTCGGGGTTTTAAAGAGGATGGTAGGTCTTAAGGGTCTTTCAGGGTCTTAAGGATCTTTTGCCTCTTAAAGCTCACAAACTTGTCTAAGCCTTATACCCCCCAACCCCAAAAACCCACTCCAAATCTTAACCCTGAACCCCCATTCCGACACCAACCCAAAAAACTCCTAGCCCAGTTCACACCACCGCTATAAAGGGTCGAAGTTTTAAAAGGTGCATTCCGATAGTAGTCATTAAATATACATCTGATCTTGTGACACGTAGACATGAACTGAACTTTATTCTCAATAATTGCAGTACAGTGTTTGTGGCTGATTTGTTTTGTTTGTTGCGTTTTGTCATTCGGTACTCCTCTCAGTTTGGGCAATTAGCATTTCAGACTTGTACAGAGATCAGCATAACGATGTAGCGTGATCATTGCGTGGTCTTGAGGAGTAGGAGGGGATGCAAATTCTCGATGTAAATGTGTATCTGTAGCACGCGCCGTCCAGGTCGAGGAGAGGTATTACAAGTCTCCCATTTACAGTCAGTGTTTCTGTCCCCGTTTTGCGCGCCTCCAGGTCGGAGTGGTATTCGTCCCTCACGTTTCAGTCAGTGTTTCTGTCCCAACGTTTTGCTGACGCCTCCACGTCGAGGAGGGTATTACAAGTCTCCTTCACAGTGCATCGTTTCTGTCCGCACGTTTGCACGCGCTCCAGGTCGAGAGGGATTACAAGTCTCCATTTACAGTGCAGTGTTTCTGTCGCGACAGTTTGTGCGCCAGGCCTCGCAGGTCGAGGAGGGTAATTACAAGTCTCCGTTCACATTGCAGTGGTTTCTGTCCGCACGTTTTTTGCGGGGCCACCTCCAGGTCGAGGAGGGTTAATTACAATCTCCATTTACAGTCGCAGTGTTTCTGTCGGACATTTTTTGCGCCGCCTCCAGGTCGAGGGAGGTTATTACAAGTCTCATTTACAGTGGCAGTGTTCTGTCCGGACGTTTTGCGCCGCTCCAGGTCGAGGCAGGTTATTACAAGTCTCCATCTTACTAGTGCAATTGTTTCTGGGTCCGCAGTTTTGCGGCCGCCTCCACGTCCGAGGAGGGTTATTACAAGTCTTCCATTCAGCAGTGCATCGTTCTGTCCGCAACGTTTTGCAAACCGCCTCCAGGTCGAGGAGGGTATTTACAAGTCTCCATTCACAGTGCAAATCGTTTCCTGGTCCGCCGTTTTGCACCGCCCTCCAGGTCGGGAGGGTATACAAGTCCATTTACAGTGCGTGTTTCTGTCCGACGTTTTGCGCCGCCTCCAGGTCGAGGAGGGTATTACAGTCTCACATTCAACAGTGCAGTGTTTCTGTCCGCACGTTTTGCGGCCACCTCGCAGGTCGAAGGGTGATTAACAAGTCTCCATTTGACAGAGCAGTGGTTTGTCCGGACGTTTTTGCGCCCGCCTCCCGGTCCGAGGAGGTATTAACAAGTCTCCCATTTACAGTGGCAGTGTTTTCTGTCGCGGCACGTTTTGCGCCACCTCCAGGTCGAGGAGGGTATTACAAGTCTCCATTTAACAGGTGCAGTGGTTTCTGTCCGCCAACGGTTTTGCCGCGCCTCTCAGGTCGAGTGGAGGGTATGACAAGTCTCCATTGACAGTGCAGTCGTTTCTGTCCGCACGTTTTGGCCGCCTCCAGGTCGGGGAGGTATTACAAGTCTCCATTTATCTCAGTGCAGTGTTTCTGTCCGGACGTTTGGGCCGCCTCAGGCGAGGAGGGTTATTACAAGTCTCATTTACAGTGCAGTGTTTCTGTCCGCACGTTTTGCGCACCTCCAGGTCGAGGACGGTTATTACAGTCTCATTTAAGTGCAGTGGTTTCTGTCTGCACGTTTTTTGCGCCGCCGTCCAGGTCGTGAGGAGGGTATTACAAGTCCCATTACAGTGCATCGTTATCTGTGCCGGCAGTTTTTGCGCTCGCCTCCAGGTCGAGGAGGGTATTACAAGTCTCCATTTACAGTGCATCGGGTTTCTGTCCGCACGTTTTGCACGCCGCCTCCAGGTGCCGAGGAGGGTATTACAAGTCTCCATTTACAGTGCATCGTTTCTGTCCGCAGGTTTTCGCGCCGCTCCAGTGTCGAGGAGGGTATTTACAAGTCCTCCATTTACAGTTGGCAGTGTTTCGTCCGCACATTTTCCAATCACGTGAGGTGTTTTTGAAATATTATATAAACAGGGTATGTGTTGTTGGCGTTCTGCAACATAACGGGTTATTTGTTTGCCGATACAGGGCTATCAGTTGCCTATACACCGCCCAATAAAAGGTATGCGTCAGAAAGAAACGTGTTGCATGCCTGGAACCAGATACGCGCCGTCGGTGGGTACTCTGCCAGTACAACATACAATGTTCTCCTCCGATTTACAAATGTTTGTACAAACCTTATCGACGTGCTCAATTGTATTGGTACGTTACATAGTTTATAAGATGATGCTAACATTCTAAATAGTACGTAGCTTTATATAGAAATAATGTGAGTGTTGGGGTGTTTGCTGGGTCGATTGCTTTCCACGACTGCCCTGCACGGGACAGTGGTTTGATATGTTCTACCGTCAGCTACAGCCATGTAGGTCTGATTGGTTTTGGCAAATGTGTCGCAGTGGCCCCGCCCCATCAGACTGATTTGACATCGTAATCCTGCCATACCCCTGATCCCTTCTTTACTTTAGGAAGGAAGTTAGTTTTCCCCATACTTCGTTCGTTGGGTATACAAAAAATCCCCTTTTCCAAACCCCAAAAAGCTCTCAAAATTTTTGAGTACGAGTTTGCACCTTCCCAGCTTATAAAATGCAGTAGACTTTGGTGCTTACACGCAAGTTCTTAACCAAAAACCAATTCGGTGTTACATCACTGTCAGAACAGAATTAAAGAAAATGATAATGACAAACAGGGCATTTTTGGTCTTTCATTTTCTTGTTCAAGCGATGAATGTCCCAAGTTTAATGGGATGTCATTGGATGGGAATTCTCCGCAGAATGACTGGATGAGGTATTACAGGTGTATACATTTTATCTTGGTAGATTTTATGAGAATTCTGTTGTGTTGAGCAATGGAAGTGTCCGGACCAATGCCTACATAAGACGTCTACCGACTTATGATTGAAGCTATTCTGGAAATCCAAACCTCCAAACCCAAGTCATTATCCAAAAGCGCACCTCAATCCTAATCCGAACGATCCCAGTGTATCACCCCGATCCTACAGCCAATCTGAAACACCAACCGCAATGTGAAACTAAACCCCAATACTCTCCACAACCTGAACCAGCAATACCACAACATTTTTCTGCAAAACATAACCACCAAATAATACCGCGACCTAAACCTACGCGACACAACCCCAGTCTTAGTTCAAACCCTTAATCTCCCACCCCAACCTAATTCAGAACCCATAATCCCCAACCCAGTCCTAATTTCAACCCATTAAATCTCCCAACCTCATTCCTATCAAAACACATTACTCTCCCCAACCCCAGTCCTAATTCAAACGCCATTACTCTCCCCAACCCCAATGCCCAGTCATAATTCAAACCCATTACTATCCCCCAATCATAGTCCTAATTCAACGCCCATTAAGCTCTCCCAATCCAATCGCTATATTCAAAACGCCATTACTATCGCTAATCCAGAAGTCCCTAGTTCAAAAAACGCCATTACTATCGCCCCAACCCCAATCCTAATTCAAACCCATTTACTAATCCCCAATCCAAGTCCTAATTCAGAACGCCATTACTCTCCCCCAAACTCCCAATCCTAATTCAAACCCTATACTATCCCGCAATCCACGAGTCCTAGTTCAAACCCATTAACTATCCCAACCCATATCCTAAATCAAAGACCCCTTACTAATCAATCCAATCCAGTCTTGTTCAAAACCATTACTATCCCCAATCCAAGGTCCTAATTCAAACCATTACATTCTCGCGCCAATCAAGTCCAATAATTCGAAAACCATTACATCCCCAATCCTAAATTCAAACCACATTACTATCCCAATCCAAGTCTAATTCGAGAAAACATTACTCTCAAACCCCAATCCTAATTCAAACCCATTACTCTCCCCAATCCGGCATCCTTCAGCAGCAGCACCAATCCCAATCTTAACCTCGAACCTAAACTCTCATTCCAGTTCCGGTCACTCTATGGTTCAAACCCCAACCACAGAAATCCACCCCTAATAATTATTAGGGTATGGATCATTATAATTATCCTCTATCATTCACCGAGCTTCTTATATTCAAGGTCAAACCTCAGTTTCCTGTTTGTTTTCCCCATTGCCTGCATTTCCCTCTTGGAAGGTCGCAACGTTTACGTACTCCTGGATTGCGGATTGGGGAATGAATCCTCGCAAGGTGAGGTAATCCATTGACAATGAAATCAACATTTCCCGACCGATGACACTCTCACGAGCCGCGGAATAAACGCGTTTTGCTTTCATGACATTGAAATTCAGGTTGAATCGGTACGCCTCATCCCATGGAATACAGACAATGATTAATCTTGTCTAATTACAGTCTGTCCATGTAACTGGTCTTATTGTCACACGAAGCAACAAACAGACACCCCCGGAAAGGTGCATTTGTATCCTAATTTAGTCTCATTGTTGGTCGGTTTGTTTGAATATGATACATTGCAGATGTGACAGTTCCGTACTTAGGAAAGAAAAGTGGTTTGATCGACTCCACTAACTCCTAAATCAGGTCGAGTGGAAACACGGAGGGTTAAAGAGTTCGTTTGAAACAGGCCCACAATACTCCAGAAATGCCAACATTGGCTTATTTTGGGGAGTTACTCTGGAACTGGGGGTCGTTTCGCAGGGAGTTTGTGGATGGGGCATCGTCCGTTACCCGTTCTGGTCCGTGGCCGGTCCACTAAATATTTGCAGGTCTTCTCTGGAAAGACTGCTGCCCCAAAATAGGGTAATTTGCTTTTCCTCTCCGAAAACTAACACACAATTTAATGATGCTTCCACCACCCCATTGAGTGTCACCGAAAGGTTTAATCCTGATGTCCGCCCACGGGTTTACTTCGCCTCCTCAGCATCATTATCTACCAGGTGAGCACCCAGAATCATTATCCATCCCGGTGAGCACCCAGGGGCAAATTACCGCAATGTTTTGTTGTACTGAATGTAGGCTCGTGGAGGAATAAAACGACAGAGGGCAGCAGATGAAGCTGCCACATACAGGGTGTGGCGTCGAGTACTGTATGAGATTGATGAGCAGAGTACCCGCACGATGGACCGATCTTGTTTCCGAGTATGCAACACATTTTCTTTCTGAACCGGCATACCTTTATTCTTAGGTGCGGTGTATAGGCAACTGACAGCTGCTATTTGGAAAATTAAATAAATAGACTCCGGGTACATTGGCAATGAAAGTAAGACATACTTCCGTGTTTATGAATCCAAACACTAACATGTAACAGCAACTGGACTGTCATGGTCTCGTCAATGAAACACTGTACTGGAAAACGTGGGGACAGAAACACTGTACTGGAAAATGTGGGGACAGAAACACTGTACTCGAAAACATGGGGACAGAAACACTGTACTCGAAAACGTGGGGACAGAAACACTGTACTGGAAAACGTGGGGACAGAAACACCTGTACTGCGAAAACGTGACAGAAACACTTTACTGGAAAACGTGGGACAGAAACCCACTGACAGAAACTGTGGGACACGAAACACCTGTAGCTGGAAAACTTGGGTCAGAAACACGTTACTGGAAAAGTGGGCACAGAACACTGTACTGAAACGTGGACAAGAAACACTGCTACTGGAAAACGTCGTGGACAAAACACTGTACTGGAAAACGTGGGGACAGAAACACTGTACTGGAAAACGTGGGGACAGAAACACTGCACGACTGTAAATGGTGGAGACTTGTAATACCTTCCCCCACCTGGAGGCGGCGCTACACGATACACATTTACATAGAGAATTTGCGCCCCGCTCCCCCC
>CM068952.1:74578141-74624792 GCA_035128595.1 Eptatretus atami
AGTCACACATGGTCACCTTTTGGCAAGATACGGGTCACCCTGCGGGTGACATTGGTTTATTTTATTTTTTAGTCTGCTGGGCAGTCAAACAAAATTTATAATCATTCCAACCAGGAAACTTGCTGTTTTTAGGGATGTCATAAAGGACACAGACAACAGGTAAGAATAACCCACGGTACATCAGTGGCGATAAGCTTCCAATTTTTTTTTCTTCTTTAAAATATGACCATTGAAACCTTTTTAAAAAATTTCAATTGAGTGAAAGTAAACCCTCAAATATCAAGGTTTGACCAATCGCAGGCAACCTATTGTGTTCTGATTTCATTATCACTGGATTTCATTTCGACCAATCGCATTTTTACCTCCGCCACCGAAGGTGAAGGAGGTTGTTTTCACTCCTTTCTGTTTGTTTGTCTGTGTACAGGATATCTCAAAAAGTTGTGGACAGATTCGGTGTGTGACAAGGACGAACTGATTATATTTTAGTGAAGATCCAGATCTGGATCCAACCACTAGAATTTTTAAAGTGAGAGATTGGGTCAAAACCGATATAGCACGATATCTCAAAAAGTTGTGGACGGATTCGAATTAAACTTGATGGACAGGTTGAGTGTGTGGCAAGGATGAATTTATTCGATTTTGGTGAAGCTCTGAATCTGATCTGGATGCGAGAATTATTTGATTTTTTAAAGTGATTCTTCACCATTGAGAGATTGGGGCGAAAACAATACATAGCCTGATATTTCAAAAATGTATTGATTGGGCCCGATTATGTCCTCGTGGATCAGGCATTACGTGGTGGAGGTATGTGCTCTACCAAGTGCCCTTCTAGTTTGAACTGAAATGAGTTATTGTTTGCATCCGTCCGTTGCGTGTACGATTATCTCCCATTTCGAGCCTTGTGGTGTTTATAGTGCATCACTTTTAATGAGCTCTAATATAAAGTCATGGAAAACGTTAGTTGTGCCAAAAGTCAGAGAAAGGTTATGACATTGGGCGAAAATATCGAGTTGATCGTTTGGCTCGAGGTGAAAATGTGGAATCTGTAGCTCGCCATTACGGGGGCAATGATTGTAGGTCGAACCTTCCCCATTGGTTTCTTCCTCATTCCCAAACCTTATTATCCTTCGAACCTCATTTCCAAACCCTCACTTTCCGACACCCAGACTCGAACCCTCGTTCTCTTGCTTCATTCTCAAACACACGTTCTCAAACCTTGTTACCACACCAGTGTTTCGACCGAATAATCGCCACTTTGTAATTGTCGTGGTTCTTCGCCGTTCCAGCATCCTGATCAAAAGAGGCGCTTTCTTAAATGTGGTAACCCATGTTGACTACCCATGTTCCACGCCAGCAAGTGCTGGTTTGAGGAATTCAAGAGGATTCGACCTCCATGAAAAATTAGTTGGGGAAGCAGCATCTGCAAACCGTGATGCTGCAAAAAAAGTATCTACCACAGCTCATGGAGCTAATCGAGGTGAAGGGGTTTATGCTAGATCAGGTTTTTACACTGATGAGACGGGGTTATTCTCCCCCCCCCCTCCCCATTCCCTGCTCTCCACTCTAACATCATCATGATCCTGAGATAAGTCTTGTGTTTTCCATTTTTGGCAAAGTACAGTACATGAGTGTAATGTTCTTACCCTCACACACTTCAGTTTTGTAAAACTTGTAAAAGTCTTGTGTTTTTGTTTAATTTACACACATTTTATTTACATGTTTATTTCAATGTTGACATGCTTGATATAGATTTTTACATGGTTTTTTTCAATTGTGATGTTTATTTCTGGCTGCCATTCCCCTTCCTCTATTTTTTTTGAGGCCCAAGAACGGAAACCCCCTTTTCCCATTGGCCATTGGTTTCCACGATAAAGGTTTTATCTCTCGTGGCATTTTCCAGGAACCTAACCCTCACGAGAGGTGAGGGTTTACCGTATATACTTGAACACTGTAGACCACAAATCGCCTTGTTGGCTCTTTCAAAAACTTTCCATTTAACCTTGGACAAAATATTACGCCATCACGACTAATCAAACGTGCCGCTTGCTCTCTATGTTGGGGAATATTGAGACTCAGACAAAATGGCGGTTCATAGGTAATATAGTTCGTGCTCAAACGTAAAGTAAGAGTTGAAAAAAAACCCTTCAAATGTCCTTTCTCAAGATTGTGTGGGGTAAGACCGTGTTCTATGAACTCGAGTTTCAACAGTTTTTGCCTTTGACATTGAGAGGATCGAGCTCTGCCAAGTGGCATCACTCATTTTGGAAAACTAACAAGGCCGTTCTTGTTTGAATCATTGTGATAACTGGCTTCCAAAGACCTGAAAACATTTTTATTCTGTGATTATAAACCTGTTGATTACTTATTACAGGAGGGGGAGTGTGGACATACTTGATTCTGCATTTACTACTTTGTTTTTCTCCCCTCGCAAACTCCCCCCCCCTCAACCCCCACCACCACCATACAGAATGGTAGTTCTGGGTAAACTGAACAACTTGGCAAGGCAGTGGATACAGGAAGTAGGTGAAACCAAGGTAAGCAGAGTTTGGTAGTTTTAATGTTTTATTGAGTGCCGTTTTTTATTTTTTATTTTTTTAAAAAAATTTTTTTTTTTTGTACTGTCATCTAAGCTGCTCAGTTTTTTGAGCTTGTGGCACTTTATTATTTTATTTTGTTTCAGAATCTCCCTCCTTCAGTTTTGGAGAGTGTCGGAGGAAAAATCTTTACATTTGGCTCTTACAGGTTAGGAGTACACACAAAAGGTATGTGCTTATTGAACTTCTCTCTTATGCTTTCAGCCTGGTGATGAGATGTGAGGATAGCGGGTAATTGAGGTTCTATCACGTGTACAGGTGCCGATATCGATGCATTATGCGTATCCCCACGGCACGTTGAAAGGAGCGACTTCTTTCAGTCATTCTATGAGAAACTGAAGGAGCAGGAGGGTGTTAAAGGCCTCAGGGTGAGCTGACCTCTTATCACGTCATTGTTAATGAATACTTGTTGTTTTTGTTATTATTATGAGCAGTTGCCAATGTTCAGTTGTTGGTCTCTTTTCGGTTTCACCAGAGGGGTCCATCAGTCTGTCTGTCTGTCCCACCTGTTTTTTTATTTTTTATTTTTTCAGGCATTTTCTCCACACCCTTTAACATATTCAACTGAAACTTGGTACATGTGATTCCTTTATTTTTCAGTCTGTAGAAGATGCTTACGTCCCTGTCATCAAGCTAAGTTTTGACAACATCGAGGTAAGATTATTTTTTTGTGGGGAAGTTCTTATTTTGTTTGCTTTTTGAAAAGATAGCAATCATGTATACCTGATTTGCAAAGTAATATTGATATAATGGAGGGAAAGTATGTTGGATTTGACAGGATTTGATCCACACTTGCGAGAGGATTTGACAGGGGAAGCTGAAACTTTCAGCGATTCATGAGGGCACCCGGAAGTTGTCTGCGAGTTCCGTTTCAACTTTTGAAATTATTTTTTTTCTGCCCTCTTGGCATTTTCTGTGCGTGTGCGTACGCGTGCGTTGCAATTATCTGAGCTATATAAGCAGTACGTGTTTCTGCTTCATATAAGTAACCCGGGATTTTTTTTTATTTTTGGGAGCGATCACACCGGTCTGTTGACTATACACTGCCCAAATAAAGGGATTTGTTAGAAGAACGTGTTGCACGCCTGGAACAAGATCACCATCGGGCGGGTCGTCAAGTAATTTGGCCCTGGCTGAGCGAAGCTAATTTATTTCTGATAGGTGAAACGCCCTGCAACCCATGCCTAAAGAAAACAGACTTTTTGGAATGCCAGCTGCATTTTCCATCCAATCATCATACAAATTTGTTTAAAAATTATTGATGGGTAGGTGCTTCTATGTTGAAATATTTTTCATTCGCTGAAGCGGTTGTGAACAAACCTAATTTAAAAGTGAAATAAAGCTGAAAAATTGAGATCCTTGGCCGACGTTCCACAACATGGTCAAGGATTGTTGTGGACGCCTATTATTGGCAATTTGTTATAATAAATAGAGGTTGTATGGCTGTATCTATGTTGCCAATATTCACTCGTCGATTGGTTATGACACTCACCAATTTGGTGTGACTGTTTTTCCTTCATTAGTATTTGTGTCTATTGTAGCCTGGTGTTTGCTTAGTGGTTAGGGTGGCTGGCTTGGGATCTTAAGGTCCTGAGTTCAAGCCCCGTTGGCTGCTGAATTAACACCAGGGGGTTGACTCAGCCTGTCATCCTTCCAAGGTCGGCGAAATGAGTATCAGTGTACTGGTCCGCGGTGTATGCCCCGGTTAGAATAGGTGTACCATATCCCTGTGTGTCGTAAGAGGTGATCAGGGTTGACGTCAGGAAGGGTATCTGGCCATAAAACATTGCCTCAAGAAAAGCTAACCCCTGCTCAGCAGGTAAAAAACGGTTGTTTTTTATTTTATTTTATTGGCTGCTCTTAGAGCACCCTTATTCTGGACAGTTCCATCTGTCTGTCTGCGAAACTTTGGTCAAGGCCTAGGGCAAACCACTCAACTCGATTCCAATGAAATTTGTAGGTAGGACCAATATTTCTGGAATCATGTGCTTTCGAATATGGAGCCCGGCCCTTGCAACGGCATAGCAACGGCCCTTTAAGTGCGTCAAAAAAGAGAAAAATCAAAAAAAAAATCGAAAAAAATCGAAGCTTTGATTCTGTGTGCAATCTATCGAGCTCCCTTCATGCCAATTGCAGCCCTAACAAAAAATATTTGTAGGAGGAGATAGGTTTGGGCGAGTACATGTCGAACATTTCAGAAACGGTTAATTGCGAATATCTCTAAGAGAAAGAGTCTGATTTTGATGAAACTTGGGTGAAATGTGTACAATGTGGCTAGCGTGTACACAAAAATGAATGGTTGCTATGCACACTTCTTTGCTTAGCAACAGCTAAATAAAATACTTTATCGTACATTGTACACTTATTGTGGACTGTACAAAAAAATCAATACCTCCGAAACTGGACCTCGCAGGACCTGTTTTTTGTGCCCAAGGAGAATGTCTTACAGCATCATATAAAAAAATAAATTTTTAGCGAATAGATAAATGGAATTACCAGGCTGCCATTGTTAGTCTCTTTGGAAACGTGCCTGAAATTCACAAGGTGCGTTCTGGCGCAAACTAAGAGGGCTGTGATAATCATATTGTTGCGAATTTGCGCCCCACCGCGTGTGGACGGCCACGTGACTCGAATGGCGGCCGCCTCGCCCATCGGACGGACAATTCTGTCGTGACCCTCTCGGACTAACGCCGGAGCTAGTCACGGTGGCCTTTCGCCTCACCACGATCGTGCCAATCGGCCACCCGCTGGTGATATGGTTGTTCGCCAACTCGACCTACCTAAGTACCCACGCGGATGGTAAACCGGGCGATCGCACCTCGCCGCAGGTCGACTCCGGACACGGCCGCTTAAGCGGTCCGTTCCGTGCTATCGGATAACCGAGGCGTGTTATCTGTGCCTCGACGGTTCCAATTAATTATCGGCGTATCAAGCCCACTACGAACCCTTTTACGTGAAGCAAGAGGAGATTCAAACGAAGGAAAGACGCAGCGAAACGGGAACATTCAACTAATGCACTTATTTCACACAACACAGACAAGACACAAAGCACACTATACAGCCAAACAGAATCAGAATGCACATATATCAAGTCCAACAAAAGAAACAATGACGCAGAGATACTACCGAATACGCGAACACACGGCAACACTTATACAGTTCTACTTTGCAAGACACGCGCCACAAGATCCATACAAAAAAAAACCCGCAAAAGAAAAGGTGACTCCCTTTTGGCCGTCGAGTCCCTCTCCACGTCCGTCGCACGTGGTCCCGCCTGGCCGTGACTCCGTGCCCTGGCGTGGTAGGCGAGTCCTCTCCTGCGTGCCTCGCGCTGCACGTGTTGCCACTCGACGCCACAACAGAGTGTTCGGCGCTATCCCAGCGCGGATAGAGGGGGGGGGGGAACGTGGATGCCCGAAGTCGGGAGAGGGACTGGAGACGCTCCTTCCCGCCAGCGGGGTCTTGCAACTGCCCCACAAAGACCAGGCCAGCGGCCACCAGGACGAGCGAGCCGGAAGACGAGAGCGACCAGAGCACCACGAAGCAGAGCATCCACCCAACTGCTTCGCCCGTCCCCGACTTTTATATCCCGGAGCTCCGCCCTGCCGCTCCGCCCCGTTCTTTGCTCCACCCCCTTCGAGCGCTTCGAGAAAGGTCTCGAAGAGGGCTCTCCTCCCTGGCCGTGTCACACCGCGCATCACCAATCGGGCGCCAGCTGCCCCCACCCGCTTCTCCTCCCTCACACCAAGCGCGGAGAAGAATCGCGCGAAAAGCCACCGAGCCCTTTGTTGGTTTTGTTTGAAATAAAAATAAAAAACGAAGAACGACTGACTCAAAGCGTCGCAGCCCGAATGAATCACATTAATTCCCTCTAACAACGGGTTTGGAGCTAACTACGCATGTACTTAGAGATCCTCACCTACGGACCTGATTGGTGTAATGCGAATTTTCACAGCCGTAACAATTTTATCGTGCCTAAATTGATTGATAGCATGTACATGAATATCGGCTCGTCGCGTCGGCCAGCTTTCCATCTAGAGCGAGCAGCCATGTCGTCTACCGGCTTGTTTTCGTATTTGTGTCTATTGTAATGGCGTCTATCCATGTCGGCAAACAACGGTTCATCTAGGTGGTGCGGCAAATCACATGCTTTCATCACCTCATGTTTCCTCACCCCTCACAGCGTTGATTGCTGTGCACCATCTTTGTCACATGCTTTCCTCACCTCGTGATTCTTCCTGGTTATTACGATGTAGATCACGGTGCTATCCTTGACAATTTTGCTTTTCTTTGACTCCCCGGACACTAACGGCCATCCGTGTTCGGTTGGCCGACACAGGTACTCCCACCGGGAAGGCAGTGGTGCCAACTAGTAGTAATGATGATTGTATTTTTATCGGTGCTTTTGTCTCTGGAGAGGAGGAGAGGTTTAATGGGATGTGGGGAGTGGATGAAAAAAAAAATTAAAAAACTACACAAAGTTGTAAATAAGTTTTCAGGCACTTTTTATCCCCCGCCGCGTTGCGGAAGGGGGATATTGTTGTCACCCTCTCCGTCCGGCTGTCCGTCCGGCATCAACCATTTATAGCTGTGAGTGTGATAACTCAATAAACTGTTCCCCATATCTATTTGAAATTTGGGTCACACATGTACCACCTGAAAGGAAGAACCCTATGATTTTGGTGTGCCGGATCCAAAATGGCGACTGGGTGGCCATCTTGAAAAAAATGTTTTTTGTAATAATGGAAAACCGCTTATCTGATTTCAATTATTTTGGTTACTACGTTCCTCACCGTGAACTTTTTCGAGATGATGACCAAATGGTGTCTTGTTTCCAATTCACCCCCTCATTATCTGAATATGTATACCTTTTTCATTCAATGTGGGGGATTCCCATCTCTATGGTATATTTAAAAGTTGAACTGTCATTTATATTTCTCATTTAATTGAGTTTCTTCCATATCCTTGAGGCAATTAGTTGAAAGGAACCTTTTTGTGAATAAGTATATTATATAATATATAGTAATTCCCGCTATATCGCGGTTTACCTATCGCGCCCCCGCTTCATCGCGTTTTTCCCTTGGAACCTAACTAATTTTTTCTGCGGATTCCCCCGGTATATCGGTAATAATATATAAAATATAAATTATTTAAGCAAAAATATAACGCGTGGCGCTCGACCAGTCACACAACGCAGAGACAAAGTTTCGCTTGTGAACTTCGAATATTTTCTACGTTTTTCTCCAAGCCCAACGATGCCGCCAAACGTGCTGCACTTCTAAGGCTTCTGCAAGGAACGAAGCGCCAGAGGAAGTTATATTGACTCGATATAATCAAACCCAATCGAGTTTATACACCGCCCAGCGTTTAATAATCACTCGATATAAATCAAACCCAATCGTGTTTATACACCACCCAGAGTTTAATAATCACTCGATATAAATAAAACCCAATCGTGTTAATACACCACCCTGCGTTTATTATGCACTCGATATAAATCAAACCCAATCGTGTTTATACACCACCCAGCGTTTAATAATACTTCGATATAATAAAACCCAATCGGTAATACACCACCAGCAGCGTTTATTATGCATCGATATAAATCAAACCCAATCGTGTTATCACACTGCGGTATAAAAAAATAGGCGTTTTAGGCATTTGGGGGAGGCGTCCATTCATTCGCGGATTTTCACTTCTGCGGGGGGTTTGGAACGTAACCCCCGCGATAACGGGGATGACTGTATTATATATATATAATATATAGAAATAAGTATAATACATTAGAAGGGAAGGAGCTGCTGTATAACGAAGTGAGTCAGGTGTTCCCTGCTGTGAAAAAACTGGAAGAGATTGAGCGTAAATATGTAAATATAAAGAAATCTGACTTGTCGACTTTGCTGGTCTTCACCAGGTCGTCAGGTTAAGCAGTTTCTCAAGTCTGTTGGAGCAACACTTCTCTTTCCACAATATTATGTGTTTTGTCCCCTTCTCCTGTATATATGTGCAAGTTGTGCGGAGAAGAGGGTGTAAAACTTGCAAGTTGTGTCGTGACGGATATGGAATCAAGTACCGAAATTAATGGGTTTCACTAACCATAATAGAGAATAGTCACATGTAAATGGCAATATCATTATTGCATGAAGATATTGCCATTTTTACCCACAATTTTACATGCATCATTATTGCATTGCATGGAGATAAGGTTGAAAGATGAGGTTTATCTTACCTTCTGCGGATGACCTCTGATAGGCCGGCACACGTTGGCGCTCTCTACTTCCTTGTTTCACTTTCAATCTGTCGTTTCCACGAATCGGCGGAGAGAAGGTTTGAAATCGCTCTAAAACAACCTATCAGAGCTAGTTGAAAGCAAGCCACTTGAACTGTGCAATGTCTACAATACCAAGTACTGAAATCAATGGGGTGGAATGGTCAATCACCAAGCGTAATGCAGAAATAGAGTAACAATGTCCTTTTTATAAGGTATTGGATAGATAGATGGATGGATGAATTGTGAGAAAATAACTGTTTAAAACCTGAGTTAGGTGTGTCGTGGTTAATAAACAGAAAAAGAAGAAGATCCTATAATGTTTTGTGGCGATTAACCTTGTGAGCTCAGCGGATTAGCGTCTCAAACAAATGACGACTCATTCACTTTTATACAGAAGATAACATCGCTCCAACTTCCTATTGAAATGAAATAACATCCTAAAGGAAAGTGGATCACACAAAAAGGTGAAACAATTCAAACATAGGCTAGACAGCTTGGAGCAAGTGTGCGTACCTCTTGGCCATCCTGCCGTGTTGTGGGGATTCATTGCTTTGTAGCCACTGAAAACTTTTTTTTTTCCACGTCTCCATTGAATTCGTAGTTCACTTGCCCTTTTGCTTTACTCATTCTAATCCTCTAATTTAATTTATTTTGCTTTCCTAACTCGAGGGATGTCCCCGCAGAGAACCGAGCCTTGGTCACCACGGCCACTGCTCACGCCGCGGGAGCCTTTACTTGCTTAATTATTTTTGTTGCACTCAATGAAGTTACACTTTTGGAAAAATAGTACACAAACAGAACAGCAGAAAAAGTTGTTTAATGCTTTGGCAATTTCACATTTTCTTGTGTAAATATGGAGGAGGGTGCACGGCCTTGCTTAAAAAGCTTTTAAGTGACCTGCTTCTACATTTGTGTTTTTATTTTTAAACACTTCAGGACTGGTCTTCTATATCCACCTGGGAAATTGGGAATCGGCCAAAGTCATAGCATTGCATAAGCTAGATGGTATTCATGGAATACTTACCCCGCGTAGTCTTGAAGGACTTGATGTGAGTGAACTCTTCTGGCGGCAAATTTGTAATAATTTCATTTTTTTCTTTTTTATGTTTTTTTAAAATTCAAATCAAATGGAAGACCAAATAAAAAAGGGAATTTCATTAGTCATCAGAAGGAACCCCAAAAAGCCAAGATGAAGTCATCAGGAGGAACCTGGATGGGACTCTGGTTTCAACGACTGCTCCTCTACCCTCAAACACATCCAGGCACAGTCAAGCGAGCCTCATTCATGGGTGTATATGCACATCACATTGGAATGGCATTTATATTAGTTTACCTCACAAGTGTTAACATTTTATTTTGTCATGTTAATAGTGCAGTATTAATTTGTGATTGGAATTGAAATATGGAGATTGAGTTTAAAGAAGACTGAGGGAATTGTAAAAGGGGGCGGTGAAAAGGAAAAGGCGAGGTTTCCCCATCGAAATGGAAGGCTGTGATGTTCAATCATCCCTCGTGGGCGATTTATAATTGCTGCAGAAGACTGCTCGAGTCATCAGCAAGACAGGAATTGCTATATTTATCCTTCAGCAGAATTCCTTTTCAATCTTCTCACAAAAGGTCAATGAGAACTTGCGTGCCATTGAGATCTGCAGCGGCATCATTTTGCCTTTCATGTTAAAAGAGGTAAATATTCTTGAGCTCGGTTTTCCGGAATCGGGTTCAACCGGAAGAGACGAGTGGGTTGTTCAGTTGCGGGTGGAATAAAGGATTGACTCGGATTCCGAATACCTCAGACGCCTTTTCCTTCCATGCTAAATATCCGCCTGCTTGGCATTTTGGGTGCGAACGACCGCCATTTGTTGGTGTCTATCTTGCGCATTCCACTCGACAGAGATATTCTGTACCTGGTGGTGTGTTGAAAGAAAAGGGCAACCCTTATCACGGAGTTTCGCTGGTAACGATTCTTCCCTTGATATTGGCACTTTCGTGTGGCTCGTGTGTAAAGAGCTCTTTTTTGCCTTTGTGGTACCTTGCATGTCCCGTGTTGCCTTACACTGGTTGGTGAAGCTCGTCTGAAGAGTCCGGAGTCGATTTCTTCTTGGATCCCCCTTCAACATTCCTGCCTTCGGCCTTGCCAGGTTCTCGAGGGCAATTCAGCCAAGTACCTCGGGAACTTACCGTTCCCTTGTGGCATTTGAGCACCTTTCAGACGTATTCCCATCACTTATATGTTCACTTCTCTGACCGCTGGCCAACGCTGATGCAGTGCCCCTGTTACTCGTTTTGCTAACCTCTGAAGGGTGACTGGCTAAGTTGACATGCCTGGTGTTGATTCACCAGCAGGAGAGGGGCTCGAACCCAAGACCCAAATATCTTAAGGCAACAGCCACCCTAATTGGTAAGCCAACACCAGGCTTCAGCAATGAATGTTCAGGTGAAATAAAATTCTTCCCCAAATATCACTTTCATTTGCATAGTTTTTAGGTCATCTCTACCGAGATGACCTAATAAAGCCGGACCAAATGTCCGTCCGTCCGTCAAACCAATTTTTCTTTCCGATCTTGATGAAACTTAGTATGTGGGTAGAGGTCGATAGTGTTGCACAACGATATAACTTTTGTCCGGGTTCAAGGTCAGGGACGAGTCGACGAGGTCACGTAAGTTATAAAAATCGCCATTTTCAAAACCTATCTAGTCTGCATTCTACAAGATATTCAGCAATTGTTTATTGATTATGATAGTAAAAAATATTATCTTGTATCTAACCGGACAGATTTTGAATTTCCTTCCCGTTTGATCGTCACGTGATCTGGAAGATGGCCAAAAACGCCGATGCGATTCGCAAAGAAGGAAGGAAGGAGAAATGAAATATAAGTATAAAACACATTTTTAGCCTTTTATATTTATACATTTTCCGCCGAAGGTGCAAAAGTTTCAAAACCCGAAATGTAAACGTCGGCATTTATTTTCAAAATATAATTTCGTGTGCGGCGCGCAAAATGCCCGAGTCATCTTTAACCAAACTGCGTAGTAGAACTGCGCAGTAGTCCTGTCATGGCGTCTGAGCAGTGGCAGCGTGGTTCAGATTGACTGTGGTTTCTGGGGCGAAGGTGATTGTTAAGAAGTATGTCGGCGGTATAAATTCGAGTGACTGTATTGGTGATTAATCACGCAACATCTTGACAACGAATATTCTGGCCGAATGATTGCATCAATTCAGTGCATCAGCAGGGATAATTCGCAGGCTCCTCTCAGTCGTGCCGATATCTAACATAATCACCGGCGGACATAGGGCTGCAGGCTGTGGGCGAGGCGACGGATCCCGGATGAGGGATGTGATAAATTATGCTACATGCTTCGGGCTTTCTGAATATATATCAATGAGTACATTCCATAATTAATGAATTGATAATTAATGAATCTGGCATACAAAATGTTTTTTCATACCTGACATGTTACTTTGTGCAGTGTCATGAAACTTCTGTGGAATTAATAATTAATGAATTGCTCCTCTAACGATTTTTCAAACCTCAATATCTCTATAAAATACTTGACCAATTTTCATTCTGAAAGTTGCATTATAATCAGTGAAGAATAATCTACAGGATTATCATAATCTCCGAGAGCTAAGCCTATTTTTTCGTTTTTTTTCTACAACCGGAAGTGAAATGTCCCCAGAGAGTGGACGGACCGGAAAACCACGTATTGCACTTACTGGTGATTCTGATGTGTTAATCCGGGTACTAAATGAACAATACATATTTATTAATTATGTCATTAGTAGTATTATCCTAGTGTATCTCTGTGAACTATTTCAATCTAAACGGTTAGTTTGGACTGTTTCGCGTTACCTGAACTGAACATTGAGAACTTGTGGTATATATGAGATGACCGTCACCCCCACGAACGGGGGTAACTTTGGGTGTAACCCATATATTAGACAAGATCTACAAAACAACAATAATAGCCCAATTTTTGACACCGTGCAATCAATTTTGTTGCTTTAAATACATCGCATAAAAGTTTCACTTTGATGCAGCGGTGTGTTTTTTATTTATTTTAATTTTAAAGTGTCCTTCAATCTCATATGGCTGTCAAATCATGTGACTTATCAATATCAAAATGGATCAGGCATTGCGTGGTGGAGGTATGCGCTCTCCCGAGTGCCCTTTTAGTTATCGATTGTATTTTCTCTCTCTCTAACTGGGAGCTAGTGCAATTGCCATAAGGTGGGGCCATTTAGATTGCTGAAAGGTCAGGTGAGCGTGCTTCTACACTTTCTGTAATCAATACAAATCCTGTTTCGTGATTCTACCAAGAAAAAAAAAATACAGCACCATAATAGTCTGGAGAGCATGGGTGCACGGACAACATTATGAGAAGTATCGCTAGTCATATACAACAGACCCTCCCCGTTCATGGGGGTTATTTATGTTCTTGAAAACCCCACGTTGTGCAAAACTGCGATGCGCAAAGTTAAGACCTCATGGGAAAAAGAGGGTTGGGGGAACGACAATTTATCGACTTTTTTGCCTAAACTAGTAAAAAGAAAAAGCACTTAAAAGCACTTCCTTTTGATGATTATGATTATGGAGGGCGTTGTCGGTTATTGAGGTGATGTCGACATCACTGATGTCAGGGTCATCAGACTTTGTGAATGAGGTGATCTTTATCTGCTTTGCCTTGTTCTGCATGTCCTTATAGACCTAAGTATATGCTGCCATTACCGCATTCATCTTGCACTTTATTATTATTATTATTATTATTATTTTTTTTTAATACACAATTTCAAGGCTCGTGTAAGAGCAAAAACACAACAGATAATAATGAGAGCAGGAGACAAGTGGGACAGGTGAGAGAAGCACAAAACGGGAATAGACATGAGATCTGTGGAAGGGAGAGGGATGGGGTGGGTACATGGGATAAACAAGATGGGACACTACAGGGACTTTCAGGAAGAAAAGCAGGGAATGTTAAGGAGGTGGGTTTGGGGTGGATTAACGGGGGTAGAAAAGATGATGGGTTTGGATGGGGGAAGATAAGAGATGGTGGTGAGCAGCTATTTTGAAGACCTGGAGGGAAGATGAGAATTTAAGTGTGTGGGAGTTTTTTTTCCAAAGGTGGGGAAAGAGAGGAATGAAAGAATGAAGGTGAGCAGTGATTCTTGATTTTGGTCGTTCAACCAGAAGGAGGTTGTTGGCTGACCTTGAGCACCCTTCGGAAATATGGGTGGGACAGATAGCAGACAGAGCAGGGTGTGTTTGGGGGGGAGGGGACGATGCTGGTGAGGAGAATGTAGAAGAGAGAAAGACCACCGACCTGCCTGCGGTGAGAGGGTGAGAGACCCAAAGACTCAGCCTCATCGTGGGAGATGCCACTGATTTTAATGCCTTGGTTTCCACAGCAGGAAGCCGAGAAAGGTGAGAGGTAGGAGCACCAGCCTCGAGGGGAGAGCAGTACATCATTAGGCTGTGGATGAAAGCTTTGTATGTGGTCAGGAGCTCAGGTGTGCCAAAGAAGGGCTTTGCATGACGGAGGATGCCTAGTCGGTGACTGGCTTTGGAGTCCAGCTTGGAGATGTGGCTTTCCCAGGAAAGATCATGGCAAATGGTGAGGTCCAAAAGTTTGAATGAAAGGACTTCTTAAAGAGGATTGTTGAGAAAGTAGATGAGGGTGAGGGTGAGTTTCCAGACGGTTCTTTCGGAGAGACATAGTGAGATTTGTCAGGATTGAAAGACTTGTTCCACGTGTTGGACCAGCTTTTGATTTTTATCCAAATCTGCAAAGAGTGAAGAGGCTGCTGCTTGTCTATCTGAGGGATGACAGGTGGTAAGGCAGAGGGAGAAGTCATCAGCAACGAGATTAAAAGGATTTTCCAGTCAGAGATATTGATGAAAACGAGAAAAAGCACTGGGCCCAGAACAGTGCCTTGAGGAAATCCAGCCTGGACAGGAAGAGGGGTTGAGAGAATTCCATTTAGGGCCACACGTTGACTGCGACAGGAGAGGAAGTCTGTAAGCCAAGAGTGGAGATTACTTTGGATACCATCGGAAGAGTTCGGTGAGTAGGGTGGGGTGCCAGACTGGATTGAAAGTACATGATATGTCGAGGGAGATGGCTCTGATATGTCTGGCATTGAGAATCTACATCCATTGTTGGGAAAGCAGTAGCAGCAAGTCCAGGGTAGAGTGACCTGGTCTCAATCCAAATTGATTGGGCCATTGGAGAAGAGGAAGGATTAAATGTCGGAAGCGATGATGGATTCGATGGTAGGGAGAGATGTTAACAGTGTGTGGGGGATTACATAATAGCTCAGGGAGAGTGCCGGATGAAGAGGAGAAAAGGCTTCGGTCCAGGTGTGGGACGCAGGCACACAGAATGGGAGTGATAAGAGAAGGGGCAGAGGGAAGTTGAAGATGGATGAGATTGAAGAGAGAGGGCAGGGGAAGGAGGCAGCTTGGTGGATGTGAGTGGGGGCAACTTTGAGAAGGGGGAGTGAGGTGAGGTGGGTGGGGGAGAGGTGTGAGAGGGCAGAGTTGAGGGAGAACGATGAGGGGGGAGTTTTGAGAAAGGTGAGTGGGAAGAGTGTGAAGGATGCTATTTCGAGGGAGGGGTGAGAGGGAAGCTTTTCCATGAAGATTAGTGAAAACCTCAAGATATGTGCCTCATTTGACTTCATCCCAAGTGTTCTTTTTCACATCCCTCATCTTTATCTTATTTTCCCCGCCTCGCTTCAAAACGAGCATATTTTCGCTCGTGGGGAATAATGAAGTTGTTCTGCCTTCTAAATTCCTTCCTTTGTTTATTCTTTATTTCTTCCTTTTTCACTATCTCCAAACTGAACCATCATTCCTCATAAATGAATTGTTTTGCTTCTTTAAAAGCTTTTAATAACATTTTGTAATGTTTCATTTGCGTGATTTCACTGAAACCCGACATGTTCTTCTTTCTTCCTTGCTGTTGTTTTTTTTGTCAGACACTGCTCTTCTGGACTGTGTTTGTGGACACTTCGACACTTCTCCCCCCCCCTCACTGTAATTAAAAGATTAGTGAAAAACGATTTATTTGTTAGTCTGCGGCATGATATCGAAAGAGCAACCGGGAGGTGCAACTGAGATACGGGCTTGTGTATTCTTCCACGATAGAGGGACCCATGCCACGATTGGCAAATTTTACTACAATAATTCAACCCCAATGGAGTGAAACCGCAGGGTGGGCCTGCTGTACTTCCTGATGCAATGAAAATTACAGATCTGACACGTAAGAGATCGGCACAATGGTGTAACTTGATCAGACATCTTCATGTCCTGATCAAACTTCACTCCCAAATTTTGGAAAGTATGGAAATGAGGGACCTCCTGACTGTCAAAACTGAAAGGATATTTGCAAAGCTGTTTATATTGGTTTGATAAAGAATTCGCTTTCACTAGAATTCAGCTTCAACTTCCTCCATATCATCCATGTCTCTATGTCTTCGAAAGTGAATGAATATCTCATGGCTGGAATGCTGATTGATGATTTGTTCAATACCACAAATAAAGTATGTGAACAATTTTGGACCAAGACTGCTGGGTATATTTATTATTTTATTTTTGTAAGAGCTGCTTTGTGTTTCTTCATTCACCATTTCTCCTTCAGTCTCTGTCCAGGCCAATATGTATTGCATCAAATTAGCTGTTACTTTTGTCAACTTTAGTTGGAGTACAAAGTGGCCGTGGACGCACTTTGCATTTTGGGATGCTTTCAAAGTCAATTGTTGCTTTTGTGCTTATAAACAGGTTTGTGATCTGCCGCATGTTCAGGTTAGAATTGGCTTGCTACTTGCATCAAGTTTAGGCATGACATATTTCTTGCTTAGTTCCACAACATTGTGTGCGTTTCCTTCTCCACCATTGTGGTGAATGTAATGTGAATTTCGCGACACTATTCCTCGTATTGTTAGCTTCAACCCTTGTTTATCCATCACATGCTTTGTTGGCTGATCGTGTCTAGATCTTGGATGATGGTCAAATTGAGAACCAAATGATTTTCTTTTTGCTTGTTTAATATTTGATAAAATGCCGCTTGTAATTTTTAAGCATGCTAATGTTCTCTCATTTTTTTTCTCAGATTGACGTGCTGTTTGCAAGGTTGGCACTCCAGGTTATTCCAGACAACCTCGACTTGAGGGATAATTCGTTGCTCAAGAACCTGGATATCCGCTGCATTCGTAGTCTGAATGGTATGCTTGGCGTGCAGACATCTCAACCCACCCATTTCCTTGGTCACGGTGACTCAACATTTGGCTGGTACAGCATGATTACATCAAGCCAACAAAGGTCACCAATAATAAATCTGGAGTTTGCCAAAGGCTGTGATCTCAAGATGTCACAGTCTGACCGAGAGCTCACACATTAAATGTCGTCTCAACAGGGATGTGAAATGTGCATTTATTTATTTATTTTTATTTGAGATAACCGGGATGTAGCTCAGTTGTAACAATGTTCATACACCATGTCACTGAGATTATCTTATTCATGTATGATTAATGGGTATTGAGGGTGTTCCATGTACACAATGTCAACCCCCCCCTCCCAGACACCCAAACCCAAAAGAAATTTGGAGTTGACATTGCAGGCAAATTTTTTTTTACATACATACATACATACATCAACAGTGGGGAGAACAAGTATTTGATACACTGCGGATTTTGCAGGTTTTCCCACTTACAAAGCACGTAGAGGTCTGTAATTTTTATCATAGGTACACTTCAACTGTGAAAGACGGAATCTAAAACAAAAATCCTGAAAATCACATTGTATGATTTTTAAATAATTAATTTGCATTTTATTGCATGAAATAAGTATTTGATACATCAGAAAAACAGAACTTAATATTTGGTACAGAAACCTTTGTTTGCAATTACAGAGATCAGACTTTCCATAGTTCTTAACCAGGTTTGCACAGACTGCAGCAGGGATTTTGGCCCACTCCTCCATACAGATCTTCTCCAGATCCTTCAGGTTTCGGGGCTGTCGCTGGCAACACAGACTTTCAGCTCCTCCAAAGATTTTCTATTGGGTTCAGGTCTGGAGACTGGCTAGGCCACCAGGACCTTGAGATGCTTCTTACGGAGCCACTTCTTAGTTGCCCTGGCTGTGTGTTTCGGGTCGTTTGTCATGCTGGAAGACCCAGCCACGCCCCATCTTCAATGCTCTTGTTGAGGAGGTTGTTGGCCAAGATCTCGTGATACATGGCCCCATCCATCCTCGCTCAATACGGTGCAGTCGTCCTGTCCCCTTTGCAGAAAAGCATCCCCAAAGAATGATGTTCCACCTCCATGCTTCACGGTTGGGATGGTGTTCTTGGGTTGTACTCATCCTTCTTCCTCAAACACGGCGAGTGAGTTTAAACCAAAAAGCTCTATTTTGGTCTCATCAGACCACATGACCTTCTCCCATTCCTCCTCTGGATCATCCAGATGGTCATTGGCAAACTTAAGACGGGCCTGGACATGCGCTGCTTGAGCAGAGGGACCTTGCGTGCGCTGCAGGATTTTAATCCATGACGGCGTAGTGTGTTACTTATGGTTTTCTTTGATACTGTGGTCCCAGCTCTCTTCAGGTCATTGACCAGGTCCTGCCGTGTAGTTTGGGCTGATCCCTCACCTTTCTCATGATCATTGAGGTCCACGAGGTGAGATCTTGCATGGAGCCCCAGACCGAGGGAGATTGACTGTTATCTTGAACTTCTTCCATTTTCGAATAATTGCGCCAACATTGTTGCCTTCTCACCAAGCTGCTTGCCTATTGTCCTGCAGCCCATCCCAGCCTTGTGCAAGTTCACAATTTTGTCCCTGATGTCCTTAGACAGCTCTCTGGTCTTGCCCATTGTGGAGAGGTTGGAGTCTGATTGAGTGTGGACAGCTGTCTTTTATGCAGATATCGAGTTCATACAGGTAATGAGTGGAGAATGGGAGGGCTTCTTAAAGACAAAACTAACAGGTCTGTGAGAGCCGGAATTCTTACTGGTTGTAGGTGATCAAAAACTTATTTCATGCAATAAAATGCAAATTAATTATTTAAAAATCATACAATGTGATTTTCAGGATTTTTGTTTTAGATTCCGTCTTTCACATTGAAGTGTACCTATATAAAAATTACAGACCTCTACGTGCTTGTAAGTGGGAAAACCTGCCAAATCGCAGTGTATCAAATACTTGTTCTCCCCACTGTACATACGTGGCTTCAGAAGGGTAACCAGAAATGGCCATTATTTTCTTTTGCCTCTGCAACTGATGCAATGACAACAGTTTGAGTGATTTTTCACTTTCATTTTTCAATTTTTTTTCAGCTCACCTGGGTCTCATTAATTAAGCTCATTAATTTGTGTTTGGAATGAAAATGGAGAGATTGAGTTAATAAGAAGACTGAGGAAATTGTAAAAGGGGCAGGGAAAAGGCGGGGATGTGGGTTTCCCCGATCGGAATGGAAGGCTGGAGCGTTCCTTCATTCCTCGTGGGTGATTTGTAATGGCTGTATTTATAATCTCATTTCTGTAGAATCTCAAGTTATACACCGAGACGGGACTTAGTATTTTTCCCCCTTTTTATTTATTTTAATATATATATATATTTTTGTACGCACTGTCGAAGCTCGTATGAGAGCTAACACTCAAACGCACAACAAGGGGGGCAGGAGACAAGAGTGGCGGGAGAGGGAAGGGGGGGGGGAAACTGGGGAACAGAGACATGAGGCAATTGTGGGATGGGTGGGGTACACAGGGTAAAAAGACTGACACTACAGGGACTTTCAGGAAGGAAACACGGAATTTGAAGGAGGTGGGTTGGGGTGGATTAGCGGGGGTAGAAAAGATCGTGGCTTTGAATGGGGGAAGACAAGAGATTATGAACAGCTGTTTCCAAAGACCTGGAGGGTAGAGTGTGATTGAAGAGAGTTTGGGAGTTTGTTCCAAATGTGGGGGGAAAAAGGAATGAAAGAGTGAAGGTGAGCAGTGATTCTTGATTTTGGTAGTTTTACCAGGAGGTTGCTGGGCGGACCTTGAACGCCCTGCAGAAATATGGGGGGGCATATCTCAGACAGAGCGGGTGGGGTTGGGTGAGGCTGGAGAGGAGATGGTAGAAGACACAAAGACCACCGGATCTGCCTGCGGTGAAAGACCCAATGACAGCCTCATCACGGGAGATACTAGTGATCCTAAATGCTTTGGTTTTCACAGCATGAAGCTGAGAAAGATGTGAGGCAGGAGTACCAACTCAGAGGGGAGAGCATTACTCCATCAGGTTGTGGATGAAAGCTTTGTATGTGGTCAGCAGCTCAGGTGTGCCAAGGAAGGACTTTGCACGACGGTGGATTCCCAGTCGGCGACTGGGTTTGTGGGCCAGGTTGGAAATATGGCTTTCCCAGGAAAGATCATGGCAGATGGTGAGACCCAGAAGCTTGAATGAAAGGACTTCGTCAAGAGGATTGTTGAGAAAGTAGATGAGGGTGAGGGTGAGTTTCCAGACGGTCCTTTCGGAGAGACATAGTGAGAGTGTGATATTTGTCAGTATTGAAAGACGTATTCCATGTGCTGGCCCAGTTTATGATTTTATGCAGAGAGTGAAGAGGCTGCTGCATGCTGGTCTGAGGGATGGCAGAGGGTGGAGTCATCAGCAAAGAGATAGAGGATTTTCCAGAGTCGGAGAGATCATTGATGAAAACCAGAAAAAGAACAGGGCCCAGAACTCTGCCTTGAGGAACTCCAGCCTGGACAGGAAGAGGGGATGAGAGAACTCCATTAAGGGCCACATGTTGGCTGCAACAGGAGAGGAAGTCTGCAAGTCATGAGTGGGGATGTCCTTAGATACCATGGGAAGAGAGTTTGATGAGCAGGGCAGGGTGCCAGACTATATCGAAGCTACTTTGGTAGAATTCTTATTCAATCGTCTCACAAAAGTCGAGGAGAACTTGCATGCCATTGCGATCTGTAGCAGCATGATTTTGCCTTTCATGTGTAAATATTCTCGAGCTTGAGTTGATCGGGGGTTTTCTGGAACTGGGTGGAACCCGAAGAGAGACGAGTGGGTTGTTCGGTCACGGGTGGAATAGAGGGTTGACTCGAATTCCGAACGCCTCGGACGTTTTTTCCTTCCATGCTAAAGGTCCGTCTGATTGGCATTTTGGGCATGAACGACCACCATTTGTTGATGTCTATCAGACGCATTCCATGCTACAGAGATCATCTGTGCCTGATGTTGTGCTGAAAAGGGCAACCCTTATCGTGTGGAGTTTTGCTGGTAACGATTCTTCACTTGATATTGGCACCTTCGTGTGGCTCATGTGTAAATGGAGCCCTTCTTTGCCTTTGTGGCAAAGACCTTGCACGTCTCGCGTTGCCTTACGTGGGTTGGTGAAGCTCATCTGAAGAATCTGGAGTTAATTTCTCCTTGGTTCCTTCATCAACATTCCTGCCTTCGGCCCTGCCGGGTTCCAGAGGGCTATTAAGCTTCGTACTTCAGTAACTTACCATTCCCTAGACATTTTAAATCTTCAGACGTATTACCGTCACTTATATGTTCACGACTGACCGCTGGCCAACGCCGATGCGGTGCCCGTTGATACAGTGCATCCTGTTACTCATTTTGCTAACCTCGGAAGAATGACGTACTGAGTCAACCCACCTGGTGTTAATTCAACGGGTTAGAGAGGGGATCAAACCCATGACCCTGAGATCTTATGCCAGCACCTAGCCAGCAATGAATGTTCAGGTGAAATTTAGAAAATGAAAATTTTCCCCAAATATCACTTTCAGTTGCATCGTTTTTTTTTTGTTACAATATGGGTAGAATCACCCCCAGAATGCATATTTTTGACAAATTTTTCAAAAGTTTCTGTGAAAGCATACTCATGGACCCCCCCCCCCCCAGGAAAATCTTGTGTTTTTTTTTTGTTTTTTTTTCTTCAAAAGTTCTGCGGCTTCACCCATGCAATTGTAGTAGGCTTTTATACGGGTCTGAATTTGAAATTTTCCAATCGGCGGAAGATTTCCCCATTGGTGCGAGCCATTTTTCTGCTCTGCTCTTTTCATCTCAAGTTTGCCCAATACCCCCCTATTTGAGCAAACAATTTGTAGGTATGATGTTTTTTTTTTTTAAAGTGCTGAGGATTACCCTGCAACACCAAAGCGGGGCCAACGACAATGGCTTAAATTCCCAGTTGGATTCACAACTCGGTACTGCTTGCATTTTGCTAATGTGCTTTAGCAACAAAATTGTTTGTACCTTTTGGCTCTCCCTTATTTTCAACTCGGCAACTTATACCGGTGCCAGATGTTCCTAGATACGCTACTCGTATAATGGCTTTCTCAGTTCCGTGAACTCCCTCACCTTCTCCATGCAGCTACTTTAACTGTGTGCTTAATGCTTGTAGGCTGAACTCTAAATTCCACCAAACCTGTTGCATGTGCAGCAAAATGCACTGCCCCTGGAACTTACCCCCCCCCCACCCCCCCCTCCCCGTTCAATTTTGATTTGACAACAAACCCAATGGAAACCTTTTTCTATCTGGTTTGTTGTCAAATTTTCTGAATGATGTCGGGTGAGCAGTGAGACTCATATACACAACATGTGGAATGGAAGGTGAGAGTGAGCTGTGAACATCATACTAAAGTACACGTCTTTGTCTGTCTGTCTCTATATATCTTTCTCAGAGTTATGATGGAGGTTGTCGTGACTTAATTGTCCCCCTCCCCTAATCCCCAAGGGGTTTTTTTTACTTGGGCTGAATCCATGTTGAGTTCTATATCCATGTTAATAGCTCATAGTGGTGTTTTTCCAAGGCCGCAATGGCACTCGGAGAGCTTCCTCTGCCAGGCTGAACAGTTTACGTTTTTCATATCCCAATGATGGCTGGATCTGCAAACGGACATTTTCCAAAATGGAATCTGCTTGCTTCGTCACTGAACCAACTCGTGCACCGTTTTTTTATTTTTTTTTTAATCCACCCCCCCCCCCCAATAACCTTTTTGAGATATCGTGCTATACAGTAAGACCCTGACATTCGTGGGGATACATTCCTGAAAAATGATGTGAATGTCAAATCTGTGAATATTGGGGCATTGTTTCAATGGGAAAAAGCAGCATAGGTTTCTGGCGTTTTGTGATCGTAAGAATTTTTTTTCATTTTACAAACTGTCATGCACATGATTACAATTTCATTAAAATGCTTAAAAAAAAAAATCGGTACTTTTTCGAATTTTTATTTAAGATTAGACAATTTTTGATGTAATGAGGAGTTAGAATCCAGTGAAATCCTCAGAGGAGTACAGGATGAAGGGTGCTGATGGTGTTGAGGTGGAGGGGCCAGAGCGGAAACAAGCAAACAAAATTTGGGTAATAACTTATGAGTGTTGCAGGTTTCTGTGTAACCCCTTTATGGAGCACAAACTTCATCCAACCTCCTATTGACCGCTCCATCCCTGGGTCGACATATTGCAACCTTTCAGCAACTGCCCCCATATCCTGCAGCACCTCAGTCAGGAACTTGAGTCAGGTTGGGCCTTGCCACCTCTTCTTCCTCTTCACTGCCCTCCTCAGAAACCTTGATGGCCTCCAGCTCCTCCCCATGTGAGGTGATTAGCTGCTCCATATCGTCAATGCCTTTCTTTTCCTCCCATCTCCCATGCCTACCTGGCAATGTTTCGCCTCTCTTCCACATTGTCGGGGAAACTTCTGAAGTTGTAGACTGCCTGTGGCCATAGGTTTTTTGCCAGCAAGCGTTTATGGTGGAGGCTTTCACTTCATCCAACTAGTCTTTGATGGCGCTGATGCAGTGCACTATGTTGAGGTCCTTCTAACATTTCCCGACGGTAAGTTCGGGGTTGGATTTGATAGCGTCGAAGGTGTAGTGGGTACAATACGTTTTGAAAGTCAAAATTACCCCTTGGTTGAGTGGTTGGATCAGGGATGTGGTGTTGGGTGGCAGGAAGATGACCTCAGCATTGGGATGGACCACCTTCAGCACCTCAGGTGGCCAGGAGTGTTGTCCACCAGCAGGAGGACCTTGAAGGGGAGATTCTTTACTGCCAGGTACCTCTCCTTCAGGGACGAAACAGTTGTGGAACCAATCCTTGAAGATGGCAGCTGTTACCCACACCTTTATGTTGTCCCTCCAAAATATGGACAGAATGTGCTTATTGTTTGCGCTTGAGCACGTGGGTTTGGGGAACGGTGCAGCATCATAGCTTTATTCATGCAGTCCCCTTTAGCATTGGTGCAGAGGAGAAGAAATACCTGGTTCTTTGCAGCTTTGAACCCTGATGCTGTCCTCTAGCTTTGAGATGAATTCTCGTGGACTTTAAATAAATTATTGTTCTTTTTTTCTTTTTATATATACAGTCAACCCGCCTTCATCGCGGTTCACCTATCGCGCCCCGGTTCATCGGGGTTTTCCCTTGGAACGTAACTAATTTTTTCTGCGGATCCCCCGGTACATCGCGGTATAATATAATTATTATAAATTATAACGCGTGGTGCTCGACCAGTCACACAACGCCGAGACAAAGTTTCGCTTGTGAACTTCGAATATTTTCTACGTTTTTTCTCCAAGCCCCACGATGCCGCCCAACACCCTGCACCTTCTAAGGCTTCTGGCAAGGAACCGAAGCGCCAGAGGAAGGTCCTGGACCTCCAGAGAGGTTAAGGTGCTCGATATATGCTTCGGGAAGGAAAAAGGTTTGCCGCCGTTGGACGAGCACTGCTCGTACCAGCACCTCAAAACCTACCAGACCAGCGAGTCATCTCCGGCACCTCAAACCCAATCACTCCAAACCGACCAGACCAGACCAGTCGATTCTCGGCACCTCAAACCCAATCACTGCCAAACGACCAGACCAGACGAGTCGATTTTTTGGGGAGGCGTCCATTCATCGCGGATTTTCACTTAGCGCAGGGAGGTTTGGAACGTAACCCCCGCGAGAAACGGGGATTACTATATATATATATATATATATATATATATATATATATATATATATATATCCCCTCCACCACAACAGGCTGGTCTCATCTGCATTGAAGACCTGCTCTGGTACATACCCCTTCTCTGAGCTGCTTGAGTTGAGCAATGAAAGTTTTCGCTTCCTTGTGGTGCGCTGAGGCACACTCGGCTGTGAGCTTCACATTGTGGAGACCATACCGCTTCGTGATATGATCAAACCATCCCCTGCTAGCTCTGAAGGGACTGGGGCCACTTCTATCTGCCTCACTAAGCACATCGCTCGTACCAGCATCACGTACCAACCAGATGATCGTACATACGCTTTGCCTTTTCATGAATCGGTTGTCCACTTGGTCACGTTTTTCTGGGTATTGTCCTCTAACCAGTCAATGTCTTCCCCATTGTTTCTATGTAAACGCCCCTGACCTGGTTTACCATTTTGGCACTGGGTATGGCACTCGCCATGATACCTTCGTGAATTGCCTTCTCGGTTTATTTATTTTATGTTTTTTTTTTTTAATGCAAGGGACAGTCGACTCGTTCAGCCCATAATGACTGCCTACACAGGCCGTACTCTCACCTCTTGATAGTTGGTGCAGTTGCTCCACTTTCTCGCTCAGGCTCATTTTTTTTTCTGCCTCTTGGTAGCAGATGCAACTCCTGCACTACTCTTGTGTTTCGGACCTATGATCGAACAATGAGCGCAAAAAGTGCATGAGCTTGAAGAATCGCAGCGGGGCAAGAAGAAAGAATGAGACCCAGGACACGCTGCACATACGTAGCCGTGCAGGGGTGGGTAGTGTGACCATTTGTAGCGGAGGATGGTTTATGTGTGCGTAAGCTGCTTCGGCTGGTGGGAGATTGTTTTAAGCTGCTTTGTGCACCCAAAAACTGCCAATGGTTGAAGTGCAGGGGCCGCAAAAGTAGAAGTGGGGGTCCGCGAATGTCGAATCCACGTTATGTCGGGGTTTCACGTTGTATCGTTTTTGGCCCCATTTCTCGGTGGTGAAGAATCGCTTTAAAAAATTCCAGTATTTGAATCTTCACGGAAATCTAATCAATTAATCCTCATCACATACCCAACCTGTCTCCAAAATTTCATCCCAATCCATTCATAACTTTTTGAGATATCCTACAGACAAACAGACAAAAAGATTAAAGAAATGGGTGAAAATGTAACCTCCGTCCATCTTTGGTGGTGGAAGTAAAAACCATAGTTGCATAAAGTATGTCACTGTCATGTTGAACTTGTTTGTGCGGGAAAGCATGGGAAGGAAGTGAGAGTCACAGAGCTTCATGCTGCACTGTTTTGAGTTCCATAATTGCTCTGGAAGAGTACTTTGTGTGTTCTTAGTTTGATATGTCTTCAAAAAGAGTGTGTTTCAGGGAATGCAACACACAACTGTCGATGGGATATATATTACAAGTTTATCAAATGTTTGTCCTTGTGATTTGCTACACTTGTTGGAGGAGTTTTACTGAGAGTACTTGAAACCCTCCATTCTGGTTTTCACTTCAGGTCTCTGGCAATTAGGTGGATAAATTTAAGTGATATTGAAAAAAAAAGTTCCACTTTCTGCTTCGTGGCAGGTGATGTCATTCGATAATGGGGGTTGATCTGAAAAAAATCGTAGCCTGTGTGGCATATAACATTCAGAGGCAGGAGTAGCATTCATGAAGTAGGTGTAGCGTGGACACAAAAGTTGGAGATGAAGTGCAGCATACAGGAAACTGAACGAGCGAAGCAATAATAACATGTATTGAAAAATATCAGCAGAAAATACACGCATACGTGTATCACAGAAAATCAACTCATGCAAGGAGCACTTCATCAGTTGGTGCACAGTTGGTTCTGGAAAATGTATTTCCACAAATTGGAATCAAATTAGGCCTTGTTTGGTTTTCCAATATGGTGGCTGGCGTTCACCTGTTGTTGGTGATGAATGTTGGCTCGGTGAAAACCAACGAGTCGCGATTGGAAAAGTAAGCAATGGTCCAATGCAAACGTACGATAGAGCAAGTTATAACGGCAGCAAGCCACGGCAAGAGCTTATCTGCCATTGGGGGTTTCGTCATCGTAGTATCGCAGGTTCATTGGATGTCATACGCAGATATAGACACAAGGAGTAGTGTTCATACAGAAGCTTTCAGCCGTTTATTCATTCCCCAAAAAAGCTCCGAAAAGCTCCGTGAAACTGTGAAGGAATGTTTTGTGACGACAATATTTCAGAAGTGCATTACAGTTCCAATATAAATCAAACGAACAGGAAACAGACCTCAAATGGCGTCAAAATACGTTATGCAAATGGCACGAATGTCCGTGACGTGCAATACGGTTGCATGAAACCGCGTACAAAATACATTCCAGTCTTTCTTACTCCATGAAGTCTTCCAATTGGCTACATCGAGAGATATACTGACCACTTTAATCCTCCTTAACGAGTAGCGCTTGTCTGTAGATAAAATGTAGAATGGGCCTGGTCACACTAATGGCCTCGTGGCTCGATATGGACCTCAAAACGCAGTACAAGCTTCGCAGAGTGATTTTAGCTTGCAGCAGGTGTAAGCTTCCCAGAGAGCCTAAGCTTTTGTTTTCCCAGAATGCATCTGCATCCGTTCAGAGCTCTGCCCTGAACCTTCGCTCCAAACTCTGCCCAGAACATCCGCTCAGAGCATTAATGGTATTGTTGATCTTTACTGACAAATGTCATGACTGACATTACACAAGTTGCTAAGGAAGCAAGTGAAGTCACAAATGAGCAACCAAAGCTCTGCCTTGGAGGAGTCGCCTGTACAAACATGGCATGATTCTGTATTATTACACAGATATAAGAAATTGGATGCTTCGCCAAAGTCGGCTTTACTTTACTGCACTTGTTGGGACGGTCCTTCCTTTAGTGTCTGTGTCTGTGTCTGTGTCTGTGTCTCTGTCTCGTCACACTTTCTCCTAAACAGTTGTGCAGAAATTCACTGAACTGAGTTGTGATCACCACATGGCAAGAAGGTGTGAGAGCATTGACACTTTTCACCCCACCCCTGGTGGGGTCAAATGGTCAAATATCAAAACCTGCAATTATGGACATGTTTTAAAACTTTTTTTTTTAATGAATCTTTGGATATTCATTCAGCATTGGGGGCACATGGAATAGGTAACGATTTTTGGGTTTGACCCCCTGGTTCATTCCCACAGGTGGGAACTTTAGGTCACAGTGGTCAAAAGAGGAGAAAAAAAATTAACCCAAAATTTGATTTTTTTTTTTTTTCCTGGTGGAATGTTTTGCCATCTTTCAACTTTGCTTTAGGTGGGAAGTGTGGGATTTACTTTGATGATGGCATCACTTATGATTGTAATCTGATAACTTTTTGTGGAAAGGAACAAAAAATGATTTCATCCTGGAAGGACAACATGTTTCATAGAACAGGAGTGCCGATGATTAAAAAAAAAAGAAAAAGAAAGAAGAAAGAAGACAGCCCCAAAGCTGAAACGTAGTAGACATGTAGGTCAGATAGGTATGTTTTTCTCGTCTTTTTTTTTTTTCTCCACATGGAGTACTTGCACAGTCATCTCCCCACTGCTATTTTAACATTTTCTTTCATCTGCACCTGTCAATGGCCCAAGCAATAAACATATCCACTTTTACCATGCCTTGAACTTGAAAATATTTGTCATTTGATTTTGTCAAGTTGTGTTTGACTTCTGGTGACATTCATTATCAGATTTCTCCAAACATCCCTAAGCCTGCACTGATTCCCAAAGCTCTGGCAGAGACTGCTCATTTGCATCCTTCACCCCCATCCATCAGGCACATCCAAGGCTTGCCTCTTCCTCTTCTTCTTCTTCTTCCCTCAACAGTACCCAGTATGGTTTACTTCCCCAGGCTTTCGTTTTCTGCACATATGATGTGTCCAAAGTATGACAGTTTCTGTTTCAGCATCAGTGCCTCTAATATACATGGTTGTCTAATTTCTTCAATCGCTGATTTGTTTGTTCTTTGCAGTCCATGGAATCTTTAACATTCGTCTCGAGCACCACATTTCAAAACTGTCTACCTTCTTCCTTTGTTTTTCACTGCCCATGACTCGCATCCATATATTACAACTGGAAATACCAGAGCATCCACCAGCCTCCTCTTGGTTTTTATTGGCACATGTTTGTCAATCCTGCCGTTGATGTTTGCCACAATGCTAACCGTCTCATTTCTCCTTCGCATGCTCCACTCACATAAATCTTAGAACCCAGGGAGATTAAACTTTCCACTTTTTTCAAACAATGCTCTCAATCTGAATACATCCATCTTTTCAGTTTTCCCAAGATTTGTCTTTTTTATTTTGTAAGCACTCAGTTGTGACTTTTTCCACCAACATGTTATTGCAATATTTGTTTGGGCACTCAGCCTCTTTCCTTTAAAGTTCAACTCTAAGCATTGTCGTCTTTTTTTTTTTTTTTAAACCAAAGGTAAGGAAATCGTACATTTTTATTTCTTAAATGTTTCTTTGGATTGTTGCCTTGAGCTTTGTACTCGGTGTGTTGCATGTTGAGTACAAACGGACATGTTTTTCAGTATTGGTGTTTGGTTATTGCCTCCGCCACCAAAAGCGGACAGAGGTTATGTATTCACTCTTGTTTTTGTCTGTGAGCAGGATATCTCAAATAATTATTGACTGATTCAGACGAAACTTTGTGGACAGGTTAGGTGTGTCACAAGGATGAATTTATTAGATTTCGGTGAAGATTCGCTTCCATATACTATAATTCTTACTGATTCTTCACCGTTGAAAGATGGGCCTAAAAATTGTATATAGCATGTTATGTCCGAGTTATGGATGGATTCGGACGACACTTGGTGGACGAGTTCAGTATCTGACAAGAATAAGCCGATTAGATTTTTTGGTTAAAGTCTGGTTCCATATCTGGCCTACCTTCCAGTGGGATGCAAAACGTAAACTGGTCAACCTGATGACGGTATGTGCTCTACCGAATGCTGTTAATTATTTTTCCAGTCTGTCCATGGGACAGGTAGGTTTATATTTTACCTGTCCAACTGTTCATACTGTGTGCATGTGGGGCAATATCTCACTTTGACGTCTTCGCCAGTGCACGGGTGTGGTCGGGTCTAAAAAAAATTTTCCCTCTATTGCGTATCATCACTGTGGCTTCGCATGAAAAAGAGCTACATTTGAGGTGAAGCGATGTCAAGTTCTTTTTTTAAATTAAAAATTCAGGTGGTAAAATTGATCTTCCTTTCGGACAAATTCATTGAGGTTTTCACTTGTCCGATGGCCAAAATTGCTTGTCCCGGACAGTCGGATAACCATTCATGTTGAGCTATTGTGGTGTGACGTAGCAGCAGCCTTGTGATATTCCTTCCAAATTATCCCAATAACATCTCTTTAGCCCCCACAAAATAACTTGACCTCACCATGTCACTGAATAGCTGCATTGGAGTCTGAGCTCTCCTTGTTCACTGTATTATTTTGGCAATTTGCTGACTATGTGGTTTGAGCAGTGCAAATTGATGTCCTTGCAATCTCTAAACATCTATCTCTTCCGGAATGGGGCTATATACAGAAGTCTTCAGATGACAGAGTGGTCCGTGTCTTGCACAAATACCGAGTGACTGCGATGCATACCTTGTATGGGATATGTTATCCTTGTTTTGCATAAACTACATAACAAAAGTTTGTTCAACATTGGAGATTTTATTGTTCTGAGTTGGTAGGTGGACACTTGTAAACTGTATTTAAAAAAAAGTCTAAACTCTACAGTACTGGCGCTCCAGACGAAATGCCATGATTTTATCGATATACAGTCAAAGCTCGTTACTATGCCACCCGTCGGGACGAGCAAAAGTGGCATAGTAGCGAGAGTGGCATAGTAACGAGATTTTTAAAAACGGCCTTATTTCTCAAGTTACCCATCTGTAGTTAATCTTTAGCCAAAATTTATTCCAGCAAGTAAAAGGCACGACTGTTGTATAAGCTAAGCGAACGGAGAACATGCACACACTAACAGAGTTCACACACTAACATATGGCATAGCGAGAAATTCACGACACACAAAGCTCTCAAGAATCGTCGGCTGGCGCATCTTCTTTCGGCGGATCTCGTGCATCTCGTTATCTAGCCGATCGCACGCTTGCATCACACCGGGCTTCCCGCTTCTCTGCGCATGAACTTCCAGATGGTGCTACAAGCGCGCTGGGCTTCCTCGAACGGAACGATTTCCTCCTCGACAGTTACCTCGTCATCTTCGCTTTCCACCGGCTCCTCACTGCACAGAATCTCCTCCGCAATCTCCTCCAGCGTGAAATACCCGCCAGTCGCGAGGCGCTCGTCGCTCGAGAAAGTCAGACAGCTCGATCTCCTCGTTCTCGTGCATCTTTTCCTCGGCAGGCAGAGCTTCCCAGATGTCGGGCAGCTCGCATCCTGTGGCTCAGTTTGGATCTCCTCTTCGATGAACTTGGCCTTCGTGAAACAGTTCCTGATCGTCGACTTGCCGACCTGCTCCCAAGCATGCCGGGCGACGTGTAGAGCGTCGAGCAACGTGAACTTGAACTCCTTTCCCTCGTCTATGGCCTCAAGCCGGCGGCATAGCAGGAGCTTCTTGTAGTGGCGCTTGAGGTTCTCTATGATTCCCTGATCCATTGGTTTCGAATTGGCTGTCGTGTTGGGTGGGAAGAAGACCAGTTGGATGTTGTTCAGCTCGAGCTCGGAGGGTGGCCAGAGAAGTTATCGAGACAGACCAGCACTCTGCGTCCCTGCTGGCCGAGTCGTCCGTCCACGCACGCATCATCTCCTCGAAAAGCTCCGCCGTCATCCACGCCTTCGAGTTCGCCTTGTACTTGACCGGGATCTCTTTGTTCTTGAAGGCACGGGGTTCTTGGAATTGCCAATCACCAGAAGAGGGAACTTCTCGCTGCCGCTCATGTTTGCCCCAACCAGAAGAGTGATCCTTTGCTTGCTTTTCTTTCCTCCAGTACACCGCTCTCCCCTGAAAGCCATGGTCTTGTTCGGAAGCAGCTGCCAGAAGAGTCCAGTCTCGTCCAGGTTGAAGACGTCGTCTGCGGAGAACTGCCCGAGTAAGGGCCGGAGAACCTGTTGTTGCCACTCAAGAAGGGATTGCGAATCCACCGCTCCAGCTTCGCCCTGCACTGTCTTGAACGTGATGCCGTGGCGCTTCTTGAAATTGCCCAACCAACCGTCGCTCGCCATGAAGTCTGGGATGTGCATCAGCTCGGCCAGTTTCATCGCCTTCTCCTTGATCAGATCGCCGCTGACAGGCACATTCTGTCCTCTTGATTGCTTCAGCCACATGAGCACTCCCTCATCAAGCTTCGGGTCGTGAGCTGCGTCAACTTCATGCGCTTCGATGGAAATCCAGCTTTGATTGCAGCCTCGATTGCATCCTTCTTGCTGAGAATGCCCTTCACGGTGGTTTTCTTAACTTCGACGCCCCATTTCTTGCTAATCTCCCTGGCCAACTTGGACTGATTCGGCTCCTTCCTCGCGGCATCGATGATCTCCTTCTTCTCCTTCAGCGTAAAGTCGGTTCGCTTGCGTTTCTGAGCTGACATTATGGGCTGAATTTGAAAAAAAATGATGTCACTGTTGTACGTGTGCCTGCGTGTCTGTGCTCGTGCTTTTTTGTGTCTCGTTATGCGTGTTGTGATTGGCTTGTTGTGGCTGGCATCGGGGAGAGAATCGCGTGTTTTGACACAGTCTGACTATGCGTGTACGTATTGAGTTATGTTGTGCGCAGCTGGACTGTAGTTCGTCGCTTCGCCTTTGACGTGAGTGTGATAATCGACACTGCGCAATACAGACTTTTCACGACTCGTGCCTTTTAACAGTCACACAGTAGTGGCATGGTAGCGAGAGTAGGGGGTGGCATAGTAAATTTATTTTGTATTGAATTTTGTCGGGACCGAGCAAAAGTGGTATAATAGCGAGAGTGGCATAGAAGCGAGGTGGCATAGTAACGAGCTTTGACTGTAATAAGGAATTATTTTGACACAAACACAAATGTCGTACCACTAGACAGAGAGAAGTAAGGTTTCTCTAATCTAAGGGATATGTTCAGTCTGACCACCCAAAGTAAGCATAACATGTATCGCTATATCCGTATGCACATGTTGTCCATAACTTTTCCCAAAGTGCCTCAGCTAATGCAGCATGTGCAATCCCGGATCACTGTTTTTAGGTCATCGACAGTCCTGGGGGCATCTTGTAGACTTGCGCCTTAAGTAACCCCCATCAGAAGAAATCGTACGGATTTAGGTCTGGCCTCATCGGTGGCCAGGCAATGCCTTCGTCATAGCATGCAAGGAAACTGTTTGAGATGACCCTGCCACCGAGTCAGGATGGAGGTAATCTGAACATTTACCTGTGTTGGGTCGGCCTGCTTTGTCCTGTTGAAAACACTGGCGTGTCGTTGGAAAATGTTGGTGTCACAATTCTACCAGGAAGGATGTCTTGCATTTCCAAGCATTCATTCGCTTCGACACAACCATTAAAAAGAAGTGCAATTTTGTTCCCTGTTTGGAGACTGCACATGAAATGGAACATGAAACAAAAGTTTAGACTCTCTAGTGGTACACCTTTTATGTTTGTGTCAATAATAAATTTGTTCAATCGGCGGGTAATCTGGACAGGAATACCCTTCTCGGCCCACCTTTGGTGGGCAATGTGCGGCGTGTAGTACAATCTTGGAGATGCACTCTCTGATTTTAAAATTTTTTATTGATCACAAATACAGTTCTCCATATCGTAACATTAAAAAGATTATTTGTATTGCCGATTACCACCAAAGGTGGTGCTATTTATACCACATGTCTATTTTTGGAGTTTTGGTGACATCCACGCTTGCTCCATTATAGTAAGATTTTGGAATTTCGTGGTCAACACACCTTTCTGTTTTTGTATTTCGTGTATGCAGATGTGTAAAAACTCATTTATGACCTTTGATGACTCTCTGTCTGAACTGTTGCTGTGTTGATATTGATGTTTATTTCTAATGCTTCATTCATTTGATTTGAGCCATGAGCATAATTTTAAAACATATCTTCCACGAGCCATACACAAAGCAGCTGATGTACGTTTAGTACAACACTATACGTACACAAAAGACATCTTCCACGAGCCAGGAACATGAGGTAAATCTTTGGTGGTGGAGGTAAAAATCACAGAACAATCAAAAAGCATCCAAAAATGAAAATAAAAACGAATGAAAAATCAAATGCAGGTGAGCGACCTGAGAGAATGTGGAAGCATGGTTCGTATGCTTACACAATGTGTTAGCACACCCCGCTCCTGTGTGTGTCTGTGTCTGTGTGTGAGATGTATGGCTTAATTTTGATCTCATCACAATCTCAGATACAGTACAGTGCTTTCACAAAGTAGTCACACCCCTTGACTTTTGTTGATACAGCCTGAATTAAAAATGTATTAAATTGATATGTACATATATATATATATATATATATATATATATATATATATTATAATTTTCTTTTGTCGCCGATCTACACATAATACCCTATAATGTCAAAGTGGAATTGTTTTCTTCGAAATTTTACAAAAGTAATTAAAAATGAAAATCTGAATTGTCTTGAGTCAATAAGTATTCAACTCCTTTGCTGTGTCGCTCCAAATTGAGCTCAGGTGTATCCAGTTTCCTTTGATTATCCTTGAGATGTCAACAATGTGATTGTAGTCCACCTGTGGCCATGATTGGACATGATTTAGAAACACACATTTCTATATGGTCCCACAGTTGACAATGTCAGAGCAGAAACGCCACCATGAAGTCCAAGGAATTGTCTAGAACTTTTTAGATGAAATTGTGAGGAGGCATAGATTTAGGGATGGGTATAAGCCAATATGTAGAGTTGAAAGCTTCCAGGATCACAGTGTGCTCCATCATTAGGAAATGGAAATAATATGGAACTACCCAGACTCTTCCTAGAGCTGGCAGTCTGACCACACTGAACAACTGGGCAAGAAACACCTTGGTCAGGGAGGTGACCAAGAACCCAATGACCACTTTGACAGAACTACAGAGTTCCTTTGCTGAGATCGTAGAACCTACTGGAAGGACAACCGTCTCTGCAGCACTTCTCAAATCTAGGTTTTATGGGAGAGTAGGCAGAAGGAAGCCACTCATTCGAAAATGGCACAGACAGCATGCCTGGAGTTTGCAAAAATGCATGTGAAAGACTGAGGGAATGAGGGAAAAGCTTCTGTGGTCTGAGATGACAATTAAACTCTTTGGCCTGAATGCAAAGTTCTGCGCTTGGTGGAAACGGAGCACAGCTCAGCCATCTAACACCATCCCAGCCATGAAGCACAGTGGTGGCAGCATTATGCTAAAGGGATGCTTTTCAGCGGCAGGAACTGTAGATTTGTAAGGATAGAGGGAACACTGAATGGAGCCAAATACAGGCAAATCCTTGAGGAGAACTTGCTTCAGAGTGCAAAAGACCTTTGACTGTGGCGAAGATTTATATTCCAACAGCACAATGACCCCAAGCATATAGCCAAAGCAACACTGGAATGGCTTCAGAATAAGAACATGAAAGTCCTTGAGTGGCCCAGATTTGAATCCCATTGAGAATCTGTTGAAATACTTGAAGGTTGCTGCTCATTGACACTCCCCATGCAGGTTTTAAATTTTTTTTTGTATACTTTGTCGAGCCTCGTATGAGAGTTCACACACAGAATGTACAACAAGGGGAGCAAGAGACAAGAGGGGCAGGAGAGAGAAGTAAAAAAAACTGTGGAACAGATATGAGGAGATCTGTGGAAGGGATGGGGTGGGAACACTGGGTATACAAGATGGACACTACAGGGACTTTCAAGAAGGAAAGCAGGGAATTTGAAGGAGGTGGGTGGGGTGGATTAGCAAGGGTAGAAAAGATCAAGGTTTTGGATGGGGAAGATAAGAGATTGTGGTGAACAGCTGTTTTGAAAACTTGGAAGAGTGGGATTGAAGAGAGAGTGGGAGTTTGTTCAAAGCCAGGGAAAGAAGAAATGAAAGTGTGAAGGTGAGCAGTGATTCTTGATTTTGGTAATTTTACCAGAAGGGGATTGCGGTGGATGCTTGAGCGCCCTGTGGAAATATTGGAGGGGGGGGGGGGTTGGGGTTGGGGATGTACCTCAGAGCAGGGTGGGGTGAGGCCAGAGAGGAGACTGTAGAGAGCAAAAGACCACCAACCTGCCTGCAGTGAGAGAGAGAACCCAAAGACTTGGTTGGCCTCATCTCGGTAGATGCCTTGGTTTCCACAGCGTGAAGCAGAGAAAAATGAGAGGCGGGAGCACCAGCCCAGAGGGGAGAGCAATACTCCATCGGGCTTGCAGACGAAAGCTTTGTATGTGGTCAGGAGCTCAGGTGTGCCAAGGAAGGACTTTGCAAAACGGAGGATACCCAGTCGGTGACTGGCTTTGGAGGCCAGCTTGACAGAGATTGAGCAAATCTTCAAGGAAGAATGGGAGAAAATCCCATAATCCAGATATACTCCAGAAGACTCGAAGCTATAGTCACCACCAAAGGCGCTTCTCCAAAGTATTGACTCTGGGCTGAATATTTGTGTAGATTAGATTTTTTTTTGTTTCATTTTCATTCAATTTGGAAAACTTTCGAAAAACGTGTTTTCAATTTGTCGTTGGTGGGGTATTTTGTGTATATTGGTGACCATTTTAAATTTATTCCATTTTGAATTCATGGTGTAACACAACATGTGACAAAAGTTGTGGTGTGAATACTCTCAGAAGGCACTGTGTACATGTGTCGAAGTAAGAGATTTCTCCATTTTCAAAAACCGTTCTCTATTCTCTTTGTGTTGTCAACGTATTTGATGCATCTTTGTGTTTTGGTTTTTTTGTTCTCCTTTCTTCAGGTTGTCGGGTTACTGATGAGATTTTGCACTTGGTACCCAATGTTGAAAACTTCAGGATGGCACTAAGAGCGATAAAGCTTTGGGCAAAACGTAAGTCTGGTTCATTATCTCTTGATAACCAGTGTAACACACGAGAATCTTTTTCATAGTTTTCTCTCTTAGCTTTGTCTTTTTTTTTTCTTTAATAAAAAAGTTAATCCATACTTAAATCTGTATTCGAATCCCTTTTTTGCTTGAAGGACGAGGAATTTACTCAAATATGTTGGGGTTTCTGGGTGGTGTGTCTTGGGCGATGCTAGTGGCGCGCACCTGCCAACTTTATCCGAACGCCATTGCTTCCACACTTGTGCACAAGTTCTTCCTTGTCTTTTCAAAGTGGTGAGTGCTTTTGGCCTTGTTAAATGTGCCTTGTTCGTGCATATCTGGGTTTTCTTTTTTTGTGGATTTTAGTTTTTGAGGCTGGTGTGATGCTTCTACCGTCGTCCATTTATGCCTTTCTTTTTCAGGGAGTGGCCAAAGCCGGTTCTGTTGAAACAGCCAGAGGAGTGCAACCTCAGCCTGCCTGTGTGGGATCCAAGGGTATATCACCATTTGTTATTTTCACGTTTTCTTTAAAAAAAAATTTTTTTTTTTGCTTTGTAGTATTTTGCTTGCTGGTCTCTAGTCATCATGTGGCATGTGTTTATTCACAAAGGAATGTGTCACTCTCTCAAAATCCACCCCTCTGTTGATGTCCACTCCTTTGTATTTAAAAAAAAAAAACTTTTTACTCTTTATTTATTTCTATACAAAATCTCGGCTTATGGATGACAGATTAACACAGACATTTGAGGTGGTGAACACAAACCGGACATAAGTTGATGACCTTGTGCCTTTTGTCTGTGCAAAATGCTTATTTATTTATATGCAGCCTGTTGCTACTTGGCTGCATCATTTTCTGGGGTCGTGGCTGTGCCACTGAAACAGCGCCCCTGTCATCAGTGAGCTGGTACTCGTTTTCTGACCTCGGAAGGATGGCAAGCTGAGTCAACCCTACCCGGTGTTAATTCATCAGCATGACAGGGCTTTGAAATCAAGACCCAATGATCTTAATCCAGCTATCCTAACCATTAAGCCAACACCAGGCTTTGCAAAATGTGAATGATGTTGAGAGCTTTGGATTCTGCATTATCCAGCAGTTGAAGGTGCAGCTGGGATTCTAGCCCATAGAGGGGAGAGGCCACCAAAACTGTACTTGGCTGACCCACCAACTGTTGAGTTGGATAGTTACACTCTGACATCCCTTTTGCTGACCCTCCAATCAACTGAACCACCTTCGTTTGTGGAAACAGGCTGCGATGAACCTGTTGAAAGGGGGTAAACCTCGTAAGATCTGTGGCATCCGTGTTTAACTTTTCAAGGCTGGTGGAAATGCTGTACTAGTTTTGTTGCATTCAGTTCTGTGCTCTGTTTGGAGCATAGGTATCATCGCAACTGACTGGAAGAGGGGCCTTGTTGTCCCTCTCTGGAAAGGGAAGGGTGATTAGCAGGACTGCCTACCGAACGGTGATGCTGCTCTCAGTTCCAGGCAAGGTCTTTGTTCGGATAATTATTGACAAGGTTAATCACCATCTGCTTGAGCACGAGCATTCCAGAGCAGTTTGGCTTTATACCAAAGAGGTCAACGATTGATTTTAACTTTGCTCTTCGGGTCCTCAACAAACGCAGACGGGAGTTTCGGCAGGGGCTGCTCGCAGCCCATGTTGAACTCCGCAAAGCGTTAGATTCAGTGAATCGGGATGCCCTTTGGAGGGTTCTCGGTCTTCGTAGAGGTGCCATCAAAACTGATCAATCTGATTTCTGAACTATGTTCTGGTACAGAGTGCTGTTCGATGTGGTGGTTCCATCTCCGACTTATTTCCAGTTGTTACTGGAGTTTGTTTGGGGTGTGTACTGGCCCCACACGTTTCAGCGCTTGTATGGACTGGATTCTGGGGAGGGTGTCTGAGAGCCCAAGCTGTGGTGCATAGTTTTGGCATGTCAAGATCTATGATCTTAATTTTGCAGATGATGCAAACATCTTTGAAGAGATACTGGATATCCTGACGGAGTCCCTCGACGTGCTGAATGAGGAGTCTGCGCTGTTGGGATTACAGGTTTCATTGGTCAAAACTAAGATACAGGCTTTCACTGACATCCTGGATGCTGCAATCTTGTCTGTACCTGTTTGTGGTGAGGATGTTGAGGTCATAGAGAGATTCACTTATCTTGGCAGTGATATTCATGTCTCCACCCGTGAAGGATCTGAGATGGAGACTTAACTCCTTTCGTACCATGTCTCATGGTGGAATCTTTGGCTATCGCTGCTCAGACTGTCCAACGAGTGGTTGCTGAGAGGGACTCAGATGGGATTTGTTACCTGTGTAGTCCATGAGCATCAGCTGTGGATGTATGGACATGTGGCTTGTTTTCCACATTCTTTCAGCGAGGGAGCTTCATAAGTGGAGGAGGCCAACGAGCTGACCATATCTTCATGATTGCAGTAAGTTGATGGGCGAGGCATCTGCCTGGAGGATGGCCAGACGGAGGCCCCTGTAGTACCGGCGGAGAGTGGACGCAGCAACGCGCTGATACTGATATTGCCAAATGAAATGATTCACTGAAAGTTGATCTCTCTGACATCCTCCCCAGAATCCAGTCCATACAAGCACTGAAAAATGTTGGGCCAGTGCACACCTGGTATAGCCACTCAAAGTAACTGGTCCAGCAGGCCTTCACTTCTGTCTCCTTGGCCAAGAGCTCACCACGTTTCAGTCTATCTGCAGTCCATCGAGGGATGGGCTTGGAGGAACACAATGCATGGATTCTTCTAAGAAGGACGAGAATCACTTGACCACAGGTGATGCTGTACTCCTTCACAGATTCCTCGCACATTGGCCTCCTTGTCCACCCTCAGCGCATGTTCAGTTTTATGCCTCTTCTTCCTGAACAGCTCAGCTCTTCCATGAAGCCTGGCCCTCAAAATGCTCAATCTATCCAGTGTCCCTTAGGAGACAAAGTTGTTCGCCTGAACGGGGTTTCAAGAAATCCATCGGCAACATCAAAGATGGTCGTCTTGAAGGCACTCCACGAATCTTTAGGATTCCCCAAAACACCCAGACCCCCCCCCACCGCCCCCCCCCGCCAAAAAAATCCCTACTCTGCCTTTTCACAAACTCCTCAGCTTCCCTGTCATCCTTCAGCTTGCCAATATCCCATCCTAGGGTGGGATGGTACCATTCTCTTGGACTTGAGCTGCAACTTCAAAGTTACTGCAACAAGCATGTGGTCATTCTTGAGGAACTGAACACTTTGGTAGACCTTGCAGTTATGGAGCATCCTCCAGTGACCAACGAGCACATGGTCAATCTCCTTTGCTACAACACCAGTGCTGGAATGCAAAGTCCAGAGATGAGGCTGTGGGTTGCTGAAATCATTAACCAGCCACCCTAAGTCCACGACTTCTTGCAAAGTCAAGGAACTTGGTGCAATTCTGGTTCAAAGTTCCAGACCCGTGGAGACAAACACATGTCTTGACCATCCCTGTCATTGCCAGTTGATTCTTTGAAATCCCCCAAGACTCGAAGAGTATCTCGCTTGCGGCACTGATCAACCACAAACGTGAGTGCGGCATAGAATGCCTACTTCACAGTGAGGTCACTCGCCTTAGTCGAAGCATATACAGAGACAGAAATTACACCGAGGCGAGACAAATCCTCAGTCTTGTAATACGCTTGTTGACCAGTTACCTTTATTATCATGGGACTTAGCTTATTGGACACAACTACAGGAAATCCTTGGGCATGGCAACTATCAGAGTGATCAGACAAGTCGTAGTTGTAACCACCTGCCATGATCTCACCACTATCCAGTCTCCAAACCTCAGAGAGAGAGAGAGAGAGAGAGAGAGAGTTGCAAAACCCATGTTCGAACGCTGGAGCTCAGATGATGGCAGAGACAGATGATCATCCTCTTCAGGATACTACATTCCAGGCACCCACCCGAAGGGACTTCCTCGGGTTAACCCGAGGAGACTGCTGTTGAGGTGTTGCTGAGGTGTCGTCGACCAAACACACACCACCTCAACCCGACCCAGGAAGGTTACCCTGTGCTTTTCCTCCTATACTCCTACAGAGGAGAACATTATGCATTTTAGCTAAGCACAAATAACTTGTAGATGGTGATAAGTTCAGATTCCCTAAAGAGAGTTGGGACAGGGTTGGGTTGGCAGACCAGCTTACTTTCATATAAACTACGCATTTTGTACAACGTAACTTTGGCCATGTGTAATCATGCATTAGTCCATTAAAATTGTCTTCTAAAAATTATGAAGCAAGATTAAATGCTGGTAAAACTGAACAAACATTGTTTTATGTGTTATTATGGACATAAAATTATGATTTTAAAAAGGAGAAGCAATATTAAAGATACCATGAACGAGTGAGTGCCCACGTTGGACTGAGTCTGAAATGGGGGCTTATGGATTTGGTCTCAATTTTTCTTGTGTGTGCGTCCACAACCATACCTCGGACATGTATGGACAGATTTTATTCGTACTTGGCACAAAGACAACAAATGATGGTGTACATATTCACATCGTTTTGTTTCGCAATGCGATCAAAGATGGCCGACTGGCAGTCGCTTTAGTTGTAAAAAAAAAAACCCACAACAACCCGGTGTTGAACACGTCCTCAACCATTTCTTGGACATGCATTTATCGATGTTGTTCAAAATTGGCACACAGATAATGAATGATACTTCACATATGCACATTATTGTTTTTTTCCCCCCAAGATCAGATACAAGATGGCCGACTGGTGGCCATTTTGTTGCTGAAATGTGTCCCCAATCATTTCTCAGACACGCATGGTCTGATTTTGTTCAAACTTAGCACAGGCACAGTACACGATAGCATACACGTGCACCTCACTTTGTTTTGTGATCTGATCAAAGATGGCTGACTGGTATACTGGTGGCCATTTTAGTTAAACAAACAAACAAAACAACAATCCGGTTTCGAACACGTCCTCAACCATTTCTCAGATATGCATTTTCCGATCTTGTTCAGACTTGGCACACGATGAGGAATGATGGCTTGCATAGGGTTTACTGGCGGCCATTTTGTTACTTAAATGTTTCCATAACCATTTCTCAGACATGCATGGTCTTTTTTTTGTTCAAACTTTGCACAGGCACAGTACATGATAGCATACACGTGCACCTCACTTTATTTTGTGATCCGATCAAAGATGGCCGGCTGGTAGGCTGGTTTCTATTTTGGTTTTACACGAATATGGGATAGTCCTTTAACTCTGTCCAGCAAAATTTCTAAAACAACGGGGGCTTTGACATTTTATGTCTTTTTTTTACTTGTTACTTTTCAAAAAGGCTGCAGGTGCCACAAAAAAGGAGTTGAACTTGTTTTCTTCTACCTACCTGAGATGGATTGTCTCGAGCCCAGTCTTTGTCCTCATCAAAATATACGATGTCTCTGATCCTCTCGAAAATCCTTTCCTTTTTTTCAGATGACAACTTGTCATCCAGTACCCCCATTCCACTGAGATCAGCTGCCTCACACTGATGATCTGGAATTTAGTAGATCGTGGTCTTTTGTCCTCCAATCCTGGAAAATCTCCTCACTTTGACCATTCAGAAGGATGGTCAAACAAACCCACCTCTTTATTTCCTTGGTCAGCCATTGAAAGAGGTTGGTTCTCTTTTTTTTGTACTGACCTTACCTCTCCTGTGCTGACAACATCACAAAGTTTTCCCTGAAAACCACCTGGAAACTGGGCATCCTCCAGATTTCAAAGTTGTTTCTTGAAAAATTATGGTATCCAAGGCAATCTGCACTCATGGTTCGCGGGCTTCCTCTTCTGTCGAGTCAATGTGTGGATCTTAATGGAATTCTCTCATCTCCTCTTCCCATCCAGGCTGGAAATCCTCAAGGCAGTGTTCTTCGCCCTGTGCTTTTTCTGGTTTTCATCAATGATCTCTCAGATTCCCTGGAAAATCCTCTTTATGTCTTTGCTGATGACTCCACCCTCTGCTGTACCATCTCTCATCCCTCTGATCAGCAGGGAGCAACTTCTTCACTCTCTGCAGACCTTGATAAAATCACAAGCTGGTCAAACACTTGAACATGTCTTTCAACCCTGATAAATCTCACACTCACGATGTCTCTCCGAAAGGACTGTCTGGAACCCCCCCCCCCCCCTAATATACTTTCTCAACAATCCCCTTGAAGTCCTTTCATTCAAGCTTCTGGGTCTCACGATCAGCCACGATCTTTACTGGGAAAGCCACATCTCCAAGCTGGCCTCCAAAGCCAGTCACTGACTGGGCATCCTACGTCGTGCAAAGTCCGTCCTTGGCACACCTGAGCTTCTAACCATTTACAAAGGTTTCATCTGCAGTCTGATGGAGTGCTGCTCCCCCACTCTGAGGTGGTGCTCTTGCCAGGTACACCTAGCTCGACTTCATGCTGTGGAAACTAAGGCTTTTAGTGTCATTGGTATCTCCCACGATGAAGCTGAGTCTTTGGGTCTCTTTCTTTCTCTCACTGGAGGCAGGTCGGTGGTGTCTCTGTCTTCTACCGTCTCCTCTCCGGCCTTACCCCCCTTGCTCTATCTGTGATCTCTCCCCCTATATTTCCTCAGGGTGCTCAAGGTCCGACAACCCCCCCCCCCCTTCTGGTGAAACTGTCAAAATCAAGAATCACTCACTGCTCACCTTCACTTTCATTCCTCTTTTCCTGCTTCTGGAACAACCTCCACACACTCTTCAATCCCACTCCTCCTCCAGGTCTTCAAAACAGCTGTTCACCACAATCTCATATCTTCCCCCATCCAAAATCTTGATCTTTACTTCCCCTGTTATCCACCCCAAACTGGATATCTGATATACTGATTCACCGACTGGGCATCCTACGTCGTGCAAAGTCTTCCTTGTACACATGAGCTCTAACATTTACAAAGGTTTCATCTGCAGTCTGATGGAGTGCTGCTCCCCATTCCTTCAAATTCCCTGTTTTCCTTCCTGAAAGTCCCTGCAGTACCATCTTGTTTACCCCGTGTACCCCACCCCATCCCTTTCCCTTCCACAGATATCCTATCGTCTTTGTTCCCCACTATTTTGTGTTTCCCTCTCCGCCTCTCTTGTCTCCTGCCCTGTTATGTTTCTGTGTATTAGCTCCTACACGAGCCTCGACTTGGTATGCAAAAAAAAAAATAACAGGACTACCACAACTGACCATTGGAGTGCTCTTCTGCTCTAGGCTGACACCCCATCTATCTCTCCTAAAGTTTGTGGAATCCCAAGCTCTCATATATTTTTTTCATCTCCCCGAATGAGTCTGAAGCATAAGGCTTTTTGTTCTCACCATGTCGTGGCCTTTTTTATTTACCAATTATTAATTTTTTAAATCCCCTCTTCCCAGTGTCACTTTTTCTGCTCTCACAGCCCTTTGACTCTCCCAGCAACTCCAGGATGCATGTATTTTTCCAATAACCCCCTCCTGCCCAAACTGAAAATCTCGGCTTACCGTCCACCTCAATTCCCTTTGTTCCTCTTCACTCCTGCTTATGGAACTGCCTTACTCAAGTTGTTCAATCTCTTCTCTCCAAGGCTTCAAGAAGGTGGTGCACTATCTCATGTTGGTCTCCATCTTTACCCACAATATTTTTGACCTCCATTAACACTATCTAGCCAAAGCCTTCTTTCTCTCTTTCTCTCTTTCTCTCCATTCATTTATTTGTTTATTGTGCTAAACTGTTCCCCAACTGTCATTTTGTTGCCTTTTTACCCACTGTCACTTCACTCTTCCATGATCCTCGATCTTGTTTTGAAAAAAACAAAAACGGTTTGATTCAGCAATTACATGTTTCAGTTTCTTTTATTTGTGTGGGGTTAACAGTCTCATACTTTGATTTTTGGCTGACTGTAGCTCTGTTGCTGAATCCTTGATTTTGAGACTCATGAAAGCGCACAGCCTCTGTTAATAACGAAAAAAGGAATGAGCAATTGGGGCGAGTATTGATTTATTTTGTTTGTTTTGTTCGTGAGTTTGGGAAAAGAGGGAGAAAGCAGTGGTGGGGTAAGAGAAAGCAGAGGGAAAGAAAGCAGTGGTCCTTTTATAAAGGAGAGGAAATGCATTGTGATAAAAGGAGAAATATAGGGTATTAGTAGGTGTTTATAAATACTTTGTGGAGGTGGTTAGGTAGGTGAGGGAATCGATGAATGTATGTCGTGAAAGGGATTTTATAAGTGACAAAGTTCATCGCATGCTGCAGAAACGGAAATGCTTAAGTGACTTGGACCAGAACACGCACTCCATAAAAAATGTACAAAACAAATGCTTCCAGAGACATAGGACTTGACCCACAAAATGTTTGACAGTGCTGCTAACAATTGACAATAGTTGGATGAGATCATCTGTAACAGTCTTTAGTTATTGGAGCAGAGCTGCAGAAGCATGCACAAAGCAAACAGGAACTTGAATACTTTCCTTGAGAACTGCTTTCCCCGTGCCTGCCCATTCTTCCACTTCCCTTGCGTCGTCGGTGGCTTCATGAATCCATCATGTTTTCCCCAAAGTATAATTGATACTCGTCCACTTCTTGCCATATAACCCCCCCCCCCCTTACCATGTCAGCTTGCCACGACTTAAACAAAATTGTCTCAACCGCACCTCTCCCCACCTCCCTTTCCTCTTTTGGTTCGAGGGGATATCGCCTTTAACAGTAAAGCTTTGCTGTCCATTTGCTGTACTGACATGTGCGTCATGTTGCATGTGTCAATCAGATTAACCCCAATGACAGGTTCCATGTCATGCCCATCATCACCCCGGCCTACCCACACCAGAACTCTACCTACAATGTAACCATGTCTACTCGTGCCGTCATGGTGGATGAGTTCAAAGAAGGTAAGCTTGCTTCTTTTTAAACATGACCTTCATTGTGGATCACTGTAGTTTAGATTTTCCTTTGTAAGCCATCTTGTAATTTTATCTGGGTTCACATGCTGAAATGTTTCTCCATGTAATAGCTTATGGTTGAGGCTTTTTAGGAGCAGTGGGCTGCAGAGGAGGCAGGGACTGATGTATACTCCTGATAGTAATCTTCATATTCCTCTCATATCTTTGGCCTTCTTTCAGTTTTTTGTGTTGGTGTTATAAACCCCTTGCAATCACGTCCTTTAGCTTCAAGGGCTTTTCACAAGTTTCATATGAACAGTTTCACCCTGTTGGTGAAAATAAAATGTCCTTTTAATATTAAGGCAGGAACAGCATTTTCCAAGAACTGTGTTAAAGTGAACTTGTGAAAATCTCTGCACCAATGTGCATTATTATTATTGTTTTTAAAATCTTTTGTGGTGTTGTGGTCCATTGTAATGCATGATGGATTTCGGTCTCCTTTTGTCCTTCAACTTTGACCTTTATTTTTAAAATTTCGAAAAAAACATTTGCACAGGTCTGGCCGTGACAGATGAGATTCTTCAGGGAAAGGCGTACTGGGCTAAACTTTTTGAAACGCCAAGCTTTTTCCAAAAATACAAGTAAGACTTTTCAACTTTTGATAGCAATTTGTACAAATTGTAACTTTAATATTCCTTGGTAATGTTTTTTTGACTTTTATTTTTCTACAGACATTACATCGTTCTCACTGCCAGTGCTTTGACGGAAGAACAACACCTTGAGTGGTAAGTTGTACGATTGTATCTGTGTGTCATGCCATTCTGTTGACCTTGTATGCCTTTTAATTGTCCTGCTAACCTCTTTGTATACAAAATCTGGGCTGATGAAAGGGCGAGGTGATAGGCAAATAGGCAACGTACTGACATTGGAGCAACAGGTGGACCACTCATCTTTCATATATTTTATAAATATATATATATATA
>CM068952.1:74630902-74655154 GCA_035128595.1 Eptatretus atami
CCCACACCTAGCCAACTGGCATGATGACAATTGAAGTCGCCACATATGAGGAAGAGAGAGTTTGAATGAGGGGATAGAAGTTGGTCCATGTTTTCGGATATTGAGATGTAAATGGAGTCATCACTGTTTGGTGGACGGTACAGCACACATATAAACATGTGGTCGGAGTGGAGGGGAAGCCGTAGCTAGATATATTGATGGGGATGTGGGGCAGAGAGCGCAGTGCATAGTGTTTGTGGAATAGTCTTTGATGAAGAGAAAAACTCCGCTGCCAGGACGAGGCTCAAGTCTGTCAAACCGGAGGAGGGAGTAAACAGGAAGAGATACTAGGGAGGCAGAGACATATTGAAGGAGGAAAGTTTCTGTTAAACAGATTGTCTGGTTTGTCAGTGGCAACCTTTATGGAAAAGTCTGTCAGGTTTGAGCGAAGGCCCCGGATGTTTGAGGTCCATACTGTGAAGGAAGAGGGAGGGGAGGGGTGTTTTGGGTGCAGGGGGGGGGGGGAGGGAGGGTAGGATGAGGGAGGAGGGGGGGGGAGGTAAGGAGAGTGTTTGAAAGAGTGTGGGGGATTGCAGAAGAGCTTGCGGAGAGGGCTGGATGATGAGGAGAAAAAGGCTCGGTGATGGGTTGAGCTTCATTGGGGAGTAATCGGAGAGGAGGCAGAGGTCAGTTGAAGGTTGGAGGAGGTGGAGTGATGAGATGGAAGAGAGAGGGTGTGGGAAGGAGGCAGCTTTGTGGATGTGAGTGGAGGCTACTTTGGGTAGGGAGTGAGGGAGAAGGGTGAAGGGGGAGTTTTTGAGAAAGTGAGGGGGAAAAGTGTGAAGGTTGCTTTGAGAGGGAGGGGAGACGATGAGAGCAGGCACGGCCAAGGTGCAAGAGGGTGATGGAGAGGGGAAGGATGATACTTGGTAGAGGTATGGTGAAGAAGGGAGCAGGCAGTGGGAGGTACAAGATTTGAGGGGGAGGTGTGCTGAGAGGAAGGAAGGAGCATGTTTGTGGTGATGATTGTAATGATTGAGGAGTGAGATATCTGTTAGGTTAGAATAGAGCCCACAGATGTTAAACGCCACACACTTTGGGACAACAGAGAAGGAGCTGATACTGAAGCAGAAGACAGTGAAGAGGTGCCAAGAGCAGAGTAGGATGAGGGGCAAGATGGGAGGGGTAAGGAGAGGGGATAACAGGTGAGGAGTTAGGAGGAGGTCGATTTTAGTAGATGGGGTGAATTGGCACTGACGGTGGAAGGAGAAAAAAAAAAAAAAAAAAAAGGGATTGACGGAACATGAACATGCATTGCAAATTGGGATTTTTCAAATTTCGAAGTCAGAGATGCGATTCATGACATTACGCGAGGGATGCAATAAAGAATTAAGAGAATGGAGAAAAGAAACGTAACAGTTGGACTTTTTTACACACGGGATGAAGGAAAGGTTGAATTGAAAACAGCCTTTTGAAGAATAAAAACGGTAGCGAACGAATTATGAAGATGGATTTATATGTAGTACATTTTTGCAATATGGTCACTCCGTACACTCTGCAAGTGCAGCACTAGTCTCAGATACCCATTTGAAGAAAAGGAAGTTTTTATATATTATTATTGGTTCACGAGTCAGTAAGTGACCACTATATTCGTTATTGGTGTGTCTGTCTGTCTGTCCCGAGCATAGCTCTGTGGGTTTTGATCCGATCCTGATAAAATTTTGGTGGGAGATTTATATCATGATCTAGTTGTGTTTTCCTGAGAATGGGCATGCTGCGCCCATTATGGGTGGGGCCACGCCCAAAAAAACGTGTTTTTAGGGGGTAGCCGATTTCAATTTACATCTTCTCCGAGGGGGTTTGTCGAATCTGGCAGGGGTTTTCGGTATTTGGTTAGCCCAATGGCACCTGCATAGCCCCATGGAGCTCGATTTTTCATTTTCGTCACAAGGTCACGAACATAGAAAATTGCTAATTTTGACATAAAAATCATACGACCGCCCAAACTTTGAGAGCGAGGATGACAATATTTTTTTATGCATAATCTTGAGGTCATTCCCCACCTAAAGTCTTGAAACCATTTTGCTCTATCTCGAACACTTTCCCGTGTCGCCCCCTTCAAGTTTGTTTTTACGCTGATTTCATCAAGTCTGGATAATCCGAGGAGTGCGAAATGCCATATAGCCTATATGACGTTATATTGTTCCTGGAATGTTCCAGAGGAAGTTTTGCACCAAAGGACATAATCCTTGACCTTTGATCTTTAAAGTTCACAAAGGTCAAAGTTGTGGGAATCGAACCGGGTTTTTCGACCTTCTTCGACGAACTAACTCCAATAAGCTATAGCACGTATCCTGTTTCCTTATTTTAATGTCCACAACATTGTTTTGTGACCTTTAAAGGTTATGCAAAGGTCAAATTTTGAAAGTTGTTGAACGAAACTGGGTTTTCGACATTTTGCAGCTAATAACCTGTCACTCGTACCACATCATGTTGATCATTTTTATAACTTGGTCAAACATTATCACATTGGTCTCATCCTTGACTTCTGAAACAATCTACATCGTCAAATACCACTCGTGAACCATTGCCGTCTCCAGACTTATGATTATTTTCATTAGAAACTAAGCTGTAAATAAATTGTCTTGAGAATCAAGAGACTGCAGATTCTCTTCGCCATGCTTCCAGTTTGAATGAGTCAAGCATACTGACTATAAAAATAAAAATGCAAAATGGGGTTATGGGTTCCATTTACATTCAGGATTCCATTTGAACAGCATTTTCACAGAGCGCCCTCTGGCCTGTGCAAAGCGAGGGAGCAAATGAGGATGGAGGGGTTTCGGGTTTTAGGGTACTAGAGTCGGTTTGGGTAGGTTGCAGGAACATGGGAGGTGGGACAGGCCTGAAAAAGTGCCGGGTGGATTGGGGGGGGGGGGTGGGGGGGGTGCACAGCAACCACATTAGGGGGAGGAATGTATCTAGCATCTGTAGGAAAAGGGGGGGAGGTGGGAGTGTGCCCAATGTCTCAGGAAAAGGGGGGGGGAGAACAAGTACTGAAGTTGGGCCAGGAAAGCTGCTGATGATGATACAGTCGAACGTCTTTTATCCGGAATGGCGAGAACAAAGGGTGTTTCGGATAAACAATGCTTCCGGTTAATGGATATTATTTCAATTAATTATTTAATGGACGTCATCATGTTAAGTTGTACCTTAGCTTTATTGGGCCTTTCCCTCCGTGTTTCCTCCCCCTTTTCTTGACCATCAACCGTGTCCCCTACCTGTTTCTTGGCTGTTTTTGTTGACGGTGAGGGAGGTGGAGGTGTGGTCGCTATCTGTAAATATGGGAATGAACTTGAGCATACTTTAAAATTTTAAATAATGACAGTGGAACAGTAATCTCCCTTTGTTTTGCATTGCACGTTTTGCTTTGGTTGCTGTTTAAATTTTGAACCACCTTTTGCTTCATTCCATTCCTTTGTGTGTACTGTAGGGAGGTGGTGACTACAATGTGGCTCATTGGAATTGCATTCAAAAAGGTGGAGAATGCTGAGAATGTTAATGTGGACTTGACCTTGGACATCCAGTCATTCACTGACACCGGTAAAACTAGCAAAGGCGAGGAGTGAAGTGTTTACAAATTTGAAGCATTTCTTGGTATAGAGGTTTCTCACTGACTTAAGCTGCTGATGTCACCACCTGTTGGGTCTGCCATTTTGTTTTACAATCTGGATCTGGATCACTCAACATGTCTGGATAAATATCTGCAACTGGAAGCGGCTTTAGCTTTCGTAATGTTAGTCATTTAGATAAGCAGAGAAGGCACCGGTATATCCAGAAATTAGTCGCTGAGTTCACAGATTTCTTCAGCGTTTTGGGAAAGTTGCTGTGGCCCCCCCAATGGTGAAGGAAGCTAATGCAGAGTAGCTGCCTGACCTACAATTGTCTAGAAAACACTTCCTCCTACTATAGTAAGGAGGAAATTGGGACCATACTCTGTGCAGAGCGTTGGTGCTGCTTAAGCAGTCTTCTGGGCTATTGGGCACAATCCTGGACGGGTCGCTACTCCGACACAGTATACCAGCATGCTGGCAATCATTTTGCCGACCTCGGAAGGATGACAGGCCGAGTTAACCACGCCTGGTATTAATTTAACAGCTGAGCGGGATTTGAATTCAGGACCCTAGGATCCAAAGCTCGCCACCCTAACCATTCAGCCAACATCAGGTATACTACACTAAGGAGGCTATGAAGGCTTATAAGAGCTTTGGTGGCTAGATATATCTTGTGGCCGGCTGAGTTCATGGGATGCAGACTTGGAACATGCCAGAGAAACAGAGGGTGCTGGTGATGTCCAAATTAAGTACCAACCAATATTAATCACCAATGTACGCTTGTAAAGACTGACTTATCATAAAGCTTGTGATAGTGCTCTATCATGCTGTGAGTCGTGGAACTTCTATGAATTGGTTACTCAACACAGTCCCAGCTCTTTTACAATCCCATTTGAGCCGACCCAAATCGCCTATTGGTCCAGATTAGCATTGGTTGTGAAGTCTACCCTCACAAACGAACGGAGAGTGTGTACTGGCATGCTGTCTGATTTGTAATAATTAGCCGTGCCTACCCGCCGCTTCGCTGACTAGTTCAATCAAAAGGCAGTATGTCGTACGTCACAAATATATTGCATATCCATCTGTGAGTCTCGATGAGGATGAAAAATGAAGTGAAACACGAAAAAGGATCTTTTATCACGCAGTTATTCTTGCTGCTGCTGCTGTCGTCGTAGCTGTGGTTGTCTTTTGTGTTCTCCTTCCATGTACTTTTATATTTTTCCATTGCTTTGAGACATATTACTATATTTAATAATATTGTGTGTTCCTTTCATGTACGTCATGTGTTATTTTAAACGGTTCCTGCCATCCTACAAGTAATTAAAATGCTGTCATTGGAACCGCTGCATTAAGTTCCAAACCCTTCTTCTTCCTTTTCTTTTCTTCTTTTTCATTGCGGAAAGACTGGATTTTAATACAGACAAGTTCACGTTTATACGGATACTAATTTTTGTCCCAAGTAAATCGATTATCAGCTTTCCAACAGCATAATTTTTATGATTCTATGACGACAGGAGCCCTTCAGAATAAAGCTGGATGGATGCTTTTGTAGCTACCCATTCTTCCTGGCTCTCTGAGTCTGCTGCAAATCGATGGAAACTGAGCTCTGGCTTCTATCCTCTGATTTAGTGCAAACCACGTGCACTAGTCTTCGGCATTGCAAATAACACCAGTGGGCAATAAAAAAACAAAACAACATTGTGTGCCAGCCAAGTTTAACCGACAACATGGCAGATAAACAAAGGTACGTGACCTTGTGACGTCACATGAGAAACCTCTATAGCAGAAAAGGATGTTTGGGTTGAATAAGTTTCAGTTTTTGACTACAGTGCTGCTATGATTGAGCAGGACAATGTGTGCTTTTATTGTGTCGAAGATATTGACAGCCCTGCAATATTTAGGTGTTCCAGTGGCTGTCTTTGTTCTTCCTTCTTTGTTATTGAAGTGTATAGACAGGCCGCCAACATCAGCATGCTGAAAGATGGTATGCACATAGAGGCGATCCACGTGAAGAGGAAACAGTTGTCCCATTACCTCCCCAGTGAAGTTCTGCAAAAAAGGAAGAAGGTAATGGCAGGTCTTGCTGTCGCCTCAAGGAAACGCTTTGTTTTTGTATCTGTTGTTTGCATGACGTCCTTTTCCTTGTTACCGTGTGTGTAGTATTGTAGTGGATGATTTGTTTTTTGTCTTATTTTCGGTTTTACCTTGTCCCTCCCTCCCCCACCAGGTTTCCACAGAAAATGGCCGAAACAGTGTTGGCAAAAACACACTGAATAGCAGTTTTCTGGATTCGTCCCGTGATTCAGACAACGGTACTCTGTTCACGTCTCCGACCACAAAGAGCCTCGTTGCGGAAACCTCATTATCGTAAGATTAAATATCCTCCTCTTGGGTTTCAATTATAAATCTACTTCATATGATTATTCATTTATTCCTGTAAGCAATGAACTTCCCATATGTCAAGGGATCAAAGTAAATAATTTTTTTATTTTTTTGCTTGCTTATTATTTGTCACTTTCTACCTCCTGGATGGACTGAGGTGAATGGGTCATCGTCTCTCGAATTCCATAAAATGGTAATTTCCATAGGTTTTGAAAGTTGTCTTCATGAGGTGGTTTGTTCGGTCATTTGAGGAATTTGCAGAAGTGGAAATTAAACTTGGGAACGTGTGCTTGATTCGAGACGCTGGAAGACGTTCGCCACAGTACGGTGTTGTGGATTATTTTGAAATGTAAAGAATCTTCCTGTGGTGCTTTTTCTTAGGAATGTCTCGGTCAATGGCGGAAGCCCGTCACCGGTGCAAATTGCGGATGAGAAACCCCCGTCTCCAGAAGAAATGGTTGACTCCACCGTGCAGCCACCCAGCAAGGGGACCCAGATCCCCGTGATTGGATCACGTAGGCTCTTTGATACCTCTCGGTTTTATTTTTGATTTAAATATTTTTTATTTATTTTTGAGTGTTTCCAAAGCATTGAATTTCTAGCACGGTCAGATTTGGAGTTTAGTGGTGATTACTGACTGCTTGGTTTATTACCCCACGAGCGAGGAGCGAAAAGCGGGGTTAAGCAATTGGTTCATGTGCATCTGTGTCAGGCTGTATGTCCGTTTATGATCGAGGAACAACTTATTTCAATAGAATGTTATATATATATTTTTGTATACCTTGTCGAGGCTCGTGAGAGAGCTAACACACCGCACAGCAAGGGGGGCATGAGACAAGAGGGGAGGGAGTGGGAAGGACAAAACAGTGGGGAACAGAGACAATTAGGAGATCTGTGGAAGGGAGAGGGATGGGGTGGGGAACATGGGGAATACAAGATGGACATTACAGGGACTTTCAGGAAGGAAAGCAGGGATTTGAAGGAGGTGGGCTTGGGTGGATTATCGGGGGTAGAAAAGATCGAGGATTTGGATGGGGGATGATAAGAGGTGGTGGTGAACAGCTGTTTTGGAAGGCCTGGAGGGAAGAATGGGAATGAATAGAGTGAGGGAGTTTATTCCAAAGGTGGGGAAAAAAGAGGAATGAAAGAGTGAAAGTGAGCAGTGATTCGTGATTTTGGTAGTTTTACCAGAAGGGGGTTGTTGGCGGACCTTGAGCACCCTGTGGAAATGTGGTGGGGACAAATCGCAAGAGAGAGCAGGGGGGGGGGCGAGGCGGAGAGGAGACTGTAGAAGACAGAAAGACCACCGACCAACCTGCGGTGATTGAGTAAGAGGCCCAAAGACTCAGCCTCATTGCGGGAGATGCCAATTATCCGAAATGCCTTGGTTTCTACAGCGTGAAGCCGAGAAAGTGGGAGGCAGGAGCACCAGCCCAGAGGGAGAGCAGTTCTCCATCAGGCTGCGGACAAAAGCTTTGTAAGTGGTCAGGAGCTCAGGTGGGCCGAGGAAGGACTTTGCACGACGGAGGATTCCCAGTCGGCGACTGGCTTTGGAGGCGAGGTTTGAAATGTGGCTTTCCCAGGAAAGGTCATGGCAGATAGTTAGACCGAGAAGCTTGAAAGAAAGTACTTCTTCCAGAGGATTGTTGAGAAAGTGATGGGTGGGGGGGGGGGGTGTTCTAACGGTCTTTTGAAGAGACTAGTGAGAGTATGAGATTTGTCCGGATTGAAAGACATGTTCCACGTGTTGGACCAGTTTGTGATTTTATCCAGATCTGCAGTAAGCAAAGAAGCTGCGCTTGCCAGTCTGAGTTATGACGATGGTATAGCAGAGGGTGGAGTTATCAGCAAAGAGATATAGAGGATTTTCCAGAGTCGGAGAGATCATTGATGAAAACCAGAAAAAGAACAGGGCCAGAACTCTACCTTGAGGAACTCCAGCCTGGACAGGAAGAGGGGATGAAAGAACTCCATTTAGGGCACACGTGACTGCGAGGAGAGGAAGTCTGCGAGCCATGAGTGGAGATGGCCTTGGATACATAGGAAGATAGTTTGGTGAGCAGGGCAGGGTGCCAGACCGTGTTAAAAGCACGTGATAGGTTTAATATACCTTGCCTCAATTTGTCCCGACTGCACATGTGCAGAGAGCAGTGGGATGATATTTTACTCTGCCAGCCTGACGGTCAAATATAATTGCAAATCATTCCAAACAGGAAACTTGCTGTTTTTAAGGACTTCATAAAGGACACACAACAGGTGTGAATATCGAATGTAACTTGTTAGTAGTGTCGTAATTGCCACTGCGTCAATTGTGGTAAGCTTCCGAATGGCGGTAAACAACCTTTACAATCTTTGTTTTATTATTCCGCGCGCTTTTCGAAGAAAAGCGGGAATATTGTGATTGTCTCCGCCTCCGTACATCCGTCTGTCTTACCCTGTAACTCCTCCTACACCGTTTGAAATAGGAACTTGAAACTTTGAGACATAGTAGATATATGTATGGCGAAGTGCAAAACACTTTCGGATTTTTGATAGACCCATAGGGGCCGGGTCAGAGGGGTGGGGTCATGGGGGTCGATAAAAAAAATTTGTCATAGCTTTTAAATCAACATATTCATGAGTTAAAATTTCACAACATATTTTTTAAAACACATGATGATCAGAGGGTGCTTGGGGGGGGGGGGTAGGGGGTGCATAGCGGATAGGGGGTCAAAACAGCTCCTCCTACACCGTTTGAGATAGGAACTTGAAACTTTGGGACATAGTAGATATATGTATGGGAAAGTGCACAACACTGTCGGATTTTTGATATGACTCCTCAGTGCCGGGCCAGAGGGGTGGGGTCATGGGGGCTGATTTTTTTTAAAGTGTATTTACCATTGTACATGGTAAATTATTTTATAAAGAACTTATTTATGTGGCCCCATGAGTGACAGTCACAGGTTTTACTGTATTTATCTAATTTATTATGAATAATTATAATTAATATTATACACAGTTCATTCCTATGATTAAATTGATGCACAGTTCTACAGGGTGCCCCAACGAAAACCAGGAAATTTGGTACAGTTTATTTTAAACAAAACAAAAGCAAACTTAGATGTAGTGTAAAACAAAGATACAAATTTGATAACTGCTGCATTCTGAAATAAAATAAAAAAAACGGTTAGAAAATTTATATTGTTGCGGCTGTGGAAATTCGCATTGCACCATCCAGGTCCCGAGGTGAGAAATAGTTCTTAAGTACATGTGTAGTTAGCCAAACCCATTGTCTAGAGGGAATTAATGTGATTCATTCGGGCTGCGATCCTTTGAGTTAGGCGTTTTTCTGTTCTGCTTTATTTTCGAACCAACCACACTTCAACGTCAACAACGCCAACCAACAAACAACAACGCTAACCACGCCACCACTCTCACACGCCGGCACCGCACACTAACCACGCCACCATCTCAACCACGCTACCCACAGCAACGAACGCCATCCTCAGCGGTCTACGGACGACGGTTTGCGCGCTGAAGGCCGTCGAACGGCTTCGCCTCGCCCCCCACAAGACGCAGGTGGGGGGAACGAGAGGGAACGCCCCCTTCTCGAAGCGCCCTGAAGGAGGGTGGAGCCGAGAACGGGGCGGGGCGCCGGGCGTATAAGACGCGGAGGCGGCTGAGGCTGAGCTCTCCTCTTCGTCGTCGATGCTTCTGCTCTCTCCGGGGTTCGTTGATTTCTTCTGGTTCGGCGCTCGCTCGTCCTGCTGCTCCGGGTTCGGCGTGTGCTCTCCCTGTCGGTCGGTGCTCGGTCCGTGGCGTCGAGAGGCCAGCACGAGCAGGCGCGAGGCGCGCCGGAGAGGCCTCGCCGACCACGCTCGAGCGGGGAGTCACGGCAGAGGACGGTCGCCGAGGACTCAACACCGCAGGAAGTCGACTTCCATTTCTTTGGGTTTTGTGTGAACGTGTGTGTGTCGGCGCCAAGTCCGTGAAGTAGTATTGTTTTAAGTGGTCCGTGTGTCTCGCGTTTTTCGGTAGTAGCTCTGCTTCTTTTGTTCTGTTTGATATATGTGCATTTCTGACTGTTGCTATACGTGTGCTTTGTGTCCGTCTGTATAATAAATGCGTCCTTGTTGAATTCTTCCCCCGTTCGCTGCGTCCTTCCTTCGTTGGGTCCCCATCTTGTTTCACGTAAAGGTTTGAGTGGGCGCGGGCCGCCCGATAATTAATCTGAACCGTCAAGGCCGACGATAACACCGCTCGGTTATCCCGTTAGCATGGAACGGGTCGCTTAAGCGGCCCGTATCCGAAGTCGGCCTGTGGCGAGGTACAACCCTCGGTAGGTTACCCGTGCGGGTATTTAGGTATATCGACTTTCGCGATTGACCCTATTCCGCGCGGTAGAATGCGGACTGGGTTGTGGTGAGGCCAAAAGGTCCACCCGTGATTGGATCCCGGCGTTAGCCGGGAGGGTCACGACTGAATTGTCCGTCCGGTGGGCGAGGCGGTCGCGTTTTCGAGTCACGTGGCCGATCGCACGCCGACGGGCGCGAATTCGCAACAATATGTTAGTTTATTGATATGGTAAAATATGGCAAAATAAATCTCAAAATCTCAAATTTCATGGTTTTCTGTGGGGCACCCTGTATATTGCTGTACAGTGTTAAATTAATGTTTCATGAAATGTTGACATGCTTGCAATGACTTCTGATTTAGTAAACATAGTAAGTCTTTGGTCATAAAGCACATCAAATAGAAAAGAAGTCAATCCATTTTACAAGATAAAATTTCACCGAGCGTTAATGGGACAAAGCAGTGTGCGCGGGAATATGCGATGGTGTGCCATCAGACCAACCATAGTTTCTAGTTTCAATTGAATGATATACTTGAACACTGTGTGGGGTAAGGCGTTCTATGAACTCTCTAGTTACCTCTGCCACTGAAGGTGGAAGGAGGTTGTTTTCACTCCTGTTTGTTTGTTTGTGTGCAGGATATCTCAAAAAGTTGTGGACGGTTTTGGATGAAATTTGGTGGGCAGGTTGGATGTGACTAGAATGAATTTATTTGATTCTGGTGAAGATCCGAATTTGGACACGGGAATTTTTTAATTTTTAAAGTAATTCTTCACCATTGGGCGATTGAATGATTGGGCCAAAAAAAAGATAGATTATATAGCATTTGTCAAAACTTTATTGGGTTACTGGATTGGGCATTGCTTGACTGATGTATGCGCTCCACCGACTACCCTTCTCGTTATGTAATGTTTTCGCCACAATTTATTTGTGGAGGGGTTGCAATAGAGTGGTATAGTGACATTTGAGTGTGATGGACTTCATTTTAACTCTTCATCCAGTTGTTGGTTTATTTTAGTTTTTGCTTTTCCATCTTGAATGATACCAAATTAATGTGTTTGTGGCCCGTGTGGTGTTTTTGGTGAGTGAGGAATAAAATAATGAATTTTTCAAAAGACTCCATTAGCAACAAATACTTGTTTACTGTTTGACTGCAGTAATTCCTCACTTAATGCAGCAGGTGTGTTCCTGAAAAGTACTGTGTTAAGTGAAATCAGTTGTGCGGAAACAATTTTCCCATAAAAATATCAAAGGTGAGGGTTGTGGGGGAGACGGAGAGAGAATAAGGTAAGGATATATAAATGTAACAATTAAAGTAACTAGCAGAGGACCCACCTTACGGGTGATCTTGTCCCATGCATGCAACACGTTCTTTGTGATGCATACTTTTATTTGGGCTATGTATAGGCAACTATGCCTGGTGTTGGCTTTATGGTGAGGGTGGTGGGCTTGGGATTCTCGGATCCTGAGTTCAAATCCCACTCGTTTAATTAATTGATACCAGGTGGGGTTGACTCTGCATATCATCCTTCCGAGGTCAGCAAAATGAGTGCCAGCTTGCTGGTATCCTTTGGCGGAGTGGCGACTTGTCCAGGATTGTGCCCAAAAGGCAAGGAGACTGCTGAGGCAGCATCAACGGTCTGCACAGAGTATGGTCCTAATGGATGGATGGATGGATCAGCAACTGACAGCTCTATATATGCAAAATCAAAACCCCAAGTTATGTGCATAAAGCAAAAAATGTACCTACTGCTTATAATTCAAAACACTTCACTGCACTGGAAAATGTTGGGATAGGGATGCAGGACATTTCTGCACTATAAATGGTGGAGACTTTTAATACCCTCCCCCACCTGGAGGCGGTGCTACACGATAAAAATTTACATTGAGAATTTGTGCCTGCTCCCCCCTCACCCCCTTATTCACCTCCCAAGACCACTGCCAAAGGTAAAATCACCCCTATACATTGGGGTCATGCTGATCCCATGTAGCAGGTCTGGATGTAATCAGCACAGAACTGGAGGAGGAGTAGTGCGACAAACAAAGACCGGTCCTTGAATTATAGTCAGGATTATACACTAGAACAGCACTCGGTGGAGCGCATACTTCCGCCAGGCTGAACACTTCAGTTTTGTATTCAACGGATAGGCCGAATATGGATCTGGACCTGAACCAAAATCAAATCGGCTGTTGTCACCTCACTAACCCATTCACCTGGCTTTATCATAACTTGTCGAACTTTTAAATATCAAGCTATATACAGTAAACCCTCCAATATCATGGGTGTTAGGTTCCTGGAAAATGCCACAATAGTTAAAACCCCGATCATGGAAACCAAAAGCCAATATGAAGAGGAGGGGTACGGGGGGGGGGGTTCGGTTCCTGGACTTCGAGGAAGATTGACAGCAGCCAGAAATAAACGAATTACAATCGTGTGTGTGTGTGTGTGTGTGTGTGTTTTCCCTCCATAACTCCAAAGCCACACAACCTAGCAGCCTGAAACTGTGTATGCATATTAAGGGAACTCCAAGGCAGTGCATGAGTGAAAATTGGGTGTTTGAGTTAATTAAAACACCCTTTTGAAGATAATTAATTAACGGCCATATTTAAGTATATCCTTTATCACGTGCATCATTGGCAACCGTGCTCTATGGGGTCTTAAAGCGTTTCCTGGGTAACCTCGCTGGGGACTGAAGCCGCCATGTTCTTTTGGCCTGCCCAACCATGCTTTTGATTTGGAACAGGCTGCAACGATTTCTTTATGATAAAGTTTTTTTTTTATTTTTTTCCACTGTCCTCACTCACATTATCGAATGTCTGTTCATCATAGCAAGAAATCGCTGGGTACATTGCAATGCTTATAAGCGCCTTGAGATGTGAGCGTTTGTTGCTTTATTTCATTTCTGCACATGCGATAACCTTGAGAATCTCTTAAACAAAGCTGAATTTCCAAATTTAAGCTCCAGAATAGAACTTGGCAGCAGTTCCGACTCCTAACAAAGTGTTCATGTGTCCAATTCGGACATATTTGACATGTTGGGCGTCTGAGAGGTGTATGTTTAATATAACGGTTCGGTTATTGCTAATCGCATGCCAAGCGAGCCGTTACTTATCACTCGTTTTGTTGGAGTGCTTAAGCCACTTGGTGAGTGCTCCACAACATTCGCACAGTCACTTAATACTATATCGATAGACTTGAACAAAATTCAGGGCCACTCGCGTGTGTTGGCGACATGTTGTTCTGCTGTGCAACAGACGGTGGCTGACTCGCTGCAAATGTGAAATCCTATTTTACACGACGTTTCTCCCTTTTTGTGCGTTCTTTCAATATATGAATCATCACTTCGGCATAGATAAATACAAATAAAAATTAAACGCTTCGTTTTTTTCAGTTCTGAAGTAACGAATCACGGCAGGAAAGCCGAGAGGTACGGCCCACAGATTTCGAGCCAAACGATCTCACAACTCCATCTTTTCGCTCAATGTCGTCAACTTTCTCTGCCTTTTAGCACAACTAACTTTGTCCATCGCTTTACGTTTGGGCGCCATTAAAAACTGTGGACAAGAAACAACAAAAGGCTCGTGATGATAGCTTGGTTGTCGTACACATGGGATGGATGCAAACTGACTCAATTCAGCTCAACGACCACGATTGGTGGAATTGAAATCCCACGATAAGGGAATTCGAACACAATAGGTTGCCTGCGATATTAGAGCCCATGATATTGGAGGGTTTACTGAAAATTGTTTTTGGCCCCATCTCTCAATGGTGAAGATTCACTTGTAAAACGAAAAAAATTCTCGTGTCCGGATCTGGATTTGTAACTTCACAAAAATCAATTCTTCCTTGCCACGCACCCTACCTGTCCACCAAATTTTGTCCGAGTCTGTCCATAACTTTTTGAAATATCCAGCTGACAGACAGACAGGGGTGAAAACATAACCTCTGTCTATCTTTTATGGTGGAGGTAATAATTATCATATTAATAAAAATTATTGATGCAACAATTTTATTCACCTTAAGATGGGGGTGGAGGGGTGAGTGTTGGATTTATTTGGGGGGTTGAAATCATCAGGTCATCAGGATCTGACCACTCGTGATCTTGATGGATGGCATCAATAAGTCCAGATTTAATAAATGTTACGATTGTCGACCTCATGTCACACAGCAAGATGGCGAGGCAAATGGCTGAGATGAAGGTTTTCGTTCCATGCAGAGGAAGAAAGGTCATCGACTGCCTCTCAGAAACCACATTGTAACGAGCACACGTGTTTTTTTATTTTTTATTTGGAAACCATGTTGAGGTTCGTGTAAGAGCTAACACACAGACCATATAACAAGGTAGGAGATGAGAGGGGTGGGAAAAGGAAGCACAAAATAGTGGGGAACACCGACGATAGGAGATCGGTGGAAGGGAGAGGGATGGGGAAACCAAGGCTTTTCGGATCATTGGTATCTCCCACAATGAAGCTGAGTATTTGGGACTCTCACTCTCTCACCAGAGGCAGGTCGGTGGTCTTTGTCTTCCACCGTCTCCTCTCTGACCTTGCCCCTCTGCTCTGTCTCTGATCTGTCTCCCTTATATTTCCTCGGGGGAGCTCAAAGTCCACCAAAAACTCCCTTTTGGTGAAACTGCCAAAATCAAGAATCACTGCATGCCTTCACTCTTTCATTCCTCTTTTTTCCTGCCTCTGAAACAAACTACCACACACTCTTCAATCAGACTCATCCTTCCAGGTCTTCAAAAGAGCTGCTCACCACCATCTCATATCTTCCCCCATCCAAAATCTTGATCTTTACCTCCCCCATTAATCCACCCCAAACCCACCTCCTTCAAATTCCCTGTTTTCCTTCCTGAAAGTCTCTGCGGTACCATCTTGCACCCCCCCCCCGCCCCCGTATCCTGCCCATCCTTCTCCCTTCGACAGATATCCTTTTGTCTTTGTTCCCCACTATTTTTGTGCTTCCCTCTCCCACCCTCTTGTCTCCTGCCTTGCATGTTTCTGTGTATTCACTCTTACACGAGCCTCAACTTGGTATACAAAAAAAATAATAAAGTCAAGCTCTGTGTGAGGCAGGAGCACTACCCCAGAGGGAAGAGCAGTACTCCATCAGGCTGTGGATGAAAGCTTTGTAAGTGGTTAGAATCTCAGGTGTGCAAGGAAGGACTTTGCACGACGTAGGATGCCCAGTCGGGACTGGCTTTGGAGGCCAGCTTGGAGATATGGCTTTCCCATATGAGATCGTGGCAGATAGTGAGACCCAAAAGCTTGAATGAAAGGACTCTTCAAGGGGATTGTTGAGAAAGTATATTGGGGTGGGGGGGATTTCCAGACGGTCCTTTCGCAGAGACATAGTGAGAGTGTAAGATTTGTCAGGATTCAGACATGTTCCAAGTGTTGGACCAGCTTGTGATTTTATCCAGATCTGCAGAGAGTGAAAAGGCTGCTGCCTGCCGATCAAAGGGATGACAGATGGTACGGCAGAGGGGTGGAGTCATCAGCAAAGAGATAAAGAGGATTTTCCAGTCTGAGAGATCATTAATGAAAACCAGAAAAAGCTTAGCGGAAAGAACATTGCCTTGAGGAACTCCAGCCTGGACAGGAAGAGGAGATGAGAGAATGCCATTAAGAGCCACATGTTGACACGGGCAGAAGAGGAAGTCCACGAGTCATGAGTGTAGATTTCCTTGGATACCATAAGAAGAGAGTTTGCTGAGCAGTGCAGATACCGGACCATATCAAAAGGTTGCAATATGTCTAGTCTCGGGAGATGTCTCTGATCTCATGTTTGGCATTTAAGATCTCCATCAATTGTTGGGAAAGCAGAAGCAGCATGTCAAGGGTAGAGTGACCTGGTCTAAATCAAAATTGATGATCGGAAATCAAGCCATTGGAGAAGAGGAAGGATTTAATGTCGGAAGCGATGATTGATTCCATAACCTTGCTGATGATTGGGAGCAGGCTGATTGGTCTGTAGTTGCTGGGATCTGTTTTTTGCACCTTCTATATGCAGAGTGGTAATGTTTGCTGATTTCCAAGCAGATGGCAGATGACATTGAGCAAATGAGAGGGTGAACAGAACAGAGAGGGTGAGCAAGAGCAGCAGAGCAGGTTTATAGAACATGAGGGCTGATGCCGTCTGGACCGGTTGCAGAATCTGAGTCGAGGTTTGACAGAAAGCTGTGCAAAAGTGTTCCCTAACAGAAAAATAACCTCTTGGGGGACTGACGGTTATTTCCCTCAACAGGCAGTGTGAAAATGAGGGATTTGGTTGAAGCGGCCATACTGGGGGTTTCCAGGGGAGATACGGCAATGGGAAGCACATCTTTAGGTTTGGGAATGGTCACGATGCTGCATGGACAGTTTGATCTGGATCTGGTTGTTGTTTTCTTCAAAGAACTTTGAATGAAATACCAATATTTGAGGCAAAACCCCTCTTTCACCTCCCTTTTAGGGTCACATCCTGATGGGGGAGCACAACCCCATGAGAACTTGCTGTGTTGATGCATTGAACTAAAGTTGGTCCATATCGGTCGGGTAGTTTGTGAGAAGATGTTTTAGTCGAATGTTAACTGACGTATGTACGGCCGGACACCGAGACCCACTTTGAGTTTATCATTTGGAGAAATAACGTAAAAACTGTGAGAGTGAAATAGCGCTGTGTAAAAATGTCTTGAGTGAGGAATTACTGTACTTTATTTCGCAAATTAACACTGATCAAATGACCTCCTTAAGTTCATGCTGTTTGCCTGGTGTTGGATTCATGGTGAGGGTGGTGGGCTTGGGATCCTCGTATCCTGCTAGGCTGTTGAATTAATACCAGGTGGGGTTGATTCAGCCTGTCATCCTTCTGAGGATGGCAACATGAGTACCAGCTTGCTGGCATGATTGAGCCATTCAAGTATCCTGCGTCGGAGTGGCGACCCGTCCAGGATTGTGCCAAACAGCCCAGGAGACTGCTTTGGTAGCACCAATGCTCTGCACAGAGTAGGGTCCCAATGGATTTGGATTTTGGATACGGTTTGAACATTGTGAAAATGGCAGCCATTTTGTAGAGCAGTTGGAGAGGTAAGTTGACATGAATGAACAAGCACAAAATATTCACAGCTTTTTGTGATCTCAGTATTTTGTCGCCATCCACAGGAATCCAGGGCACGACTCCTGCGCCTTCGAGGGACACCCCATCTTGCGGCTCCACAAACATCCGTGTCGTGACCCCAACACGTTTGGTGAATGCTGTAACGCCACCTGCCAAGGGCCTGTCTACCGCCGGAAAACGATCTCAATCCCCAGAAGCTGGTAGCTCACCGCCCAAAAGGCAAAAAGCTGATACGCTCGACTCAAGCTCCATGGTGGAGGAAGGCTTGGTGAGTGCAGGTTGCACAGAGGTGAGCTGAAGGCAAGACTCGGTCGGTTGTTTCAACCCTGAAGCCACTTCATCGCTTGTACAAACCGCATAAGAAGGGGCTTTTCGAGTGTTTGCTTTTATATGCCGGGTTTTGTAAAAAAATTTATTCTGTATTTTGAATTGTTTCATTGTGTTTTTGTGTTTCACATTTCGCTTTATTAATTTTTATTTTTATTAACTAAATCGCCTGCTCTTATTTTCAAGATGAAGTGAGATTTTTCTTCTCCTCCAGTGGAGTTTTATTTTCATCGCTTCTCTGACTTGAAATGAAGCACATGATTTTTGCAGAATGACATTGAAAAGGACGTCTGTAAAGCAAAAGATGCAGACACAGGGAATGATGTACAAGAGGGTGTTCTGGTATGTTGAGTTTGGTAGATTGTTTCTATTGTTTTCAATAAAGTGTTTTTTTTTTTTAAATTAAATTTATTAATATATTTATTTATAGACGCTAGTTTGTGTCGTGCACAAGCGTCACCAGAGCTCCACGTTCAAAATTGAATCTGAATAAGATTTGATAAAGCAAGCCCCCCCCCTTAACACGGCACTTTCAAAATGACGTATTCTGCCCCAGATTGATGGGTGCGCATGCACAGAAACGCCTCGTAACAAAGTAAATTGGGGTGGCCTGGACATATTTCATGCCTCCCAGATAAGGATTGTAGAATGAAACGACCCCAAAAAATAAAAATAAAAAAACTTTTAAAGAAGCCAAAAATACTTGTGTATTTTTAATAAATACACACGAGTGTGCCTTCGCACAACAAAACAGTTGGAGAAATTTTGAATGAACTCGTCCAAAAAGTTATGTTACAGCCCGTTTTGCAAAAATTCCCGACGATGCATCTGAAGATGATGCATTCCAACCAAATTGTGAAAGGCTGAAGATGATGCATTCCAACCAAACCTTCGTACTTTTTAACACTGATGGGAATGTCATATTTGGGGCTTGTCTGCACAGGGTAAGTTTTTAAAATGATATTTGCTTTTATTCATGTTTAGGAGGCAGTGTGTGGAGGGGCTGGGATTGGGAGCTGTATGTGTTGAGGGATGTTGTATATATATATATATTTACTTTGGTTCCAGGGCCATGATAAATTATGCAAGATTTTTGCGTCTATTGGTGAAAAGAGAAGTGCGTGCATGCGTACATGTGCGTGTTGATTGTATTATCACGACCACTGCAAGCTAATTGTATTTACGGGGAATGATTGGAACCCGACTCATCTAATCCATGGATATTTGTCATATTTCTGCCTATCTGTTTTGCATTCAGGAACAGAACAATTATGGTTAACCATGCTGAAATTGCCACTCAAGTTAAAATGCTGAAAATTTTTGAAAAGACTTTTAAAATCAGATTTCGTGCTCACAGTGGCAGCAAACCACTGAGAACACACACAGCACATGCTCAAAAAGCCTCTTTTAGCGTTCATACGTCATTTTGAAAGTCCCGTATTGCTCGGTGCAGCTTGGTTAAGTTTTATAAATTGTGGATTGCCATATCCCGTACAAATTCATCTGTAGGGCTAATTGTGTCAAAGTGGAGTGGCAAAATGTTTTTCACTTTGGTTCCCCCAGTTGCCCAGGTTCTTTGTAAACATTGGAGCGACTCGATTCAGCCCCCCCCCCACATTTTCAGCGTTTTCATGTCTGCGTCCTAAAGGCATTACTCGTCCCTGTGTAACCATTCCACTAGTCTCGGAGTTGAAAGAGTGAATGGTAGGGCTGGGCGATATCTCCATCGGCTCGAGAAGACATTGAAAAAAATAGTCAACGCGAAACTACATTTTTCAAACTGTTGATACGTGCATTGGCACATTCGAAAAAAATGTGGTGTGTGGTATTGTAAACTGATATTTTCATTGATTTTTGTAATAGTATCGACATGAAGGACTCATTTCATCATAACACCACAGTCCCAGTAAAAAAAATGAGACGATTTATGCAACACCATTCTCTCTCTCTCCCTCATCATTCACATAAAAGAAGAAATGACAATTAAGATCGGACAAAGTTTTCTCATTCATTCACGGTCTTCCGTTTATAATCTTGAGGATGATGACTACTTGGCGTTTGCACAGGTACAATCACCGCATCTGACTCTGACTCAGACCCTGTGCAGGAATCTTTTTTTATCAAGATGGAGAAGCACGCACACAAAAAGTGCTGCCCCCAAAGCGACAAAAACACTTTAGTCAAACACAACTCACCCCCACTATCGCGGTCGATGCGCAAACAACCCCCCCCCCCTTTAACCTCCTCCATGCGCCCATTGTAAACAAGGAAAAGATGAGCATGGGATTTTCGGGATGATGTGCATGTCCTTCGTGGCCAAGCCAGCGCAAGATTTAATGCCGTAAGAGCGCGACAGGCAGAGGGATGGAGGACGGAGAAATCCGGCGATTTTAATATACATTATAAAGTCGAGATCAAGTCCGATGTCGAGCCCCAGCGGCTTCTTCGTCACTCTGCAAAAGTGCAATTAATGTTAAAAAAAAAATACCCATTGATACGATGATTGTGTGTATGACAATGACCTAAACACTGCTTTCAATGAGAGCACACGGAAGTGGTATACATCAATTTCAGGACATGTTACATGGCGATTAAACAGCCATATTTTCGAGCTATTGACAATGGTCATCATCCAGGTTATAATAAACATTGATAGTATGTCCCTCTAAGTTTCCACCCCCCTCCCCTCCAATTGCCAGCTATTGCTGATAACTGGTTGCTTGACATGAGCACACGTGATTGCGCAATGTCTTTCTTTGCTGGATCATCTATACTTGGAGGTACGATAATTGATGAGCAAAAGTATCAATGTTGCCCAGCGCCATTGTATGTTTCCACGGTGAGAATGCCTTGTCTTTGGCATTATTTTGATATTCTCATCGTTATACAGTCTCTTGACGTTTTTTTTTTTCCAGTCAATGGAAATTTCATGACCAGCATCCGGAACCATTGATCGCTCGGTGTATTTTGCAATCAGATCTTTAAACTCAGCCATTTAGAAGGAACATCTTCCATTCTGTTTGCTTGTGATTTTGTCTTGTAAGTAAAAAGACACTTGTGATTTGGTTTCTTTTGCGACAAATAACTTTTTGAAGTTTTCCATTTTAATATGCTTATTTACAAATTAATAATTTTAAAATAAATTTGCCCGTCCGTGCAATAATTTCCCGTCCCCGTCAGAAGGGGACAGCATATTTCCAGCGATCGTTTTGTATAATTATAATAATTTAACATGTGTAAATGTATTTCTGTTAATCTGGAGTGTCATGATGGTCTGGGGTGGGGTATGCACACTCCACCTCAGCTGTCTAGGCTGGGTTCCAATCTCGGTCCAGCTATAAACTGTCGTCCTGGTGTTTCGCAGGCATGGTAGTTCATCAATGGGCGTGCCGTCCTTCCGATGGATGTTAAGCTCGTCGTCCCACCAGCCTGCATTAGTTGGCGGACGTTAGATTTTCACGGTGTCCTTCGCGAAGAGTAGGTGAGCTATCGCCGGCACCATGAACAAATTACAAATTGCTACAGGAGCTCCTGCTGGAAATGCAATGGCAAACCACCCTTGCCAAGAAGCTTCTTCAGCAACAGAGTATGGTACATCAGAATCAGAATGTTAAATTCATAGGTTTGCATTTTCCTTCGAGACTACAATACTGTGTTGAAATTAACAAGTATGCTTTTATTTATTTTATTTTTTAATAAATTGCATTTGAGGATTCACTGAATTTTACCGAATAAGATAACCCTTGAAACTTAAACAACAAAGAATTCCACTTGTTGCGTAGTGTGTACGGTAATTGACTTGCGATTAGTTAAGTGTTAAAAGAAAGCTGGGTTGCGATTGGCTGTTAGGAGGGCAGAAAGGAAGCATCCTTGTGACCTTTGCATGCTTTGAAGACCCAAGTCCCCTCTCGGTGGCATTTGTGTTGTGATGTGAGGTTGATCTCGATGCTTTCCCCTGTGGCAGATGACTCAGGGAGATGTCCTACCAATCACACCATTGCCTAGTGCCACCGCTGAGGCTGATTCACAGGTACAGACATTATTGGTTGAAGTTTTCGAACTCAGACTTAAAATGGTTTCAACTATGAACAGCAGCATAGCAGAACCGTTTGTTTATTTATTTATTTTCTTTTTAATATTGCCTGACCTTATTCACTTGAAGGAGAAACTAATAAATTGTTTGCAAAACTATCATATTTGTGTGTGTCTTTTTATGTGATGTCAGTAAAATAAGGTACGATGATTACTGCAAAGCTCTCAAAACATGTTGAACTCACCAAGTTAGATGAAATTCCTTGCCACTTCGGCTCTTCCTAAACGGCTTGTCCTCGGGAGTTTGGCTCTATTAGCGTGAGGCTTCGTCCTGCGATTGCCTGTCTTGCAGGAGCAAACGAGTACTGAGCTCCCAGATGTCTCGTCGCCCATACCACCTGGCATGCAGGTGGTCAAAAACTCCATCCGCTTGAAACTGAACCGGTAACTTGTGTGACTCCAGCACCTGCAGGTAAACTACGGACTGGCATTTGACCGGAGCACTGCATTCTGCATGCCAAAAGCTCTGAAATGTTATCGTTTTTTTTTTGTTTGTTTGTTTTTACTTTAAAATTTTTTTAATATTTTTTTTTTGTACTGAGCTTTTGGTGACCACAGCTTTGGATCTAGCCAACCTGAATCGGTGTGCTGCACGCTTTTCTTTGCGAACAGAGAATGCAAGAAGTTTCCAGCCCTCTGTTCTGTGCTTTTTTAAGAAACAACCTGGAAAACTTTTTGTCCATTGTTTTTATATTCTGGTTGAGCTGAGCTTAAGCATTCTTGTTGAAGTCTTTGCTGTTCATGAAGTCAGTTTGACATTTTGAGGGTCATCCCTCCTCCTGCCCCGAGTGAAATTTGGGATAACCTTTTCTGTGGAATTAGTACGAATCAAGTTTTTGATTGTTCCAAGATGTATTTTTTTTGTAATAGAATTGGCCGAGTAACTTACATTTCCCCCTTGATCATATACCTTTTCCTCTCACCTGTTACCTTAAATCTGTCTTCATGAGGGTTTCACATTTTTATTCATGTGGGTTTTTATTTATTTGCTTGACTCGTATTTCAATCGCTTGTTCTTCTTTTCTTCTTCTATCTTTGTCATCTTCCCTTTTTGTTTTTATTCCCCTCCTTTTTTTGTCAGTGTTATGAAAATCTTTGTTGTCGTCTTCTGCTGATTGCTTTACTTTCTGTTAATGCACAGCCATCATTCGTCATTAGAAAGCACCTCTCAAGTTTGTTCATGCTACTACTGCATCTGTTTGTGTGTCCAAATTTCCAATGCTATATAATGTACATGCAAAGTCCCAACTCATGAAATATTTATTTCCCATGTCTTTAGAGGAGTCTTTTTTTTTCTTTTTTATTATTGTGTGTGTGCTTACGCTTTTTATTGCGTCATATACCACGAATCCTCTTCCTTTAACAGGTTTTGACAAGTTTTATTTTACGATTTCATTTGATTCGCAAGTAACCCATGTTCTGAATGATATTTTTGTAATGGATGTCTGTATTGATACTCTTCTTCTTCTTACCCCGAGTCTTGAATAAACTTTAGAATTTCTAGTCTGCTTTTGTTGTGGTCTTTTTTTTTGGCCTTAAGAGGACAATGTTGTGCAATAAATGTAAAAAGCAATTACTTTTTCCACCCTTCATGGTTAAAGAGAAACAAAATTGCTGGACTTTGGATTGAGAACCAGACCTCGAACGACGAGAAAGTTCACAGAACATCTTACCCCACGCAGTCTTTAGGAAAAGGACATGGGAAGGGTCTTTTCAACTCTTGCTTTGCGTTTCCGAGCACGATCTACATTAGCTTTGTTCGTGAACTCTGAATAACAGGCACCAATGGCAACCATACCAAGCCGATTAGTCGAACCTAACGGTCCAGATCTGAACCTTCTGCCGACTCTTCTTCGGGTAACTGACAATTTGGAAAGATCTTTGGGGGAAAAAGATGCATTTAAACGAACAGGTCTTTTGTACAAAGTCACCCGAGCGGTGATTAAATTTATGACGATCTTTGGGACCTGATCTCTTTCCTGAATGTATTGCTCATTTCTCATGTTTTTTTTTCTGGATTTTTTAACGACCCCAAAATTATTTGGGACTAGCTGGAAGCCTTTGGTTAAAAATACGATAGAAAAATAAAAATAAAAGTAATCTTTTAATTCTTGTGCTGGTTCAAACGGCTAAATTGAGGCAGTATTATAATGTTCCCGTATGTTTGGATTAATTTGAAGCAACCTTTACTTAATAATTATAAATTTACCATCTGTGTAGATCAATTTGAAGCAACTTTTGCTAAAAAAAAAAATTTCTCTAGAGAGAGTTTCTGTGTTTGAGGGTGGGATAGACACAGATAGATGGCATTAGCCTATTATATAAATGTATACTGTACTAGCTTGAAGCCTGGAGTAAAAATACAACAATCAAAAAATTAAAGGAACCCTTTCACACTTGCCCTGGTTGAAAGGGCTAAATTGAGGCA
>CM068952.1:74655179-74684453 GCA_035128595.1 Eptatretus atami
GCAAATAATGCGGATAAGGGAGGTTCACGCCCCTTTTGCCCCGACCAATGGCTGAACAGAGGGTGGCGTGGCCCGCCCCAATCGCGTTTTGATCCGCATATTTGCATATCGGCTCCTCCTGAGTCCGATAAAGGTACGAGCGCAAGGCGACTCACGGGCGTGAGTTGAGCGAGAAGCGTGGAGCGTTGAGCGTTGGGAGCGGAGTTGAGAGTTGAAAGAGTTGAAGCTGGAAGAGGTGGAGTGCGCGCGGTGGAGCTGCAGGCGGTGGGTCGGGGCAAGGGAGCTCGGGTCCGAGGCAAGGAGACGGCGGTCGGCGACGAGGTTGGGTGTGGGGGATTGCTCGTCTCGTCGGCGGGACCCAAGCCAGCCAGCCACTCCCCTCCCCAGGGCATCAACAATTCCCCCTTCCCCCATGCTGAGATAGTGCAAAGGGGGGGCCCCGTTCCTCCCCCACCACAAAACGTGGTGCCAACGAGCACGTCAGGGGCACTGAGTCGGGCAACAGCGCGCGGACATTTTGCGGCTTGCACGCCAACCGTCACGAGGACGCGGGTAAGACCTCCCCGGTCTCCGCGGACCCTGGCCGCTCCTCTAAGGTCCCGCGCACATTTGGCCTACGGGCCTGTCTGCCTCCTTGTCTGTGAGGGTGGCTTCCTTCTTTGCTTTTGTGTAAATGTGTGTTGGCGCCGTCTGTGAAGTAAAACTGTGTAAGTGTTGCGTGTGTACGCGTTAGGGTCGGTGTCAACTGTTCTTCTTGCCTTTGCTTTTTGTGCATTCTGTATGGCTGTAATATACGTGCTTCCCGTGTGGCGTATTAAAATGCTTGCTTGTTGAACTGTGCCCGTTTCGCTTCGTCTTTTCTCTATTGAATCTCCATCTGCATCACGTAAGGGGTTCGTAGTGGTTCAACATCCCAGTAATTAATCTGAACCATCCTGGTCGACGATAACACCGCTCGGTTATCCGATAGTACGGAACGGCCGCCCAAGCGGCTCGTGTCCGGAGTCGACCTGGCGGCGAGGTACGATCGCCCGGTTAACCATCCGCGTGGGTACTTAGGTAGGTCGAGTTTGGCGAACAACCTACCCTACGCGGGTGGCCGATTGGCACGATTGTGGTGAGGTCGAAAGGCCCACCCGTGACTAGCTCCCGGCGTTGTTCCGAGAGGGTCACGACAGAATTGTCCGTCCGGTGGGCGACGTGCCGCGATTCGAGTTACGTGGCCGTTCGCAACGCGCGGCGGAGCGCGAATTCGCAACAATATATATATAATATATAATATATATATATATATATATATATATATATATACTGCTGAAGTACCCGGTAATACCCAGGAAATTTGCCCTATTTTCCTCTCGCTAGTTAGACTGAGGCATTAGTTTATGGAGAAAATTAGGAAGGCTTCTTTTATTCCTCATATTTATGGAAGAAAGGCTTTATGCTGCGTAATCCCTCAGAGAGGTCATAGTTGAAGGCGCCTTGAGCCACTCAATGTTTCTAGCAGCAGTGGCAACTGTCCCTTGATGTCCTGCCAAAACCCGGACCTAGAAAGCTGGAAACGTGAGTTTGTGCTTCTCTCGCCCATCGGTGTGACGCTCTATTTGCAGTTAGGCGACGCGCTCTCTCTCTCTCTCTCTGCAGCCGACTCTGCTTGCCTGGCTCGTTCATGAGCAGATATATCAGCAGTAAGACGACTCTCTCTTCTCTGCAGCTGACTCCGCTTGCCTGGCTCGTTCATGAGCAGATATATCAGCAGTTAGCTGTTGCCGTGTGCGTGCAGTTCGAGAATTCAAATAACAGGAGAATGTGTATGTTTAAAAAGTCAACGAATTCGAACATTTTGTATTTCAAAAAACCCTAGCGTTTTTAACCATGAAGCCTTTTGTTACGATTAATACGCCGGCGCACTATCGAAAGCCATTTTTTTTTTGTTAATGGAAATTTTATTATTATTATGTTTTTTATATATATATATTTTCATTTTTATGGAAAGCCACTTAGCGCATCCTGGAGCTGAATGTTAGGTCTATATGTGTGTAAAGTTTCATCAAGATCGGTTCACTGGTCTAGGAGCTTATTGGTTACAAACAGACAGACAGACAGAAGCTGCCATTTATATAGTAGAAGATATATATATATATATATATAAATAAATATACATAAAATAAATAAAATAAATATATATATTAATTTTTTTTTCAGCAAAAGTTGCTTCAAATGAATCCAAACCAATGGGAAAAATATTTTTCAAGTGCCCCAAAAATTGAACCTGGGCATTGTATAAGAAAAAATTTAAATATACCATCAGAGATGGGAATCCCCGCCATTGAATGAAAAAGGTCATACGTATTCCAGATAATGAGGGAGGTGAATTGGAAACAAGACACCATTTGGTATAATCTCGAAAAAGTTCCCAGGGTGAGGAACGTAGTAACCAAAAATAATTGAAATCAGATAAGCGGTTTTCCATTTATTACAAAAAAAAATTTTCAAGATGGCCGCTGCAGTCGGCCATCTTGGATCCGGCCACGCCCAAATCAATAGGGTTCTTCCTTTTCAGGTGGTACATGTGTGACCCGAATTTAAAATAGATATTGGCGAACAGTTTATGAGTTATCGCACTCACAGCTATAAATGTTGACGCCGCCCCAGTCGGCCATCTTGGATCCGGCCACGCCCAAAATCAATAGGATTCTTCCTTTTCAGGTGGTACATGTGTGACCCAAATTTCAAATATCGATATGGCGAACAGTTTATGAGTTATCGCACTCACAGCTATAAATTGTTGACGCCCGACGGACGGACAGCCGGACGACCCGGGTGATAACAATATCCCCCTTCCGCCACGCGGCGGGGGATAAAAAAACCACTGCTTTGATCGCTCCTAAATATATATATATATTTTTTTTTATTATTATTTATTTGTGATTCAAGAAACATGATTTTGAAATTTCACAATACTCTATCCATCCATCGGGTCCATACTCTGTGCAGAGCGTTGGTGCTGCCTGAGCAGTCTCCTTGGCTATTGGGTACAATCCTGGACGGGTCACCACCGTGACACAGGAATACAGCAAGCTGGCACTCATTTTTGCAGACCTCAAAAGGATGACAGCAGAATCAACCCCACCTGGTATTAATTCAACAGCTGAGGGGGATTTGAACTCAGGATCCAAGCCACCACCCTAACCATTAAGTCACACACAGGCGTAATACTCTCTACAGTATATATTTATAGGTTAACGTCTGCCCCCCCCCCCCCCATCACGCGGAAATGCTCTTCGGACTATAAATTACGTAAAAGTTAATTCAAATTAATGCAAAACCTCCGGAAATTTATAATGATCAAGTAAAGGTTGCTTCTAATTTATCCAAACCTATGGAAAATAATTCTGGCTCCTGAAAAAAATATATATATATATTTAGGAGCGATCAAAGCAGTGGTTTTTTTATCCCCCGCCGCGTGGCGGAAGGGGGATATTGTTATCACCCGGGTCGTCCGGCTGTCCGTCCGTCCGGGCGTCAACATTTATAGCTGTGAGTGCGATAACTCATAAAACTGTTCGCCATATCGATTTGAAATTTGGGTCACACATGTACCACCTGAAAAGGAAGAATCCTAATTGATTTTGGGCGTGGCCGGATCCAGATGGCCGACTGGGCGGCGTCAACATTTATAGCTGTGAGTGCGATAACTCAAAACTGTTCGCCATATTCTATTTTAAATTCGGGTCACACATGTACCCTGAAAAGGAAGAACCCTATTGATTTTGGGCGTGGCCGGATCCAAGATGGCCGACTGCAGCGGCCATCTTGAAAATTTTTTTTTGTAATAAATGGAAAACCGCTTATCTGATTTTCATTATTTTTGGTTACTACGTTCCTCACCCCTGGGGAACTTTTTCGAGATTATACCAAATGGTGTCTTGTTTCCAATTCACCTCCCTTCATTATCTGGAATACGTATGACCTTTTTCATTCAATGGCGGGGGATTCCCCATCTCTGATGGTATATTTAAATTTTTTCTTATACAATGCCCAGGTTCAATTTTTGGGGCACTTGAAAAAATTATTTTCCCATTGGTTTGGATTCATTTGAAGCAACTTTTGCTGAAAAAAAATTAATATATATATTTATTTTTATTTATATTAATTTTTATATATTATATAATTATCTTCTACTATATAATGGCAGTCTTGTCTGTCTGTCTGTTTGTAACCAATAAGCTCCTAGACCAGTGAACCGATCTTGATGAAACTTTACACACATATAGACCTAACATTCAGCTCCAGGATGCGCTAAGTGGCTTTCCATAAAAATGAAATATATATATAAAAAAAACATAATAATAATAAAATTTCCAATTAACAAAAAAAAAATGGCTTTCGAATAGTGCGCCGGCGATTAATCGTAAACAAAGGCTTCATGGTTAAAAACGCTAGGGTTTTTGAAATACAAAATGTTCGAATTTGTTGACTTTTTAAACATACACATTCTCCTGTTATTTGAATTCTCGAACTGCACGCACACGGCAACAGCTAACTGCTGATATATTGCTCATGAACGAGCCAGGCAAGCGGAGTCAGCTGCAGAGAGAGTCTTACTGCATATATCTGCTCATGAACGAGCCAGGCAAGCAGAGTCGGCTGCAGAGAGAGAGAGAGAGAGCGCTCGCCTAACTGCAAATAGAGCGTCACACCGACGGGCGAGAGAAGCACAAAACTCACGTTCCAGCTTTCTAGGTCCGGGTTTTGGCAGGACATCAAGGACAGTTGCCACTGCTGCTAGAAACATTGAGTGGCTCAAGGCGCCTTCAACTCTAGACCTCTCTGAGGATTACGGCAGCATAAAGCCCTTTCCATAAATCTGAGGAATAAAAGAAGCCTTCCTAATTTTCTCCATACAACTAATGCCTCAGTCTAACTAGCGAGAGAAAATAGGGCAAATTCCTGGTATTACCGGTACTCAGGTACTTCAGCTATAATTTATAATATATATATTATATATATATATATATTGTTGCGAATTCGCGCCTGCGGCTGCGAACGGCCACGTAACTCGAATGCGGCACGTCGCCCACCGGACGGACAATTCTGTCGTGACCCTCTCGAACAACGCCGGAGCTAGTCACGGGTGGGCCTTTCGACCTGACCACAATCGTGCCAATCGGCCACCCGCGTAGGGTAGGGTTCGCCAAACTCGACCTACCTAAGTACCCAGCGGATGGGAACCGGGCGATCGTACCTCGCCACAGGTCGACTCCGGACACGAGCCGCTTGGGTGGCCCGTTCCGTACTATCGGATAAACCGAGCGGTGTTATCGTCGACCTGGATGGTTCAGATTAATTACCGGGATGTTGAACCCACTACGAACCCCTTACGTGATGCATGATGGAGATTCAAATAGAGAGAAAGACGAAGCGAAACGGGCACAGTTCAACAAGCAAGCATTTTATTATGCCACACGGAAAGCACGTATATACAGCCATACAGAATGCACAAAAAGCAAAGGCAAGAAGAACAGTTGACACCGACCTAACGCGACACACGGCAACACTTACACAGTTTTACTTCACAAGTGGCGCCAACACACATTTACACAAAAGCAAAAGAAGGAAGCCACCCTCACAGACAAGGAGGCAGACAGGCCCGTGGCCAAATGTGCGCGGGACCTAGAGGAGCGGCCAGGTCCCGGAGACCGGGGAGGTCTTACCCGCGTCCTCGTGACACGTTGACGGCAAGCCGCAAAATGTCCGCGCCGCTTGCCCCGACTCCGTGCCCTGCTGGCTCCTGGCACCATGTTTGGTGGGGAGGAGGACCCCCCTTTGCACTATCTCAGCGGGGGAAGGAAATTGTTGATGCCCTGGGGGAGGGAGTGGCTGGCTGGCTTGGGGTCCCGCGCCGAGACGAGCGATCCCCCACACCGCAACCTCGTCGCCGACCGCCGTCCTTGCCTCGGACCCGAGCTCCCTTGCCCCGACCCCCGCCTGCAGCTCCACCGCGCGCACTCCACTCTTCCAGCTCAACTCTCAACTCTCAACTCTCAACTCCGCTCCCAACGCTCAACACGCTTCTCGCTCAACTCACGCCCGCGAGTCGCCTTGCGCTCGTACCTTTATAGACTCAGGAGGAGCTATAGCAAATATGCGGATCAAAACGCGATTGGAGGCGGGGCCACGCACCCTCTGTTCAGCCATTGGTCGGGCAAAAAGGGGCGTGAACTCCCTTGATCCGCATATTTGCATAAACGGACCTCACAGACACGCGCTTGGAGGCGGGGCCAAGCCGCCTCGCGTTCCGCCATGACGGAGGGGAAGTGGGCGTGAAGCATTCCTGATCCGCGATCGACGCGTTCGGCCTCCACGCAACGGCTCCGGAACACGACGTTTGGTGTTGACTGGTGGTGTTTGGGAATGGCCGTAGAAGCGATGATGTGGGATGAAGTTGTGAAGGTAAAGGCGAAGGTGGGTGTTTGCGAATGGTTGTAGAAGCGATGATGTGGTAGCGTAGGTGGTGGAGGTGGCGTCGTTGTAGTGTGGTTGGCGCTGTGGTGGGGATGGCGTGGTTGTTGAGATGCTGTTTGTTTGAAATAAAAGATAGAACAGAAAAATGGCTAACTCAAAGCGTTGCAGCCCGGATGGATCACATAAATTCCCTCTATACAACGGGTTTGGCTAACTACACGTACTTACAGAATATCTCACCTGAGGGCCCTTTATGGTGTAATTCGAATTTCCACACCGTAACGATATATATATATATATATATATATATATATATATATATACGTATATATATATACTGTATATATATATATATATATATATATATATATATATATATATTAGGGTGGTCCAAAAAAGTCGAAAAAAATAGAATGTTGCTCCACAAGCTTAAAATTATTCTAATTGATCCAATAACGCGCATAAATTTTTTTAGCTTGATCGGAGGTGATTTAGAGTCGCTCCATATGACGACTTTTAGTCTCATGACTTGAATAAATTAGGGTATGGTCAGGTACGATTACGGGTACTTCTGGATTCCGAGGTGGAAATGGAGTGCATTTTCGAACTCTATGGGGTCGATTTACTCTAAGAAATGACTGCACCCACATTGAATTCACTACCATTTCGAAAATATGACCTAAAACAAGATTATCATTACTGGAGTTGAGTAACTAATCCTACTCATTTCGATATTTTCTAATCTATAATTAATTTGTTGTCCGTCTAAACATTTCTTAGAGTAAAATCGACCCCACTGAGTGCGAAAATCACTCCATTTTCACCTCGGACATCAAGAAGTACCCGTAATCGTACCTGACCATACCCTAATTTAACCAACTCATGAAACTAAAAGTCGTCATATGGAGCGACTCTAAAATCACCTCCGATCAACTTAAATTTTTTTATGTGCGTTATTGAATCATAGTGGAATAATTTAAGGCTTGTGGAGACATCTAATTTTTTTATTTTTTTCTGTTTTTGGACCACCCTTATATATATTTATTATATATATATATATATTATATATATATATATATATATATAACATAGTGTGTATATGGACATTTTCACAAAAGCGGGTCAGGTAACGGTAAAGACTCTCCGATAATTTTTATCAAGCATATATTGCCCAGTCAGTGCAGAGGCCTTATGGGATCCTGCGTTGCTGACATCATTTGAACATTTTTCTAGGCCTTATAAGGGGTTCAAGCACTATTTCGAGAATATCAAAGAAAGTTGATTTTTGAGTTTGTTCTTTACCGTTACCTGACCCACTTTTGTGAAAATGTCCCATATATAGATATTGGAAGAAGGAGAATTGGAAGATATTGGAATCTCTTCAAGGAGCTTTCCGTGTTTTGGGGTGGGACACAGAGACAGCATTAGCCTAATATGTATAGATGTCCCAGTTTCAAATGATTTGGCAAGAAAGAGACTTCATTTGGTTGTTCATGACATTTAAATATCAATTGACAGCTCAACTAACATGATTCAGGGAAGGTCAGTAACCCAGTATACTAGAGTTCCTGATTATGAACCTAATAATATGTAAAGCTCAATTTGTGTTTGTTTTATATATGCTTCAAAAACTTAAAAAAAACAAAAAACAACCAACTCCAACCAAATTTTGCATGTTGCCCAAGGGTACCCCAAGTATGGTTTATATCTGGGGGTGGGGGGTGGGGAGACCCCAATTCTCTCTGTAAATGTGTATCATAGAGTGCCACTCTGTGGTATCCGGTAGTACAAATCATTTTTTCATAAAGTTTGAAAAACTTGATAAATGCATTACGGTGATGTTGAAACCTGAGTGAGAATAAGTCAAAAATTTCAGAATGTTTTATTTCACTCATTTTAAACAGAGGTTCAAACAAAAGCATCCAACACTGAGCCTCACTGTGAAGCGGAAATGATTTATTTTTTAAACTCTCCTGGAACGTTGTTCCGGGGAGCTCATGGGATGGCGCGTAGTCCGTCAGACCGTCCGTCTGTCCACAAATACTTGCGACTTCTCTGAAACTACACACACCATTTTGATGAAACTTGACCACAACCTACCTTCATCACCCGTGATGTAGCAAAGTTTGTTCAAGCGATTTAAAAAAAATCGTGGATTTACGGGGGAGGAGGGGTTGCCCCCCAAAATAGTTATTTGCTTGTAAAATTGGTTCATTAGTACATTTTGCTGATTCCATCCCATGTTGACTTCCTCCTTAGTATCCTTATTCTCCCAGGTTAGCGACCAGGGGTATTGCCCCTATTTTAATTTTTTTTTGTTCAAGCCATTTATAAGCAGCAACGATGGTAGTTGAAGGTGATGTTAGATGACTTCCAAGTGGAATGGAAGATGACGTCGGGGAAATGATAGTGAAAGGGGCAGAATGTTTGTGAAGTGCATGTTTTTTGATTAAACCCATCAGTGAAGTGATGGGTAGAAATGCCCTGTATATACGTGTCTGTCTCAATAAGCAGGAGTGTTTGTCCCCTAACTACTCCCTCAGTTTTGTGGCTTGCCCTGCCAAACTTTGTGGAATATTTTGGGGTCCCAACGGGTATCTGCCAATCTTTTGCCCAATATATGAAAGTATCTAAACTTTCCTGAAATGTAATCATTGCAGATTTTTTGAAACACAATGTCATACTAGGTAGACTTACCTCATTGTAGTGGAAATTTTTAGAAAAATTCACTGCACGAGGTTTCCTTTCCCACATTCCGAGACCACATCATCGGTTATATAAACACCATTACATGTGAAACACGATCGCCTTTGATGGCAGGAAGCAGTTCAGGGGGGTGCACGCTAGGTGCACCCCCTCTCAGATCTGCCTATGGATGCTGATTGTCCGATTATTATCTTCTCCCAATCTACCTCACCCAACTCTCTCCTCTTACCCTCAAGGTTTGCCTTCCTGAAATATAATAGCTTTACTCTACAATCCTGAACTCCAACGTTTAACAGAATCTTTGCGCACACAATGTTAAGGCCACTTGATCCTAAATGCTTCCAGACCTCCACCCCCTCCACCATATTGGGATCGTTACTTAAAAGGAGGTCGAACACTGCACTCCCCCTTGTGGGCTGGTATACAAACTGGGTAAAAAGCAATTCTGGTCACTGCCTGCTCCTGCTGCACCCTCACCACGACCTGCTCCCACTGCATCCTCACCGCTGCACCCTCACCGCTGCCTGCTCCCGCTGCACCCTCACGCTGCCTGCTCCCTGCACCCTCACCGCTGCCTGCTCCCGCTGCACCCTCACGCTGCCTGCTCCCGCTGCACCCTCACCCTGCCTGCTCCCGCTGCACCCTCACCGCTGCCTGCTCCCGCTGCACCCTCACCGCTGCACCCTCACCGCTGCCTGCTCCCGCTGCACCCTCACCGCTGCCTGCTCCCGCTGCCCCTCACCGCTGCCTGCTCCCCCTGCACCCTCACCGCTGCCTGCTCCCGCTGCACCCTCACCGCTGCCTGCTCCCGCTGCACCCCCTCACCGCTGGCCTGCTCCCGCTGCACCCTCACCGCTGCCTGCTCCCGCTGCACCCTCACGCTGCCTGCTCCCGCTGCACCCTCACCGCTGCCTGCTCCCGCTGCACCCTCACCGCTGCCTGCTCCCGCTTGCACCCTCACCGCTGCCTGCTCCCGCTGCACCCTCACCGCTTCCTGCTCCCGCTGCACCCTCACCACTGCCTGCTCCCGCTGCACACTCACCACTGCCTGCTCCCACTGCACACTCACCACTGCCTGCTCCCGCTGCACACACCACTGCCTGCTTCCGCTGCACCCCATTCACTGCATGTGGAAACATTTGCTGGTTTGGTAATATCTCGATACAATTGACATTTTGTGTTTCCACCTGTACGTTTGTGCAGCTTTTGTGGTCCATACATCGGTCCTAAAGTGGGTGGGAGTTTTTATCCCCCGCCGCGTGGCGGAAGGGGGATATTGTTGTCACCCTCTCCGTCCGGCTGTCCGTCCGGGCGTCAACATTTATAGCTGTAGAGTGTGTACCTAACTGGTTCCCCACTATCTATTTGAAATTTGGGTCACACAGTACCACCTGAAAAGGAGAAACCCTATGTGATTTTGGGCGGCCGGATCCAAGATGCGACTGGGGCGGCCATCTTGAAAAAATGTTTTTTGTAATAAATGGAAAACCGCTTATCTGATTTCAATTATTTTTTTACTACGTTCCTCCCTCTGGGAACTTTTTTATTGAGTGATGACCAAATGGTGTCTTGTTTCCAATTCACCTCCCTCATTATCTAGGATAAATGTATGACCTTTTTCATTCAATGGCGGGGGATTCCCCATCTCTGATGGTATATTTATAAAATGTCTCAAAACATTTTGCTTGAATCTGTCGGTAAAGCGAAGGGTGTTTTGCTCTTGGATTATATCATAGCCAGATGTAAACCCATTTGACAAGTGATAATGTTGTCATGTAAATTGAAGTGCTGTGTTCTACCTGCCCAAAATGAAATGTAGATCACCAAGTGCACGTATGAGAAAGCAGACATTGAAACTATGGCTTCAGCTGTTGACGATATATTAAAACGAGGAAATCTTCGTCATGTTTGGAGAATCTTTAAAGATTTTAGTTGTATGGAGATTTTGTATTGATAGTCGCATCGCTATGATTATCGTGGCACTTAAGAAGTCAAGGGCTATCTGTATGATCCTGGAAGTGTGAGATAGTTAAAAAGGCTTTGAGTAAATGCAGAAAACTCTCTCTTTGTCTGGTATCTCTGCTGTTGGTGTCCCCATTTCTCCAGTTCCTTTTGTTCTGTTGCGTCCTGATCTGTTCATTGTTCTCGTTCTTCCATGAGCCTTGACCTTGTCTACAAAAAAAAGAGGAAGAACAATAAGGGCATTTTGTGGAGCGCATACCTCCGCCATGTAATGCCTGATCCAATACATTTATAGCTCACCTGTTCGAAGAACAGAGAGCTATAGCGATACCCCCAGCATGAGCGTGAAAATGTTAAAGTTTTTGGTGCAAGTTATTTCCTTTCTAATGTTTTTATCTACCACACTAATTTTTACTGATTACAATATACAAATACATATATTGCTTTAAAATTATTTGGATCAGACTTTACTGCAATGCTTTATAAAAAATATTATTAGACTAGTCTTTTAAAAACCATAAATGTATAAACAGGCGAGCATTGGGTGGCTTTGACACCAACTCTCTGGTTGAAATATGCTACACAGTGCTATATCGTTTTTGGCTCGATCTCCCAATGGTGAAGAATCACTTTAAAAAAAAAAAAATTATTGGATCTTCACCCAAATCGAATCAATTGGTCCTTGCGACACACCCAACTTCTCTACCAAGTTTCGGCCGAATCCGTTCACAACTTTTTGAGATGTCCTGCGACACAGACAGACAAACAAACAAGAAGACGTTGTGCAGATTTGACCTCAAAAATAATTGCTGGTTGAATTCAATGACCAAATATGCAACTCCTCTTCCAAATGTCAAGTGAATCGGATGAAAATTGACAGTTTTAGAAATTTGGCCTATGTTGTTGACCTTTTGGTCGACGTGGACCTCCAAAATAATTCACCCGTTGAATTCAGTGGCCTGAAATATAAATCCTCTTCAAATTTCCAGTCAATCGGATGAAAATTGAGGATTTTAGAAATCTCACCTAAGTCGTTGACCTTTGGCCGACGTTGACCTTTTGACCTCAAAAACAATAGGCTTCTTCCTCATGACAAACTGGAGCACGTGGTGAAGTTTCGTGAAGATCGGTTTAAAATAATTGCGACCTGTCGGCGAAAAACATTAAATTAGGAAGAGAGGAAAACACAGCGTCCTTCACCTTCGGCGGTGGAGGTCAACAAGAAATCTCTGAGCCAATAAGAGGACATTTGGCCCATCATGCCTGTGCTGCACCAACGCCAGGGGCGGGGGGGGGGGGTGTCCCACATTGCCCATCAGATTGCTATCGCTTGCGGCTTGTCAAGCAAGCCGTTCCTTAACAATTTCATTGGAGTGCTTAAGCCGCTTGGCAAGCGCTCTGCAAGCTGCTTGGTGATGGAACACACCCTAACAAGCTCCGTATAAGTTACAACTCCTGCCAATATCCGTTTCCCCCCTTAATAAACAGAGGTTTTCCGATATTTTAACCCACGTGCTCTTTCTGACTACTTTTCTCGGAGCAAGGAGACCAATTCCCCAGAGGTAGTGATCCGCACTTCATTTAAATAACCGTCCCAAATAAGGAGCGAGCTCGGCGGGAAACTCCTCCTCCTCCTCTTCTTCTTCATCATCACGTGACCACTCATATTATCATCAAATTACATCTGCAGACGATGAAAAAAAAAATCTCTCTCGATGAACTCCCAATTAACGGAAAATACATTTTTCCCCGAACATTAAAATGACTTTCGAGGCGTAAATTTCTCTTGGGGGGGAAAAAAAAATGGGACGATGAGAGACGAGCGGAAATGACGTCGGCGAACGTCCGGAAGAACACGCGTCGTGATTGGACCGCCGGTAGTTCCGTTTGACCAATAGAATTTGAAGTCCTAAGCGGTTGTTTTTTTTGTTGTTGCTAACGATCCTCCGTCATGGCGACCAAGGAAGCGTTGGATTTCTTCCTCCATTACAAGATTGGCGAGATTGGCGAACAGAAGCAGCGGACTTCCAACCGCGTCGCCATTTCGCGCAGTATAAGAATCCTCGAGACGACTTCCCGCCGGCACGGACTCGAACCCTCGGTTCTGGAGGATTTGCTTCGCGTCGTCGTGAAGGACACGTTCACCTGTCAGATGCGCCACCGCCTTCTCAAGTGTCTCATCCCGGCGTCGGTGGTCTCTCGGAACGCTCCGGTGATCGCCGTCGCCTCCCTGTGCACCGAGACTCTCCCTCCCACGCTGCAGCTACTCCTAGTCCAGTGGCTGATCCTGGTGTTCGACCTCGTGGACAACAAGTACGACTTCCACTGTCTGTACGAAATGATTTTTTACCTCGTTCAGTTCGACAACCTCAGCCCGTACGTGTGTCACCTGTTGTACCTGCTCACGCGCAGGAAGGACGTGAAACGCTTTCGCGTTCAGAAGCTGCTGCGGATCATGTCCGCCCATGGCTCCAACCCCCAGCTCCACCTTCAGGGCCTCCTGTCGCTCTACAAGACCTACCGCCCTGAATACGTGTCCCTGTCCGTGCCGAGTGACGTCAGGAATTGCTTCCCCTCGGTGAATCGAGCCTGGGCTCAATTCATCAACCTGATCCAGGTGAAGCATTCCGTCAAATGTGGCGTCCAACGACAAGTGGCTCCTCAAGGTGCCGGTCTCCTTGAGAAGAGGCTCACCCGCAAGAGAGAGCGGGATCTTGCGCCCGTGACCTACCCGCAGGGTCTTTCAACGGGACCCCCGGCGAGGGAGTCCTCCGCCGGGCTTCACCTTCACGATGTGTGGGAGTTGCTGGGAAACCCGGACGACGTCGACATGACCGATCGGCTGAGCTCCCTCTTCGGCTCGCCGTTTACGCTGTGCCGTCTGAGCTGCTCCATGGACGACGTGAAGAGGATGCGCATCGACTATTCCATCGATCACGTTCTTCAGCATGAGTTCTGGAACGACGACGTCACGACTCCGCGGACCTTGAGAGTGCAGGAGGAGTTTCTGGACGGCGTCGTGCGGGCGCAGGATATCCTGAAGGAGTGTCTCCCCGGCATTGAGCATTTTCTGTTCAGGTGGCTGCACGTTTGGGACGGAGAGACTCTCCGGCTACAAACCCTGAACTTGCTTGCCCAGGTTCCTCTGTGTGAATCCTCCGAGCTGAAGAGGAAGTTCCTGAAACCGCTTTCTCTGCTGATGATGACTTCTTCGATCCACCTGAAATGTGCCGTTTTGAAGTCGCTCAAACAACTGCTCCTGAATTGGCAAACGCGTGACCTGCCCAAACTCCAAACCCAGCTGATGAGCCCCGACAACCTCGACGACCAGGGTGGCGTGGAGGCAAGAGATGCGGTCGTTGCCGTGATCTCCTTTGTGGATGAGATATCGAACGTCGTGTTGCAGCAAGAGGGATACAGCGCTTTGTTGATCCACTTCCTGCTGTCCTTCTATCAGACGGCCGGAGAGCTTTGGCCCCGGTTACTCGACAATATAATGATCATGCCGGATTGCATGATCTACCCATCCTTTTTGACGTACGATCCTTCTTGCCTGAATCGTCTTTGCCAGATTTTGTGCAGTTACCGGGACAACATCATCACTGCGAAGTCCGACGCTGCTCTTCAGAGTCGACATGCCCCCGGGAAACTCAGCATGGCATTGCACACTCACAACACCGTTGTGCAGCGAATGATGGGATGCATTTGGAAAGGTCTTGCTTTTCACGGTAACCAGGGGCTTGGCTGTTTCGTGGACAGCAGTCTGCAGTCTACCTCGAGCTTTTGCCTGTATTTGACGTGCCACCCTGCTCTCTTGGGCTTTGCGATTGGTTACATCGACGCCACGTTTGGCCGATCAGAAAATCTGTTCAAAGATCTTGAGAGAATAAAGGGCCCGGAGATAGAGCGATTCTTGCAGTACCTGGATGAACAAGGTGTTGACAGTCTGCCGCTGCTGCTGCAGAAAACCATTCGCAAATCGAAGTCCTCGAGGTCCAATTGACTGGCTTCCAACTTTTAATTCCAAGACCTGAGTTGTGTCGAAAACCCAACTCGGATGTGCTACTATTACAGTGGTCCTACATCTCGGTAGTGATATAACAAGAAGCCTTAACGTAGAATAAAATATGCATTCACTAACATCCATGTTCTTTGGTTATGCTTTTAGCCACATTATAGAAAAGCTTCATGGGACTTTTATCGTAGTTCTCAAGTCTCCATCAACAGTTTAAAGTACTTTGGTTTTGTTTATTCGACAAATGTTTGTAAATAAAGTGAGACTGAAAAATGACGTCGTCATATTTTATGTATCACGAGACGACCCGTGAACCCGTTGTGATAGCGGTTGATAAAAAAAAATCATTTCAAAAAAAAAAAGATAATAAAGATAGCTCCAGCGAACTATACCGCTGAGGTTGTTTGCATTGATCAAATTCTCCCGAAGAGTACTTGACTGAATCGGGAATTTATTTTTTAATATTTTTTTCCGTTGCCCGATTTGAATGAAACTTGATACTGCACACCGCAGGTGAATGGTGAGTAAGGTGGGCCGAAAATTTTTGCGCTATCATGTACCGTTTTGGCTGTGTTTCGGGAACATACAAACGTACATACATTCATACATCCAAAATGAGAGTGTTAGTAATATATAGATAGATTAGCTCATCCCCCTTGCAGATTTGTCTGTCTGTCTGTCTGTCTGCGTGTCTGTCCGGGCCGTAAGCTTTTTTTTGTGTTTTTTTTAAACATTTGAGCTTTTCTCATCAAATTTTCAACAAAGGTTTGTTATGAGAATATGGAGAAGACAAAGAATTTGGTCAAAATGTCAAGTCACATAAAATGATCAATGTTCATCAAATTGACCTGAAATTTTAAGAATTTGCGTATTTGCTCATTGAATTGGTTCACCAATGAAAAGCAAGAAGGTGATTGTTTTTTTTGATTGTTTAAAAAAAATTTTTTTTCTTTTTTTATTAAGATCAAAAGGTCAAGGCTGCGTGAAATATCAATGTGGTGTTAGTGGCCCAATTCATCGAGTGTACGGTAACCTGTTCTGTCAAGGTCACACAATTGTCCATTTCCTTCTGATTGACTTGGAATTTGAGCAGTGTTAGCACATTGGGTCACTGAAGCCCATTGCTTTTGAGGTCAAAAGGTCAAGGTGCCTAAAATCGTCAATCTTTTTGTATTTTTTTTTCTTTGGCAGTTATATGCCTGTTATGTTTAGCTAACAGAAGACACGGACAGTTTAGCTTTAGTTTAGCTTTTGCGGACATGGACAGGTTTTGTATTTTCAGATGCTTTCTCGTTTGGTTTGAGTTCGGTCGCGTTGTGGTTAGAGTACCCGCTCCAAGTCGGTGGTTAAAATCCCGTCTGAGTCATATAAAAGGCTTTAAAAATGGTGCGTGCTGCACCCTCACTTGACATTCAGCATTTCAGAGGATAGAGCACGGACAACGCTCAGTGGGCAAACGGCAAACCACCCAGTTGCCAAGAAACGGCTTCGGCAGCACTAACGCTCTGTAAAGAGTATGGTAAAACTTTAGATTTAAAAAAATTTTTTTTGAAGGTTTAAATATGTTTCAACTTGAGTGTAGTTGGTAGAATTGATTGAATCAGAATAATTACTTTATGCTTGGGCTCGTTGGATAGCTGTGGTAGGATAGGGATATGCATTCACCTAGGTTTGTTGCTGTAAACTGTCACCCTGCTGTCTCACAGGTAGGGTGCTGCACAGGTGTATGCGTGCGTGCGTGTATTGGATAAACGTTCATCTTCCGGCATTAGCAGGTGGACATTAAACGTCATGCGGGATCTTTCGCAACGAGGCGGGGAGCTATTGTCGGCATTGTGGAAAAATGTTACAAATTCTTGCCTGAGCTTTGGCCAGATTGAGGAAAAGCTTCATGGGTATTTTATCGTAATTATAGTCTCTATAAACAGTATAAAATATTTTGTTTGTTTCATTTAATTGTGACGTCAGAATTGATGGAACACAAGGATAGGTGGAAAGACATTCTCACTTTCATGTTGATCGAATTGGCTCATCCAGGTGCTTAAACTTCTCACCTTGTAGACTTCGACATGAGCAGACACCAGTATTTTTTAGATCCTCGTGGAGGATCTCTAAGTGTTACTCACGTTGTTGTTCTTCATCTTCTTCTTGTGGACTTTTTTTGTTTCACAGCCTACAGTTTTCATCGAAACTTCCTGAAACTGGTATATATATGTAAAAATTACCCTGCGCAGACAGTAACCATCTCCGATTTTGAATTCCTCCTAGAAAAAAAAGTTATGACGTCAAAACATCTCCGCTAACGGAAATCGCCCAAAAAATTATCTCTGAAACTAGGCAAGCTTTTTCAATTCTGTTTGTGGGAATCGAACAGGGCATTAGCAGAGATGAATTGCCGCACATATGATACATCATACTATAGGTCATATCAATTTTTATGACGTCATTCCTATTTTTTGACGTTTTTGTTTCACAACCCAAGAGTTTTCATCGGATCTTCGTGAAACTTGCCATGTATATGCAGAAAGCCCACGCGCAGGCAGTAACCATCTCCAATTTTGGAAATTCTTCTTAGAAAAAAGGTTGACGTCATAATATCGCCGCTAATGGAAATCGCCTATACCATTATCTCCGAAACTAGGCAAGCTGTTGAATTTGTTTGCGGGAATCAAGCCGGGCAATAGCACAGATAATTTATCGCAAACCTGATGCATCACAATGACGTCATATTCGTTTTTTAGACGTCATCATTAAGAGGACGAGGATCTTGGCTCATTTGAGCTTGTTTTTTTAATATGAATTGCAAGGACACTGGTCATAGACAAAGGACAAATGGTACGTGGGATTTGAACTTGGGACCCCTGCATCACAAGACCCCTAAAGATTCTTCCTGTTTTTCCCTGCACCAGTTGCTTTTTCACAACCTCGACTCACTAGTCGGTAGATTCGAGGAAAGTCCGGGGATTTAAAGTAACAGAATCCACGGAATTGTTCATCTGTCGGTAAAATAATTTTTCGATTCGACATCTACTATGAATGTATGAGGTGTGTGAGGTGTTTTTTTTTTGTGGAGTTGTAATGTACAATGTGATGTACCAAAATAATCGTCATGACCTCCTGAGTTGATTTGGCTAATTAACTGCAAAGAAACCAGAATAATTCCCATGTTTTAAGGGCACGCCATGTTGAGGTGTATTGATCAGCTTAATAGGTCCTTCCACGCCCTGGCATTCTAATTACAAAATAAATATAAAACAAATAGAGAGAGATGCCTTATATAAGGGTCAAGGCACTATTCGAGAATATCAAAGAAAGTGGATTTGAGTTGTTCTTACCCGTTACCGTGACACGCACTTGTGAAAATTTGTCACTATAAGATATTGAAAGGAAGAGAAATTGGGAAATATTGAATCTCGTTCAGGAGCTTCCTGGTTTTTGGGTGGGACCAGAAAAGCATTAGCCTAAATGTAAGTGATGTCATTCAATGATTTGGTCAAGAAAGAGACTTCATTTCGTTGTTCATGTGAATTAAAATATCAATGACCAGCTTCAACTAACATGATCAGGGAAGGTCAGTAACCAGTTATAGAGTTTCCTTGAATTGAACCTATAATAGTAAAGCCAATTTGATGTTTTGTTTTATATATGCTTCAAAAACTAAAAAAAACAAAAAAAAACCAACCAACCAAATTTGCATGTTGCCCATGGGTACCCAAGTATGGTTTATATTTGGGGGGTGGGTGGGAGACCCAACTCTCTGTAAATGGTATCAGGAGAGTGCCACCCTGTGGTATCCGTAGTACAAAATCATTTTTTCATAAAGTTTGAAAAAAACTTGATAAATCATATCGGTATTTGAAACGATGGAATAATCAAAACATTCATCAATGTTTATTCAAACATTTAAACAGAGGTTCAAAACAAAACATCCAACACTGACCTCGAGCTGTGAAGCGGAAATTGATTTTTTTTAAACCTCCTGGAACGTGTTCCGGGAGCTCATGGGATTGCGCGTAGTCCTGTCAGAGCCGTCGACTGTCCACAAATACGTTGCGACTCTCTAAACTACAGAGCACACCTTTTGATGAAACTGACCACAACCCTACCTCATCACCCGTAATTAGCAAAGTTTGTTCAAAGCGATTTAAAAAAAAACGTGGATTTACAGGGGAGGAGTTGCCCCCCCAAAAATATTATTGCTTGTAAAATTGTTCATTAGTACATTTGCTGTTGCCATCCTATGTTGACTTCCTCCTTAATGGCCTATCCCCCCAGTAGCGCACAGGGGTAGTGCAACCTAGTTTTTAATTTTCTTTTGTTCAAGCCATTTATAAGCAGCACGATGGTAGTTGAAGGTGATGTAATGATTCAAGTGAATGAAGATGACTTCGGGTGAAATGATGTGAAGAGTTTGGGCGAGTTTGGTGAACGTGCATGTTTTTTTGATTAAACCCTCAGGACGTGATGTAGAAATGCCTGTATATACGTGTGCTCAATAAGCAGGAGTGTTGTCCTCATAACTACTCCCTCATTTTGTGGCTGCCTGGCCAACTTTGGTTGGAATATTTGGGGTCCCAACGGGTACGTCAATCTTTTGCCCAATATATGAAAGTACTAAACTTTCCTGAGAAATGTAATCATTGCAGATTTTTTGAAACACAATGTCATTCAGCTAGAGATCTACTCCATGTAGTGGAAATTTTAGACAAAATTCACTGCACGGGTTCCTTTCCCACATTCCGAGACCTCATCACGGTAATATAACACCATACATGGAACACGATCGCCTTTGAATGGCAGGGAAGCAGTTTCAGGGGGTGCAATCGCTAGGTCACCCCCTCTTCAGATCTCCCTATGATGCGAATTGTCCGATATATTCTTCTGCTCACCAACTACCTCACCGCAACTCTCTCCTCTTACCTCAAGTTGCCTTCCTGCAATATATAGCTTTACTCTAACAATCCTGAACTCCCAACTTAACAGAATCTTTGCGCACACAATGTTAAGGCACTTTGATCCTAAATCTTCCAACCTCCACCCCCCCACCATATGGGATAGTTACTTTAAAGGAGGTCGAACACCTGCACTCCCCTTGTGGGCTGGTATACAAACTGGTTAAAAAATACAATTCTGGTTCACTGCCTGCTTCTGCCTGCAACCCTCACCGACACTGCCCCACTGCATCCTCAGGAGACGCTGCACCCTCACCGCTGCCTCACCCAGGCACCCTCACCGCTGCCTTGCTCCGCTGCACTCACCGCTGCCTCTCCCGCTGCAACCCTCACGTGCCGCTCCCGCGTGCACCCCACGAGCACCCTCACGCAGTCTGCCTGCTCCCAGCTTGCACCCTCACCCGCCTGCTCCCGCTGCACACGCCCGCGCCTCTCCCCTGCAGCGCCAACCCTGCGCCTGCTCCCGGCTGCATCCCTCACCCGCTGCCTGCTCCCGCTGACGCCCTCACCGCGCATGCCCCGCTGCAACCTCACCGCTGCTGCCTCCCGCTGCACCCCACGCGCTGCATCCCTGCTGCACCCTCATCCTGCCATGCCCGGCTGCACCCTCACCGCTGCTGCTCCCGGCTGCACCTCACCGCTGCCCTGCCCCGCTGCACCCTCACCGTGCCTCTCCCCTGCACCTCCTGCGCTGCTCCCAGTCCTCACCGCTGCTGCTCCCTCCCGCGTGCCTGGCCGCTCCCGACCCTCGACCGCTCCTGCTCCTCCCTGCAGCCCTCACGCGCTGCCTGCTCCCGCTGCACCAGCCTCACCTGCTGCTCCTAGCTTGCACAGCCTCACCAGCTGCCGTGCTCGGCCGCTGCAGCACACCTACCTGCTCGCCACTACGCACTGCTCCCGCGCTGCAACTACCACGCAGTGCTAAATCCTCCCCCGCACCAAGTGTGCTTTCCGCACCCCATGCCTGGATGGGAAACATTTGCCTGGTTTGGTAATAATCTCGATACAATTGACTTTTGTGTGTCATCCACCTGTACGTTTGTGCAGCTTGTTGTGGTCCATACATCGGTCCTAAAAGTGGTGGGACGTTTTTATCCCGCCGCGTGGCGAAGGGGATATTGTGTCATCCTCTGCCGCTCCGGTCTGTCCTCCGGTGCTGTCATACATTTATATAGTGTGAGTGGATAAACTCATAAACTTTTTTGTTCCGCACCATGACTATTTGAATTTGGGTCGCACAACATTTACACTGAAAAGGAAGAACGCCATTGATTTTTTGGCGTTGGCCGGATCGAAGATGGCCGACATGGGCGGCCATCTTTGAAGAAAAATGGTTTTTGTTTACATAAATGGAAAACCGCTTATCTTTGATTTCAATTATTTTTGGTTACTCACTTCCTCACCCCTGGGGAACTTTTTTGAGATGAATGCCAATATGGTCGTTGTTGTCTCAATTCCCTCCGCTTCAGTTATCTGGAATTATGTAAGTGACCTTTTTCAATCATGGCGGGGGATTCCCCATCTCTGAGGTATAGTTTAAAAAATGTCTGCAAAGCATTTTGCTTGATCTGTCCGGTAAAGCGAAATAGGGTGTTTTGCTCTGTGATATCCATGCATAGCCAGAATGTAAACCCATTTGACAAGTGATATTTGTTTCATGTAAATTGAAGTGCTAGTGTTCTACCTGCCTCGAAAATGAAAATGTAATCACGCAAGTGCACGTATGAGAAGCAGAGCATTGAACTATGGCTTCAGCTGTTGACATATATTAAAACGAGGAAATCTGCGTCATGTTTGAGAATCTTTAAAGATTTAGTTGTATGGAGATTTTGTATTGATAGTCGCATCGCTATGATTATCGTGGCACTTAAGAAGTCAAGGGCTATCTGTATGATCCTGGAAGTGTGAGATAGTTAAAAGGCTTTTGAGTAAATGCAGAAAATCTCTCTCTTGTCTGGTATCTCTGCTTTGTGTCCCCTTTTCTCCAGTTCCTTTTGTTCTGTTGCGTCCTGATCGTTCATTGTTCCGTTCTTCCATGACCTGCTGACCTTGTCTACAAAAAAGAGGGAAGAACAATAAGGGCATTTGTGGAGCGCATACCTCCGCATGTAATGCCTGATCCAATAATTTATAGCTCACCTGTTCGAAGAACAGAGAGCTATAGCGATACCCTCAGCATGAGCGTGAAAATGTTAAAGTTTGGTGCGAGTTATTTCCTTTCTAATGTTTTTAATCTACCACATAAATTTTTACTGATACAATAATACAAATACATATATTGCTTAATTAATTATTTGATCAGACTTTACGCAATGCTTTATAAAAAATATTATTAGACTAGTCTTTTAAAAACCATAAATGTTATAATACAGGCGAGCATTGGGTGGCTTTACACCAACTCTCTGGTTGAAATAGCTACACAGTGCTATATCGTTTTTGGCTCGATCTCCCAATGGTGAAGAATCACTTAAAAAAAAAAAAATTTATTGGATCTTCACCAAATCGAATCAATTGGTCCTTGCGACACACCCAACTTCTCTACCAGTTTTCGGCCGAATCCGTTCACAACTTTTTGAGATGTCCTGCGACACAGACACGACAAACAAACAAGAAGACGTTTGGCAGATTTGAGACCTCAAAAATAATTGCTGGTTGAATTCAATGACCAAATATGGCAACTCCTCTTCCAAATGTCAAGTGAATCAGATGAAAATTGACAGTTTTAGAAATTTGGCCTATGTTGTTGACCTTTTGTCGACGTGACCTCAAAATAATTCGACCCGTTGAATCAGTGGCCTGAAATATAAATGCCTCTTCAAATTTCCAGTCAATCGATGAAAATTGAGGATTTTAGAAATCTCACCTAAGTCGTTGACCTTTGGGCCGACGTTGACCTTTGACCTCAAAAACAATAGGCTTCTTCCTCATGACAAACTGGAGCACGTGGTGAAGTTTCGTGAAGATCGGTTAAAAAAAATAATTGCGACCTGTCGGCGAAAAACAATAATTGAGGAAAGAGAGAAAACACAGCGTCCTTCACCTTCGGCGGTGGAGGTCAACAAGGAACTCTGACCCAATAAGAGGACATTTGGCCATCATGCCTGTGCTGCACCAACGCCAGGGGGCGGGGGGGGGGGGTGTCCCACATTGACCATCAGATTGCTATCGCTTGCGGCTTGTCAAGCAAGCCGTTCCTTAACAATTTCATTGGAGTGGCTTAAGCCGCTTGGCAAGCGCTCTGCAAGCTGCTTGGTGATGGAACACACTAACAAGCTCCGTAAATGTTACAACTCCTGCCAATATCCGTTTCCCCCCTTAATAAAACAGAGGTTTTCCGATATTTTAACCCACGTGCTCTTTTCTGACATGCTTCTCGGAGCAAAGGAGACAAATTCCCCAGAGGTAGTGATCCCCCTTAATTTAAATAACCGTCCAAATAAGGAGCGAGCTCGCGGGAAACTCCTCTCCTCCTCTTCTTCTTCATCATCACGTGACCATCATATTATCATTCAAATTACATCTGCAGACGTGAGAAAAAAAAATCTCTTCCGATGAACTCCCAATTAACCGAAAATAACATTTTTCCCGAACATTAAAATGACTTCGAGGCGTAATTCTCTTTGGGGGAAAAAAAAAATAATGGACGACGAGAGACGAGCGGAAATGAGTCGCGAAACGTCCGGAAGAACACGCGTCGTGATTGGACCGCCGGTATGTTCCGTTGACCAATAGAATTTGAAGTCCTAAGCGGTTGTTTTTTTGTTGTTGCGTAACGATCCTCCGTCATGGCGACAAGGAAGCGTTGGATTTCTTCCCTCCCATTACAAGATTGGCGGATTGGCGAACAGAAGCAGCGGACTTCCAACCGCGTCGCCAGTTTCGCGCAGTATAAGAATCCTCGAGACGACTTTCCCGCCGGCACGGACTTCGAACCCCGGTTCTGGAGGATTCTTTCGCGTCGTCGTGAAGGACACGTTCACCTGTCAGATGCGCCACCGCCTTCTCAAGTGTCTCATCCCGCGCTCGGTGGTCTCTCGGAACGCTCCGGTGATCGCCGCGCCTCCGTGTGCACCGAGACTGCTCCCTCCCTCGCTGCAGCTACTCCTAGTCAGTGGCTGATCCTGTGTTTCACCTCGTGGACAACAAGTACGACTTCCACTGTCTGTACGAAAGATTTTTACCTCGTTCGGCTTCGACAACCTCATCCGTAAGTGTTCACCTGTTGTACCGCTCACGCGCAGGAAGGACGTGAACGCTTTCGCGTTCAGAAGCTGCTGCGGATCATGTCCGCCCATGGCTCAACCCCCAGCTCCACCTTCAGGGCCTCCTGTCGCTCTACAAGACCTACCGCCCTGAATACGTGTCCCTGTCCGTGCCGATTGACGTCAGGAATTGCTTCCCCTCGGTGGATCGAGCCTGGGCTCATTCATCAACCTGATCCAGGTGAAGCATTCCGTCAAATGTGGCGTCCAACGACAAGTGGCCCTCAAGGTGCCGGTCTCTTGAGAAGAGCTCACCCGCAAGAGAGAGCGGATCTTGCGCCCGTGACCTACCGCAGGGTCTTTCAACGAACCCCCGGCGGGGAGTCCTCCGCCGGCTTCACCTTCACGATGTGTGGGAGTTGCTGGGAAAACCCCGGACGACGTCGACATGACCGATCGGCTGAGCTCCCTCTTCGCTCGCCGTTTTACGCTGTGCCGTCTGACGCTCCATGAGCGACGTGAAGGGATGCGCATCGACTATTCCATCGTTCACGTTCTTCAGCATGAGTTCTGAACGACGACGTCACGAACTCGCGCACCTTGAGAGTGCAGGGAGGTTCCTGGACGCGTCGTGCGGGCGCAGGATACCTGAAGGAGTGTCTCCCCGGCATTGAGCATTTTCTTTCAGGTGGACTGCACGTTTGGGACGGAGAGACTCCCGGCTACAAACCCTGAATCTGCTTGCCCAGGTTCCTCTGTGTGAATCCTCCGAGCTGAAGAGGAAGTTCCTGAAACCGCTTTCTCTGCTGATGATGACTTCTTCGATCCACCTGAAATTGCCGTTTTGAAGTCGCTCAACAAACTGCTCCTGAATTGCCAAACGCGTGACCTGCCCAAACTCCAACCCAGCTGATGAGCCCCGACAACCTCGAGACCAGGGTGGCGTGGAGGCAAGGAGATGCGGTCGTTGCCGTGATCTCCTTTGTGGATGAGAATCAAAGTCGTGTTGCAGCAAGAGGGATACAGCGCTTTGTTGATCCCTTCCTGCTGTCCTCTATCAGACGGGCGAGAGCTTTGGCCCCGGTTAGATCGACAATATATATGATCATGCCGGATTGCATGATCTACCCATCCTTTTTGACGTACGCTCTTCTTGCCTGAATCGTCTTTGCCAGATTTGTGGCAGTTACCGGACAACCTCATCACGCGAAGTCGACGCTGCTCTTCAGAGGTCGACATGCCCCGGGAAACTCAGCATGGCATTGCACACTCACACACCGGTTTGTGGCAGCGAATGATGGGATGCATTTGGAAAGGTCTTGCTTTCACGGTAAACCAGGGCTTGGCTGTTTCGTGGACAGCAGTCCTGCAGTCTACCTCGAGCTTTTTGCCTGTAATTTGACGTGCCACCCTCTGCTCTTGGGCTTTGCGATTGGTTACATCGACGCCAACGTTTGGCCGATCAGAAATACTGTTCAAGAGATCTTGAGAGAATAAAGGGCCCGGAGATAGAGCGATTCTTCAGTTACTGTGCATGAACAAGGGTTGACAGTCTGCCGCTGCTGCTGCAGAAAACCATTCGCAACTGAAGTCCTCGAGGTCAATTGACTGGCTTCCAACTTTTAATTCCAAGACCTGAGTTTGTTCGAAAACCAACTCGGATGTGCTACTATTACAGTGGTCCTACTCTCGTAGTGATTATAACAAGAAGCCTTAACGTAGAATAAAATATGCATTCACTAACACTCATGTTCTTTGGTTATGCTTTTACCACATTATAGAAAAGCTTCCATGGGACTTTTATCGTAGTTCTCAAGTCTCCATCAACGAGTTTAAAGTACTTTGGTTTTGTTTATCGACAATTGTTTGTAAATAACGTGAGACTGAAAAATGACGTCGTTATTTTATGTATCACGAGACGACCGCTGAACCCGTGTGAAGGTTGATAAAAAAAAAATCATTTCAAAAAAAAAGATAATAAAGATAGCTCCAGCGAACTATACCGCTGAGGTTGTTTGCATTGATCAAATCCCGAAGAGTACTTGACTGAATCGGGAATTTATTTTTAATATTTTTTTTCCGTTGCCCGATTTGAAATAAACTTGATACTGCACACCGCAGGTGAATGGTGAGTAAGTGGCCGAAAATTTTGCGCTATCATGTACCGTTTTGGCTGTGTTTCGGGAACATACAAACGTACCATACATTCACCATCCAAAATGAGAGTGTTAGTAATATATAGATAGATTAGCTCATCCCCTTGCAGATTGTCTGTCTTGTCTGCTCTGTCTGCCGGTCTGTCCGGGCCGTAAGCTTTTTTTTGTGTTTTTTAAACATTTGAGCTTTTCATCACAATTTTCAAACAACAGGTTTGTTATGAAAATATGGAGAAGACAAAGAATTGTCAAAATGTCAAGTCACATAAAATGATCAAATGTTCATCAAATTGACCTGAAATTTTAAGAATTTGCGTATTTGCTTCTGAATGGTTCACGCAATGAAAGCAAGAAGGTATTGTTTTTTTTGATTGTTTTAAAAAAATTTTTTTTCTTTTTTATTAAGATCAAAAGGTCAAGCCTGCGTGAATATCAATGTGGTGTTAGTGGCCCAATTCATCGAGTGTACGGTAACCTGTTCTTGTCAGGTCCAACAATTGTCCATTTCCTCTCGATTGACTTGAATTTGAGCAGTGTTAGCACATTGGGTCACTGAAGCCCATTGCTTTTGAGGTCAAAAGGTCAAGGTGCCTAAAATCGTCAATCTTTTTGTATTTTTTTTTCTTTGGCATTATATGCCTGTTATGTTTAGCTAACAGAAGACACGGACAGTTTAGCTTTAGTTTAGCTTTTGCGGACATGGACAGGTTTTTGTATTTTCAGATGCTTTCTCGTTTGTTTGAGTTCGGTCGCGTTGTGGTTAGAGTACCCGCTCCAAGTCGTTGGTTAAAATCCGTCTGAGTCATATAAAGCTTTAAAATATGGTGCGTGCTGCACCCTCACTTGACATTCAGCATTTCAGAGGATAAGCACGGACAACGCTCAGTGGGCAAACGGCAAACCACCCAGTTGCCAAGAAACGGCTTCGGCAGCACTAACGCTCTGTAAAGAGTATGGTAAAACTTTACGTTTAAAAAATTTTTTTTGAAGTTTAAATATGTTTCAACTCTGAGTGTAGTGGTAGAATTGATTGAATCAGAATAATTACTTATGCTTGGGCTCGTTGGATAGCTGTGTAGGATACGGGATATGCATTCACCTAGGTTTTGTTGCTGTAAACTGTCACCCTGCTGTCTCACAGGTATGGTGCTGCACAGGGTGATGCGTGGCGTCGCGTGTATTGGATAAACGTTCATCTCCGGCATTAGCAGGTGGACATTAAACGTCATGCGGGATCTTTCGCAACGAGGCGGGGAGCTATTGTCGGCATTGTGTGAAAAATGTTACAAATTCTTGCCTGAGCTTTGGCAGATTGAGGAAAAGCTTCATGGGTATTTTATCGTAATTATAGTCTCTATAAACAGTATAAAATATTTTGTGTGTTTTCATTTAATTGTGACGTCAGAATTGATGGAACACAAGGATAGGTGGAAAGACATTCTCACTTTCATGTTGATCGAATTGGCTCATCCAGGTGCTTAAACTTTCCACCTTGTAGACTCGACATGAGCAGACACCCATATTTTTAAGATCCTCCGTGGAGGATCTCTAGTGTTACTCACGTTGTTGTTCTTCATCTTCTTCTTGTGACTTTTTGTTTCACACCTACAGTTTTCATCGAAACTTCCTGAAACTGGCATATATATGTAAAAAATACCCTGCGCAGACAGTAACCATCTCCGATTTTGAAAATTCCTCCTAGAAAAAAAAGTATGACTCCAAAACATCTCCGCTAACGAATCGCCCAAAAAATTATCTCTGAAACTAGGCAAGCTTTTTCAATTCTGTTTGTGGGAATCGAACAGGGCATTAGCAGAGATAATTCCCGCACATAATGATACATCATACTATAGGTCATATCAATTTTTATGACGTCATTCCTATTTTTTGACGTTTTTTGTTTTCACAACCCAGAGTTTCATCGATCTTCGTGAAACTTCCATGTATATGCAGAAAGCCCACGCGCAGGCAGTAACCATCTCCAATTTTGGAAATCTTCTTAGAAAAAAGGTTGACGTCATAATATCGCCGCTAATGGAAATCGCCTATACCATTATCTCGAAACTAGGCAAGCTGTTTGGAATTTGTTTTGCGGGAATCAAGCCGGGCCAATAGCAACAGATAATTTATCGCAAACCTGATGACATCACAATGACGTCATATTCGTTTTTTGACGTCATCATTAAGAGGACGAGGATCTTGGCTCATTTGAGCTTGTTTTTTATATATGAATTGCAAGGACACTGGTCATAGACAAAGGACAAATGGTACGTGTGGATTTTGAACTTGGGACCCCGTCAACACAAGACCCCTAAAGATTCTTCCTGTTTTTCCCTGCACCAGTTGCTTTTTCACAACCTCGACTCACTAGTCGGTAGATTCAGGAAAGTCCGGGATTTAAGTAACAGAATCCACGGAATTGTTCATCTGTCGTAAAATAATTTTTGATTCGACATCTACTATGAATGTATGAGGTGTGTGAGGTGTTTTTTTTTTGTGGAGTTGTAATGTACAATGTGATGCTACCAAAAAATAATCTCATGACCTCCTGAGTTGATTTGGCTAATTAAACGCAAAGAAACCAGAATAATTCCCATGTTTTAAGGGCACGCCATGTTGAGTGTATTGATCAGCTTAATAGGTCCTTCCACGCCCTGGCATTCTAATTACAAATAAATATAAAACTGTGATAACGTTGTAACAAATCATATATTAATTAGTCATTAATATTACAACAGTAATTAGTAATCATATATAATGCCCGCCGGGCCCACTTGTCGGATAAACGATGAAGCGTTCGAACGGAAATTCTC
>CM068952.1:74694250-74717708 GCA_035128595.1 Eptatretus atami
TGGTACTGATTGAGTTTGTGGTACTGATTGAGTTTGTGGTCTGATATCCAAGATGTCATTGATTTTGTACCTTTACACGTCAGCTGCAGTAAATTTTGCTGCCACAGGTGTGATGGTCCCAACGTGGTTTTTATATTCAGGCTTTCTTTCACTTGGCAGAGTACCTGACCCCCTGTACCTACCTGGATCCTCCGGTCATTCTGCGTCACCAAGACCACCACCTGTACCCCCGCGACCTGCACGACGTCATTACCCGGCAGTATCGACATACCGCCCTCCTCTCACTTCGTACGGCCACCCGAGCGGTTACGGTTTATACGGAAGCAATGCATACGATGGTTACAACCCTTACCTCTCCAATTACAGGTAACTATGAGTGTGCGTTTTATCTTATTGTTTCCCTCTTTTGTTGGAAACCCCACTGGGTTGGATAGAAATCCCGATAGACAGAAATAATCAAATGATAGACAGCATGCTGTCCTTCACAAACATATTGCATGTCCATATGAGTGTCGATGAGGACGTGAAATGAAGAGGAACGCGTGAAAAAGGGTTCTTTTGTAACGCCTTCTTGTTGCTGTTGCTGTTGTGGATGTGGTTTATGTTTATGCTCTTTCTGTGTGCTGTGCTATTATATTGTTATGGATTTCAGAATCCGGTCTGATGAATGCATCCACACATCCAGGTCCTCAGACAATTATTTCCGTTAAATGCATGTTCAGATCTGCCCCATCCCCATGTTAGTGGGACTTTAATTGTGATAGCGTTGAGAGGGGTAAGGATAGATCCTCTTGCTTATGGGTGAAGTTTTTTTTCTTTCAACAGACACGTTCACACACGCAATTATTTCCTTAAATACATGTTCAGAGTTGCCCCATATCCCCATGTCTAGTGGGATCATTTAATTGTAACATTAATTGTGTGCGTTGAGAAGGGTTAAAGGATAGATCCCTCTCTTATTGGGAAGTTTATTTCTTTACGACGACCAGACGTCACACACATTTCTTTCGCGAGCTCTGAAGCCCGCCACTCATTTTTCCTCAGAACATTTCTATCGCGGAGCTCCGGACGCCCGCTCTTTTTTGAGAGCGCATACGGGTTCCGTCCCCCATGGTAGCCATGCCCAGTGGGAAGGGTGAGCTTGGCGCGGACGGCATCCCGCGGAGACGGCCCGGGATATAAAACACGCGAGAGAAAGCGTGCAGGTACGTTCTGTGAAGAGAGAGACTCCTGAGATATAAAAAGTGGGAAAAGCAAAAGAGGACGTTCTGAGAGGTAGAGAAAAGTCAGAAGAAAAAAAAAACTTAGAAAGAAAAGTGAGGAGAGACAAGGAGGGAAAAAAGCGTTCTGAAGAGAAAAGCGTGAGGAGAGGAAAGTGAAAGGGAGAGGAAAAAGTAAAGGGCGGAGAAGCGACCACAAGAAGCGGGTGTCTGACCAGCGCGGGCGAGACAATTTGCCTTCGCGAGTGCTTCAGCAGCGAGCGTGTGGTGCGCATGTGGGTGTGAGCGCGCCGCCACAAGTGAGGCACGGATCGATCACCAACCACCGGGTCTAAACCCGTCCACGGCGATCTCGTGCCTTCCAGACGTCGACTGGCGTTTCAAGGCTGTTGCCCGCGAGATGGTGCCGCAAAGGCTGGGTGCTGGCGACGGACGTGACATGCACGCACGCATTTCAGGACGTTTTGGCTTCCGGGACGGACTCTCTGGTCGAGGCGAGACGTATTCCGCCTCCCTTCCCACTGGAATGATCTGTTGGGTACCGTTGTCTGCGTTTAGCTGTAAGTGGAACCCCCGATAAAGATCTGCTCTTTGTCTCTTTTCCTGGAATTTTGATTGATTTTGCTTTGAAATTCATTCTTTATTTACTCAGCAAGAAAAAGTTTTTTATTTATTTATTTTTATTCATTAATAGATTATTTGTGGGATTTCCAACGCTTCTGTGTTTGTCCTTTCTTCTATTGGTCTAGCATTGTTCGAACGAGATTAGAGTGGGAGTAATTACCACAGATTTGACCAAAAATCGTCGGCACGCACCAGCGGTTAAAACGCACGGCCGCCCTAATTAAAATCTAATCGGATAATATTGTGTGATTTGCCGAGGCGCGCTCCCCGCTCAGAACCACGTGACCTCTAGTTAAAATGGAATAATTAGACTACGGACATGGAACTCGTGGTTGACTGGGTAGCGTTCGTGTTTCTAAAAAACCCACCATACCACATTTAATTGTGAGCGGTAGCCCAGTTCGGCTCTACGAGGACAACCGCGGATTAATCCCCTGGATGCAAGTGGTGTCTCGGTATCAGGGCCGAACAATATATTTTCCATCGGGTTTCCATCGTGACCGTTGCATCCCACATTCCTGGTACGTTCGGTTGTCTGCCATATACGGAGGAGAAGGCCCGGAGATGATACTAAGGTTAACCTGCAAAAGTAGTTTGTGAAATGGGTTTTAGAATCATCACACGCATTTAAACAACAATGCACCAATGATCATTTTTACCCTCATTGTTTACCTTCGCCGAGGAGAGGATATTGGCATTTCGGTCCCGTTTGTTTGTTTGTTTTGTTGTCCGCACAAACTTTCGTTGTTTTCTCCAGCAACCGCTTGTCCGGATTTGAGCGAAACTTTCACCACAGGCAGAGACCTACTCATGTAGAATGGTTTAATGATTATGACGTATAGTCACGTGGTGTGGTAGCCATGTTTGAAAATTGGTAAAAAAAAACTTTTGGACCGTCTTATCTTGAAACTACACCAAGGGAAAAATTGACACTTGGCCGTGGCAAGTACTACTCATGCGGGTGTGTGTTTTTTATAATGACGTCAATACGGTGCCTTCGTTGTGATGTCATTGCATATGTACAACGCTACATCTGATCAGTATGAAAAGTTTGAGGGTCATCGTAGGTATATAATGGTGTCCATAGAAAAAATGAAAGATTGATGTCATCGGTTCACGGATTTATGGCAGCCATATATATTGTGTGTGTGTATATAATATATATTATATATATATATATGTATATATATAATCTTCTATCCTATAATTCTAGAGTGTGTGTGTGGTGTGTGTGTGACCGCTGTTTCTCGACACACCACTGGTCCGTTTAATTGAAACTTGCAGGTATATTGCTGGGGACCTGAGTAATGTGCTTATTTAATCGGACAAGTGCTTCCAAGTTATGGCCATTTATTTACCAAAACAATAACAGGACACTGCTGCTGTCGTAGGCGTGGCCTGTGTAGTCTTTATTTTTTTTCTGGCACGACGTTTGAATATATATATTTTTTTTGCAGTACGGCCACGGCTTTTCTTCTCTTTGTGTTTTCCTTGCCGATGAACATTGCAAGAAAGGCAATACGTTGGCGCTCATGAATATTTGGCATTAAACTTAAATTGCGCATCAATCGGTAATGCGATATGCGAACTCTCCGGGACAGTGAGGACTTAACTTCCGGACTTCCGGATAGTCACGACTTACTGCATTCTTTACTCGATTTTTTTCTCGACTTCTGCTGTATTCCTTCTTTCTCGATTTCCATTACTTTCCTCGATTTCTGTACTTCTCGATTTCGTCGAGAAATTATAGAGAGATAAACACAATGCCCCAACCAGCTCGTCGTGTTACGAGAGCAAAGGAACGAAGCTGCGCGTCATGCACGCGCAATGAAATCTGACAAAGAACGAAGCTGCGCTCGTTACACGTGACGCTACGCGCAGTGCAAAGGTGTCGTGCAGAAGAAATGGATGAACGAACGAGCTGACTCGTTTATCACGCGACGCTAACACGTGTGACAAAGGCGTCGTGCAGCTGAAACGGATGAGAACGAGTGCTCGCATGGGCAGACAACTATGGAGCGCGAGGCAAGGCGCGTGCGAAGAAAGGATGAAGAACGAGCTGCTCGCTGCAGACAACACTGGACACAGGCAAGGGCGTCGGTTGCTGAAACGGATGAAGAACGAGCTGCTCGCTTGGCAGACAACACGACGCGAGGCAAGGCGTCGTGCTGCTTGAAACGGATGAAGCAACGAGCTGCTCGCGTTGACAGCGACGCTACGCGCGCATTCGTGCAGAAGAAACGATGAAGAACGAGCTGCTCGCTTGGCAGACAACACTGGCACGCGAGGTAAGGCGTCGTGCGCTGCTGAAACAGTATGAAGAACGAGCTGCTCGCCTTGACACGCGACGCTAGCGCGTGACAAGGCGTCGTGCAGAAGAAAACGGAATGAAGAACGAGCTGCTGCGCTTGCAGACAACACTGGCGCGAGGGCAAGGCGTCGTGTTGCTGAAACGGATGAAGACGAGCTGCGTCGCTTGGCAGGACAACACTTGGACGCGAAGGCAAGGCGTCGTGCTGCCTGAAACGGATTGAAAGAACGAGCTGCTCGCATTGGACACGCCGACGCTACGCGCGCATCGGCAGAAAAGAGGGATTGCAAGAACGAGCTGCTCGTTGGCAGACAACACTGGACGCGAGGTAAGGCGTCCGTGCTGCTGAACAGATGAAGAACGAGCTGCTCGCTTGACACGCGACGCTCCGCGCACTGCGTGCAGAAGAAACGGATGAAGAACGAGCTGCTCGCTTGGCAGACAACACTGGACGCTGAGGCAAGGCTCGTCGTTGCTTGAAACGGGATGAAAGAACGGCTGCTCGTTGCAGACAACAACGTGAAGCGCGAGGCAAGGCGTCGTGCTGCTGAAACGGATTGAAGAACGAGCTGCTCGCCTTGTACAACGCGGACGCTACGCCGCGCATCGTGCAGAGAAAGGGATGAAGAATGAGCTGCTCGCTTTGGCAGACAACACTGGAGCGGGTATGGCGTCGGCTGCTGAAACAGATGAAGAACGAGCTGCCTCGCTTGACACGCAGCGCTAAGCGCAGACATCGTGCAGAAGAAACGGATGAAGAACTGAGCTGCTCGCTTGGCAGACAACACTTGGACGCGAGGTAAGGCGTCGTGCTGCTGAAACAGATGAAGAACGAGCTGCTCGCTTGACACGGCACGCTACCGCGCGCATCGTGCAGAGAAACGGATGAAGAACGATGCTGCTCGCTTGGGGCAGACAACACTGGTAACGCGAGAAAGGCGTCGTGTTGCTGAAACGGATGAAGAACGAGCTGCTCGCTTGGCAGACAACACTGGACGCGAGTGCAAGGTGTGTGCTTGCTGAAACGGATTGAAGACGAAAGCTGCTCGCTTGACACGCGACGCTACGCGCGCATCGTGCAGAAGAAACGGATGAAGAACGAGCTGCTCCGCTTGGCAGACAACCACTGGAACGCGAGGTAAGGCCTCGTGCTGCTGAAACAGATGAACGAGAGCTGCCGCTGACACGTGACGCTACGCGCGTGACAAGGCGTCCGTGCAGAAGAAAGGTCATTGAAGAACGAGCTGCTGCTTGGCAGACAAACACTGGAACGCGAGGCAACGCGTCGTGTTGCTGGAAAAGGATGAAGAACGAGCTTGCTCGCTTGGCAGACAACCTGGACTGCGAGGCAAGGCGATCGTGCTGCTGAAACGGATGAAGACGAGACTGCTGCTTGACACGCGACGCTACGCGCGCATCGTGCAGAAGAAAACGGATGAAGAACGAGCGCTCGCTGGCAGACAACACTGGACGCGAGTAGGCGTCATGCGCTGAAACGATGAAGACGAGCTGCTCGCTTGGCACGCCGACGCTACACTTGATATTGTGCTTTATCTTTTTAGCCCATCCTCTCACATGCATGCTGACATTCGTACACGGCACTCACCACTTCCGATAGTGATGACTGCTGTATTTCAATAATTGTCTGATTTCTTATCCGCATTTATAGATAAACACAATGCCCCAATCCAGATCGTGTCGTTTACGAGAGCGAAGGAACGGCCTGTGTTGTTGTTTTGAAAGTTTTCTTTTTTGGGGTTTGCCACGTAGGCCACGTCACGTACGGCACGCTGGAGAGCGAAGGATACGGACTGTGCAGGTTGTTGTTTTTGCTCATGGTTTGAATGTTTTTTATTTATTTTATTTTTTATTATTTTTTTTGCACATACGGCAGCGTATACTAGTGTTAATTAAACCTTAAAATTCTTCTTTGATAGTGGCTGAACAGGGAATCGAGAGTGAAACTTTACTACATATGGACTGCCTGTCCATGAAGAACAAAAGCGTTCACACATATGTATAGGTCACTGGATTTGGCAGCATTATTTATAGTTGCTCTAAAACGGCGAAACGATATTCTTCTTCAGTACAGATGGGACAGAGAGCGAGGGGAAATTAACACAATGTTCCCCAGCATGGGTGTACAAGTTATGAAGTAATAATTGACTGATGAGGTCAACGTGAGTTTGCGCAGCCATATTGGTTATTGTAAAGAAAATATTAAATGAGTTTTCTTTGGAACCGTTAAATCGATCGATCGTGAAGGTTCACAATATTAATCTTATAGTAATGGGGAATACAAGTTTTAATTTCAAACTTGATCAGCCACATGGTCTGGTAACTAGAATATATATTTTTTGATTTGGGTCTTTTTAGTTATTTATCTATTATTATATATTATTAATTTTGAATAAGGCTCACTTAAGGCTTGTGCCTGGATGGGTTCTGAGGGTGGAGGATAGCAGCTGAAATGTGAATCTATCAGGTTTACTCCTGATAACTTACTCTTTGCCTTTTTGCTTGTTGGTGGGTTTCCTTCTGATTGCTCTAATGCAGGAATGACCTATTTGGTCTATCCATTTGATATGAGTTGAATCTTATATTTTTAATCCCATTCTTAAATTCAATTGCATAATAATAAAAAAACTCATGGGGTCAGGGTCAGGTGTCCAATCAAGCCGAGACGTTTTGGTTACCGGTCAATCACTGCCAGCAGTTTAATTAAGCAGTTCTAGTTATGTCTATGAATTACGTAACTAACGCTAAACACAAACACCACACAAATACAATTCCACAAAACTACACAACATCACACAAAGAAGTCCTGGTAAGGAGGTCTGCATTCTGTTGATTGCTCTTTTTCTTCGTATACTTTCTTTGTTCTTTCTCGTCTCTGCCAAAGTTTTGCGTCTCTCTCCGTTTGTGATCCCCCACTCCTCCCTCTCCAGGTTTCTAGCAGGCGTGCATGATTTTTGTCCACCATCAACCCTCTTTCTGTTGAGAAACTTCAAATCCACAATCGACGTGCTCACTCCCTCCACTCATTCGTTCTATTCCCCCCCCCCCCCCCCCCGTGCCTACCTTGTGGAACAAACTACCACACTCTTTCATCTATTCTTCCACACCATGCATCTCCTCTATCTGCTTTCCTCCCAACATCCCTTATTTGTCCAGATCTCCCTCTTTTGTCCTCAATCCTACTGTTGTTGTATCTCCACTCTCTATGGTCCTCTTTGTTCTGTTGACCTTTGATCCATTCAGTGGGCAAGCTGTCAACGAGTCTTGACCTTGTATACAAAAACAACAACAAAAAAGTTTGGCAGTACTGCTCATTTTCTGTGCTAGTGCCTGTCAACTTTATAACTAGAAATCGGCATTTGTAAAGCACATAACCTCTACCAGGTAAAACGCGTCTACGTTTTGTATCCCACTAAATAGGCTGAGTGTGGACCTGAAACCAAAATCAATCTGCTTTTCTTATCACCTAACCAACTCGGTCTACCAAGTTTTTTTTTTGTGTGCATATCTTGTGTCCGCAACTTTTTAAGATATCATAGCTATATATAGTTGTTAACCCGTCTACAATTGGTGAGAATCGCTTAAGATTTTTTTTTTAAAATGCGTATTCCTGATCCAGATTTTTGGATCTTTCACCAAATCAAATTGATCTTCTTGTTTACAACGCCTGACCTATCTTGGCAAGTGTCCATCCATATCATAACTTTTGAAACCATCCAAAAGATTATGAATCCAAAGGATTCTTTTTAGAATCCAAAAGATTATGGATGAACTCCATCATACTTTTTGAGATATTGGTGCTTTATCCTTTTTAGCCCTATCTCTCAATGGTGAAGAATCATTAAAAAAATTAAACAATTCTCGTACTCCGGAACCGCATTCAGATCTTCAACCAAATCGGAATCAATTTGTCCTTGCGGCACACCCAACCTGTCCACCAAGTTTCGTCCGAATCCGTCCACAACTTTTTTGAGATATTCTGTAACACACACAGACAGACAGAAGGAGTGAAGACATAACCTTCCTTCACTTCGGTGGTGGAGGTAAAAACAGATTTATCTCCCCTACGGATTCCAAGGGGACTATGGTTTTGCAATCCGTCCTGTCCAGTGTGGTTTTTTTTTCTGATCACCCCACATTCCTTTAACATATTTAACTGAAACTTGGTGCATTGGTTTTATCATTATAACTTACAGACCGAGTTCCGAGTTTCAGAGGCATTTCGTCCATTTTTTACACAGTTATGTCATTTTTAAACATCAAGAATATCACATATTATACATGGGTCATGTTCTGGCTGCCCAGACTGCACTGCTTTACACTCATTGGTGGAACAGCTGGCCTGACTCCAACCCAAAAAAATCATGCACAGCATTGCATGGAGGCAGTGTACAGATTGGCAGGGAGGCCTCAGGCCTTAGGCCTGGTTGTTAGTCACGCCAAAGTGGAATTGGAATGATCCAGATTTAATAACCATAATTATTATATGTGAATATAAGCGGCGGGACGCATGTCGGGGTTTTTGTTTTATGATTATTAGTTTTATTATTTTTCCGACGCCGAACGCACCATTATACTCCGTCTAAAGGCAAATAAACGAACATTCATTGGGGACCGGTAGGGGAACATGTATTGCAAAGGAATCTCTCACTCTATGTATAATTTTACACAATGTGATTTTACAAATGATGTAGTTTGCAGATATATTAAATACCATAGTACTCATGCATTACGGTCGGGGTGGCAAAACCTAATTCTCACTCTTCTTTGTATATATTTTTACCAATTGATTTACAAATGATGTAGTTTGACATATATTTACATACGCATCCAGTTGTTCGTCATTACGCGTCGGTTGGCAAAGCAATTTCTCTCACTCCTTCCTTGTATATATTTTAACACAATGTGATTTTAACAAATGTAGTTGTTTGAGAGTATTTTAATAACATCGTACTCGGTCATTTACGTCGGTGGCAAAGCAATTCTCACTCTTCTTGTATATATCTTTAACACATGTGATCTGTACAAAGTGATAGTAGTTGTGAGATATATTTAATACCATCAGTACTCGGTCATGTACGGGTCGGTGGCAAAAAGCATTCTCACCTTCGTTGTAATATTTTCACGAATGTGAATTGTACAGAATTGATGTAGTTTTGAGGATATGATTTAATCCGATCGAGTACTCATCATACGGTCGTGGCAAAGCAATTCTCACCTCTTCTTGTATATATTTTACACGGAATGTGATGTAAAATGATGTAGTTTTGAGATATATTTTAATACCATCATGTTTCATCATTACGGTCGGGTGGCGAAAGCATTGCCTGCACTCTTCTTGTTATATATTTTACACAATGTGATCTTACAAACTGATGTAAAGTTTGAGGATATTTTAATACCATGCATACTCGTCATTACCGGTCGGTGGCAAGCCAATTCTCACTCTTCTTGTATATATTTTAACAATGTTTGATTAACAAATGATGTAGTTTGAAATATATTTATACCATCAGTACTCTTCATTACGGTTGGTGGGCAAACAGTCAATTCTCACTCTTCTTGTATTATTTTACACATGTGATAACAAATGTTAGTTTGAGATTATTTATACCATCAGTACTCTCGTCATGTACGGTCGTGCAAAGCAATTCTCACTCTTCTTGTATATATTCTTACACAATGTGATTTACGAATGATGTTAGTTTGAAGATCATATTTAATACCATCAGTATGCAATGCAATTTACGGTCGGGGACCAAAGCAATTCTCACTCTTCTTGTATATATTTTACACAATGTGATTTACAAATGATGTAGTTTGAGATATTTTTAATACATCAGTACTCATCATTACGGTCGGTGGCAAAGCAATTTCTCACTCTTCTTGTATATATTTTACAGCAATGTATTTACAAATGATGTAGTTTGAGATAATTTAATACCATCAGTACTCTCGTCATTACGGTCCGGTTGGCAAAGCATTCTCACTCTTCTTTGAGATATATTTTTACACAATTGTGATTAACAAATGATGTAGTTTTGAGATATATTTAATAACCATCAGTACTCAATCATTACGGTCGGGTGGAAAGCAATTCTCATCTTCTTGTAATATATTTTACACAATGGGATTAACAAATGATGCTAAGTTTGGGATATATTTAATACCATCAGTACTTTCGTCATTCAGGTCGGGGGGTGGCAAAGCAATTCTCACTCTTCTTGTATATATTTTACACAATGTGATTTACAAATGATGTAGTCTTGAGATATATTTAATACCATCAGTTCATCATTAACGGTCGGTGGCAAAGCAAATTCTCACTCTTCTTGTATATATTTTACACAATGTGATTTACAAATGATGTCAGTTTGAGATAATATTTAATACCATCAGTTTTCATCATTACGGTCGGTGGCCAAAGCACCAATTCTCATCTTTTGTATATAATTTTACACAATGTGATTTACAAATGATGTAGTTTGAGATATATTAGATACCATCAGTCTTCGTCATTTACGCGGTCTGTGGCAAAACATTTCACTTTTCTTGTGTATATTTTACACAATGTGAGTTACAAATGATGTAGTTTGAGATATAGTTTAATACATCAGTACTCGTCATTAGGTCGGCTGGGCAAAACAATTCTTCACTTTCCTTGTGTATATTTTACACAATGTGGAGTTACAAATGATGTATTTGAGATATATTTTAATACATCAGTATCGTCATTACTAGTCTGTGGGCAAAGCAATTCTCACTCTTCTTGTATATATTTTACACAATGTGATTTATCAAATGATGTACGTTTGAGATTATATTTTAATACCATCAGTACTCGTCATTACGTCTGTGGCAAAACATTCTCACTCTTCTTGTGTATATTTTTACACAATGGTGAGTTACAAATGATGTAGTTTGAGATATATTTAATACATCAGTACTCATTATTACGGTCGTGGAAAGCATTTCTCAATCTTCTTGTATATATTTTACACAATGTGATTAACAAATGATGTAGTTTGAGATATATTTAATAACCATCAGTTCATCATTATCGGTTCTGTGGCAAAGCAATTCTCACTCTTCTTGTAATATATTTTACACAATGTGATTTACAAATGATGTAGTTTGAGATATATTTAATACTCATCAGTACTCGTCATGTACGGTCTGTGCAGAAGCAAGTTCTCACTCTTCCTTGGATATATTTTACACAATGTGAATTTACAAATGAGTGTGTTTGAGATATATTTATACATCACGTATTCATCATTACGGTCAGTATGGCAAGCAATCTCAGTCTCTTGTTATATAATTGTTATCACAGTGATTTACAAATGATGTAGTTTTGAGGATTCTATTTAATACATCAGTACTCCTCATTAGGTGTGGCAAAGCAATTCTCACTCTTCTTGTATATTATCTTTACACAATGTGATTTACAATGATGTAGTTTTGAGATATATTTAATACATAGTACTGCGTCATTACGGTCTGTGGCAAAGTCAATCTCAATCTTCTTGGATATATTTTGACACAATGTGGATTAACAAATGATGTAGTTTGAGATATATTCTAATACCATCAAGTACTCATCATTAAGGGGTCAGGTGGAAAGCAATTCTCACTCTTGTATAGTATTTACCAGTGATTTACAATGCGATGTAGTTTGGATTTATTTATACCATCAGTACTCTCATTACGGTCGGTGGCTTAGCAATTCTACTCTTTCTTGTAAATAATTTTATACGAACAATGTGAGTTTACAAATGGATGGTAGTTTGAGATATATTTAATTACCATCAGTACTTGTATTACGGTCGGTGGCAAAAACAATCTCACTCTGCTTGTGTATATTTTACACAATGGTGAAGTTACAAATGATGTCGTTTGAGATATTTTAATACCATCAGTATTCTGCTCATGGTACGGCTCGTGGCATAAGACAATTCTCACTCTTCTTGTGATATATTTTACACATGTGGATTTAAACAAAATGATGTAGATTTGAGATATATTAATGGACCATCAAGTACTCGTCATTCGGTCGGCGGCAAAACATTCTCACTCTTCTTGTATATATTTTAACACAATGTGATTTACAATGATGTAGGTGTTTGAGATAATATTTAATACCATGCAGTCTCATTTTAGGTTGGTGGCAAAGCAATTCGTCACTCGTTCTTGTAATATTTTTAACACAATGTGAGTTACAACATGTTGTTAGTTTGAGATATAATTTAATAATCAGTACTCCATTATTACGGTCGCTGGAAAGCAATTCTACTGCCTTCTTGTATATATTTACAACAATGTGAGTTTACAAATGATGGTAGTTTTGAGGATATATTTAATAGCCATCAGTACTCGCATTACCGGTCGGTGGCAAATCAATTCTCACTCTTCTATGTTAAATATTTTACACAACTGTGAATTTTACAAATGATGTAGTTTTGAGATATATTTTAATACCATCAGTACTGCGTTCATTTACGGTCGGTGGCAAAGCAATCTCGCACTCTTCTTGTATATTATTAGCACAATGTGATTTACAAAATGATGTAGTTGGGATATATTTTATACATCAGTACTACATCATTACGTCTGTGGCAAGCAATTCTCACTCTTCTTGTATATATTTTACACATGTTGAGTTACCAAATGATGTAGTTTTTGAGATTTATTTAATACCATCAGTACTCATTTTACGGTCGGTGGCAAGCAATTCTCACTCCTCTTGTATATATTTTACACAATGTGATTTACAAATGATGTAGTTTGAGATATATTTAATACATCAGTACTCATATTACGTTTCGGAGTGGCAAAGCATTCTGCACATCTTCTCTGTATATATTTTACACATGTGAGTTACAAAATGATGTAGTTTGAGATATTATTTAATACCATGCAGTACTCATTTTTACGGTCGGTGGCAAAGCAATTCTCACTTCTTGTATATATTTTAGCACAATGTATTTACAAATGACTGTAGTTTTGAGATATATTTAATCACGCATCAGTATCATTTTACGGTCGGTGCAAAACATTACCTCACTCTTCTTGTATATATTTTACAACAATGTGATTACAAATGATGTAGTTTGAGATATATTTATACCTCAGTACTGCTTCGTCATTACGTCGGCGGCAAACAATTCTCACTCTTCTTGTATATATTTCACAATCTGATTTTACAATGATGTAGTTTGGATATATTTAAATACCATCAGTCTCATTATTACGTCGTGGCAAAGCATTCTCATCTTCTTGTAATATATTTTACACATATGTGAGTTCAAATGATGTCGTTTTGAGATATATTCTAATACCATCAGTACTCATTATTACGGTCGGTGGCAAAGCAATCTCTCACTCTCTTGTATATATTTTCACACAATGTGATTTACAAATATGTAGTTTGAGATAATATTTAATACCATCAGTATCGTCATTAACGGTCGGTGGCAAAATCAATTCTCATCTTCTTGGTATATATTTTACAATGTTGAATTTACAATGATGTAGTTTGAGATATAATTTAATATCATCAGTTACTCGTCATTACGGTCGGTGGCAAAGCATTTCACTCTTCTGTATATATTTTAAGCACAATGTGATTTACAAAATGATGTAGTTTTGAGATATATTTAAATCATCAGTAACTCATCATTAACCGTCTGTGCGCAAAGCAATTCTCATCTTCTTGTATTATTTTACCAATGTGAGTTAAAAATGATGTTAGTTTGAGATATATTTAATACATCAGTACTCATTATTAGCGGTCGGTGGAAAGCAATTTCACTCTGCTTGTATATATTTTTTTACAACAATGTGATTTAGCAAATGGATGTAGTTTGAGATATATTTTAATACCATCAAGTATAATTATTACGTCGGTGGCAAATGCAATTCTCACTCTCTGTATATATTTACACAATGTGAAATTACAAATGATGTAGTTTGAATATATTTAATACATCAGTACTCGTCATTACGGTCGGTGGCAAAATAATTCTCACTCTTCTTGTATATATGTTACACCAATGTGATTTAATGATGTAGTTTGAGATATATTTAATACATCAGTACTCATCATTACGGTTCGTGCAGAGCGATTCTCACTCTTCTTGTTATATTTTAACACAATTGTGATTTACAAATGTTTATTTGAGATATATTTATACATCAGTAACTCCGTCATTACGGTCGGTGGCAAAAAATTCTCACCTCTTCTTGTATATATTTTACACAATGTGATTTAGCAAATGTGTAGTTTGAGATATATTTAATACCATCAGTATCATCATTCACGGTCTGTGGGCGCTGATTGTTTAGTGGTGGTTATGCGAGGTGTAGCCGCTGGGAAACGAGTCGCCGGCCTCCCAGCCTGCGAGCTGTTTACGTCAGGCTGAGGAGAGACAGCCACCCCTGCGTTCCAATCTCTTGGAGAGCATCGTGCATGCGTTCGGCTCTGTCAGCAATGGATGCTGGAAGCCACGTTTTCGTGCTTGTCCAACAGCTTCCGTGCTGTGCTTGATGTCCAGAGCATTTCAGCCGCAGCCGTGTCCCACTTTTGCCAGGGTTTTTTCTCAAGCATTCGCCCTCCGTTGTACGCTAAGGTAATTTGCCATTTTGCATACAATCGTTTCTTTCCTACAGAGGAAAACAATTTTGCAAGTTTTTGTTTCTTTCTTCTTTGTAATGGCAGCACACAACTGTGAATTTGCATCACATTCTTAGCTTGGGGTGGGGCGGGCATGGCTGTGCCTTTGATGTAACAGTGCCCCATGTAAGTTAGCAGCTAGGAGTTTGTTGAGTACTACAAAAGAGCAGGCTGTGGAAGACGATTCAATCATGGCAGTAAAGTTGTAGAAAGTTATAGACTAATGATTGCAGTGATACGTTAATGCTCATTGAATATTAACGTCAACATTTTATTGCACAAAAAACCCCACAACTTTTATCGACACAGCAGTTTAAATTGAAGCAATCGGTGGAAATCTTTCCAGATGCTGTACTCTTTAAAAAACCGATTTCATAATTTCCTTTAAAATGTTTTCAAACATTTTAGTAGCCTTTTTAGACTTCCCATTTAGTTTAGATATTTTCAAGAATTCACATTTAGTTTAAGATAATGCAAAGTGTTCATAAAATAAGGCAGATGAATTAACTAACAAGATAGACAGTGATAGGACCAGAGGCCCGTAGCCTTAAGAGTAAGAAGAGGAGAGTTAAGACTGTAAAAGCAGGGGACTTTTACTCAAGAGAGTAGGTTAATGCATGAAAATTGTCTCCTGGAAAGTAGTGGCAGCAGAAAAAGTAGATAAGTTTAAATTATGAATGAGATAGGTATCTGGAGAGTTATGGAGATAGAGGGGTTGGACAGGCTTTTCAGTAATTTGAGCATTGATCAGGTGATTGTGTGCATTTGTACGGAGTGCTTGTTGGTTTGGGGTCTCGTCAGGTTGATGTGTGTTTTTTAATCAAGCCCATGCCGCTCCGCTGAGGGAAAGAAGAAAAAAAAAATACAAAATTAAAATAAATACATTAAAAAACTTTAATTTTTGATTTTCTTCTTGGATTTGTGTTGATAATTACGTATGGTGTTTCACGCAGACATGATGGGGCTGAATGGCCTCCAACCTGTGTCTGATTTCTAGTACATAGTTACTTATAACAGTAGACGTTTTACATGTACTTTAATAAATTGGCTTTGCAGGTCTTTGTATGCGCCGTCTGTTAGCCTTGCTTATGCTGTACCGGTACGGAGGATGCTTGGCGACAGAGTGAGGAAGCCGGTAAGATGAGGCTGTCACTGAAGTCAGAATTGACTCAAAATTCATTGAAATTTTTTCTGTTTTTTTTTTTGTTGTTTTGTTTTTTTTGCAAATCTCTTATCAGCATGACAGTCTGAGCTTCACATGTAACTTAGTTTACTACGGGTTTAAGTTTAGACTCTTCGAAGAGTCATTTAATTCTTAGTACATTAGTTTTATATCAAGCATGGCTATTGAGGCAGCATGGCTTGCTGCTGGGGTGGATAAACCTCGTTGGCATTGCTCAAACTGGTGTGGTTTGATTCCTGTTGTTGCTGTGGAATTTTGCACATGTCCAGTAAATGGAGGTACAACTGTCCATAGATTAATTCTGTCCACAAAAACATTCATGACTTGTCACGGGTTGCCCCGACGCCGTGTGCTCATAAGATCGTACAATTGAAAAGCTACCACTCATTAAGGACCTTTTGCTTGTACAATGTACATTGTACTCATTAATTTTAATCCTTATGCTGGAGATGTTTTAAGGCAGCGTTGCGTAGCGAACGCTGCTCAAGACGCTCGGCGTTGTTCTTCTTTTCTTGTGTAGACAAAACCTTTATATTAACGGATCAGCTTTTAATAACACGATCACGGATCTCCTTAAATAACTAAGTACCGTGTACACATCGTCGCATTGCGAGGGTGCTTTTGAGAGGTCTATCATGAACTTTTAATATATTCGACTTTGCTTTAAAGTTTCGAAAGTTTCACGCTTACTACTTTAAAGATTATTCCATTTAATGATTGTTAAATTTGTAATCACTATAGTTTTCGTAACTACGTAAATAACTATGACGGGTCTCGTATTGGCTTAATCAAGGCACGTGATGAAATATTGGACGGAGTTGTTGTTGTTGGTGTTTGGTGTTGGTGTTTGGCTGTGTTTTTTTTTTTTAGGACGCAAACGTTTAGGACAGCTGCTCTGGACACATTTGGCCATGTTAGCATAGGAATTTTGAGGGCAAGTAAAATTAATTGTCGTGTGTTTTGGGGGGGGGGGGAGGGTGGTTTATTTGACCTGAGCTATACCTTTGGGAAGGGTTGGGCAAGCTTACAGTGCTAGGCAGTTTCAACCACACAATCTTCCCCTTGTTCTGATTTAATAACCGCAATGTTGAGAAAGATAGTGTTTCCACACTTGATTTTGGTGCAACGAATAACTAGAAGGCACTCAGACCACCAGCGCCTGAACAGTTTAACGTTTTTGTTCCCCACTGATGGGCCAGCATCTGGAATCCGTACCTCAATCAAAATCTAATTGGCTTATTCTTGTCATCTAACCATCTCGCAACTAATTTTTATTTATAATTTAACTACAACTTTTTTTGGAGATATTGCTCTGCATATCATTTTGCCCATTTCTCAGTTGGTGAAGAATCGCTTGTAAAAATTAATTATTGTATCCGGATTCGGATTTCACTAAAATCGACATCGATTCGTCCGTGTCACACAACGCAACCTGTCACCAAGTTTCCGGCCGAATCTGTGCACAACCTTTTTTGAGATATGCGTGTTATGTAGCCTCTAGTTTTTCAGCCCGAGATCACCTGCAATATGGTGAAGAATCAATTAAAAAAATATGCCGATTGGATCTTTCACCAAATCGATATATTTTTGTTCCTTCTGCAAACACCTAACCTGTGAAGTTTCATCGATCATGCAACTTTTAGAGTATCATCGGTATGTATAGTTTTGAGGCCCATCTCTTTCAATGGTGAAGATCACTTTAAAAATTTGCGTTCCAGATCTTCAACAAAATCGAATCATTTGTTTTTTGAACACACCAGTCCAAATTTTCGTCGAATCGGTCAATGACTTTTTTTGATGCCAATTTCGTCCGCCATTACCAGTCTTGGAGAAAAAGGACATCGGAAAGGGCCTTTAAAACTCTTGCCTTGCGTGTCCTGCGCACAATCCTACATTTACTACGAGTTGAGATTTTGTTTTCTGAATGTTGATATTCCCAAATACTGAGAGCATGAGTTGCAAAATTTGATTGGTCCGAATGATATAATATTTTGTCCAAGTACCTGCTAACTGAGAGTTTTTGGAAAGGGGGGAGTGGCAACAAGGTGATTTGTGTTCTCAAGTGTTCACACGTATAATAAATTTGATTGGAAATAAAATAAAGGTTTTAAAAAGATGGTAGTGAAAATTTTTTTTGGGATTGATGCAGTCTACCACTGTTTGATGCAAGTCTTTTGCAACCACCTTGATTTTAATGCATTAAATTAGTTATTCTTGCCTGTTGTTTGTGTCCTTTATGAACATACCTAAAAAACATAAATTTCCGCGTTTGAATTGAATTTTCAATTTTTGTTTGTGCCAGACAAAGGGGTTTTTTGGTTAAACAAAATAAAAGAAAACCTAAAAAGATTTTCTTACTCCTTCCTGTAATGTGCGATGGGCAAGATTCTGGTACAATGGTCAAATTCAGGCCAAAGTGACTGCTAAGGTGCAGGTTCATGTTTCCAGATTATGTTTTACAATGCAAAATATAACATCAAGTCCGTTCCTGAATTAAATAGTTCTCATCATTAGACATACGATGAGGGCTGAGTCTTTGGGTCTTCACACAGGCAGATCCGGTGGTCTTTGTGTCTTCTACCATCTCCTCTCTCAGCCCAACCCACCCACTGCGCTCTCTGTCTTAGATATGTCCCCCCCCCCACTTTCTGCAGGGCACTACAAGGTCCTCCACAACCCGCTTCTTGGTTAAAACTACCAATCAATGATCATTGCTCACCTTCACTCTTTCATTCCTCTTTTTTTTCTTGTGTTTATAAGACTCAGGTCTTCAATAACAGCTGTTCACCACCATCTCTTATCTTCCCCCATCAAACCTGCGATCCTTTTTATCCCGTTATCACCCCCAAAACACTCCTTCAATTCCTGCTTTCTCTGAAAGTCCCTGTAGTGTCCACTGTTTTACCCAGTGTACCACCCCATCCTCTCCCCTTCCACAGATCTCCTAATGTCTCTGTTGCCGTCACTGTTTTTGTTTTCCCTCTTCGCCTCTGCGTCTCCTGCTCCCCTTGTTGTGGCATTTCTGTGTGTTGGCTCTCATACGAGCCTCACAATGTATTTAAATTATTTTAAAAAAACAAACATGACAGACAACGTGAAGCAAATGCTTCACCCTCGCTTTTTGCTTCACACACGGGGTATAATAACAAGCACTGTATGAATAATTGGAGAATCGATTCCTAAAACTGTGTGGGCCAAGTCAACGGAAAAGCCTTTTGCACGGAACACGTAATGTTATGTATACAAAAGCCATACATAAACCTCTCCTCCTTTATTGCTGAACATACATATGCAACACTGGAATTGAAGGATGTTGACAGTGGCAAATAAGAATGTTTCAAAAAGCTGCTGCACATTAACGGAATGACAAGGCTGTTATTACAGTCGCCAGAGTTAGCAGCTTTAGACAACATGGGGATGTGACGTCAACACCTCATCCCTTCATCATGGGCATTTCTGGTGGTTGTCAAAGGGATTGGTGCTGGTGTTCTGCAGGTTCCTGGTAGAGACAAAGAAGTATCCTAGTAAGTCCGTTTAGTTGACAGGACGACATCACTGAGAACGGGTGTCTTTATGGGTGTGATTGATCCTAGCATTCTTCCTTGGCTCTCCAGACCTTTGGTGTAGCGTGGCGTTGGCTTAGCGTTAGGTTGGTGGCTTGGGATTATAGGGTCCTGAGTTTGAGCCTTCCTTGAATTAACACGGGGGTTGCTCAACATGTCAATCCTCTGAGGTCGGCAAAATGAGCACCAGTGTACGGAATAGGGGTACTGCATCAGCAGACATAGCAGCACCCTAACCAATGAATGCACCAGCAGCTAAAAGGCTGCACATGAAGGGAAGCACCCTTTGGTTATTTTTTTTAATTTATTGTTCTTTTGGTGGCCCTGTTGTCCCTCTTAATTTTTTGCTGTTTAGCAAACTTTTCACCCATTTTCTCAGTGCTTCCTCTGCACATTTTTTTTAAAAGTGTGGTGTGTGTGTGTGTGTGTGTGTTGTGGTGTGCACACGTGCGCAGACAAATTTGTGGCTTATTAATCGAGTTCTGCTTGTGAGGTGTGCTCAAGTGGTGACAAAAGACTGGGCTCATCACACTGATATGGACACATTAAATGTCCACAATTCATGGCACATCAGGACCCCTCCATTTCACACCTTTGCAGTAATTTTTTCTGACCATTTTAGATTACTGACAGTTTTAAACTCTTTTGCTGCTTTCTTCTTCGTCTTCATATCACAATAATTATCTTTTATATATATAATATGTATATATATATATATATATATTGTTGCGAATTCGTGCCCGCCGGCGTGCGAACGGCCACGTGAACTCGATGGCCCGCCGTCGCCCCGGATCGGACAATTCTGTCGTGACGCTCGGAACTATCGCCGGAGCCAGTACGGGTGGGCCTTTCGACCTCACCACGATCGTGGCCAATGGCACTCCGCGTGGATAGGGTTGTTCGCACAAACTCTGACCTACTAGTACCACGGCCGGTGGTAACGCGGGCCGATCGCACCTCGCCGCAGTCGACTCCGGACCGGGGCCGCTTAAGCGGTCCGTTCCGTGCTATCGGATAACCGAGCGGTGTTGATCGTTCGGCCTGCCGGTTGCCATTAATTATCGGTCGTATCACGCCCACTACGAACCCTTTCGTGAAGCAAGATGGAGATCAAACAAGGAAAGACGCAGCGAAACGGGGACAATTGCAACAAGCACTTTATTCACATACACACGGAGAGCACACATATAGCAATTAAAAACAATTATGCACAATAAGCAATGAACCATAAGCAACGACGACGCAGAGCTACAACCGACTCGCGACACACGGCAACACTTATACAGTTTTTAACTTCACAGACGGCGCCAGCAACACACACGTTTAGCACCAAACGCCCAAAAAGAAAAATGGAAGTGCGGACTTCCTGTTGGGCCGTCGAGCCCTTCCGACGTCTTGTCGACGTGGTCCCGCCTGGCCCGCGCTCCGCGCGCGTGGTGTGGGTAGGCGAGTCTCTCCTGCGTGGCTCGCGCCTGCCGTGTTGAACCACTCGACGCCCCGGACCGAGTGTTGGCGCTATCCCAGCGCAGATAGGGGGGGGGGGGACGTGGATGCCGAAGTCCGGAGAGGGGAATGGCGGACGCTCCTTCCCGCAGCGGGGTCTGCAACTGCCCACCAAAGACGCAGGCCAGCGGCCTCGCAGGACGGCGAGCCAGAGCATCACAAACAAGAGCATGACCAAAAACGAGAGCATCGACATCGACCTCCGCTGCTTCCGCCCGCGTCTCCGACTCTTATACCACCGGAGCTCGCCCTGCCACTCGCCCGTTCTTTTCTAGCACCCCCCTTCGAGGCGCTTGGAAGGTTCGAAGAGGGCGTTCCTCCTCCCTTGGCCGTGTCACACGCGCATTCCACCAATCGGGCGCCAGCTGCCCCACCCGCTTCTTCACACAAGCGGGGAAAAAAATGGCGGGAAAAAACAGGCGGGAAAACGCGTGCGCCATCGTAGCTCCTTCCTTGTGCGCCCATTGTTTGCGTTCCGGGTCGAATCAAAGATAGGGAAAGATAAAAATGACTAACTCAAAGTGTCGCAGCCCGAATGGATCACATTAATTCCGGCTCTAACAACGGTGTTTGGGCTACTATACATGTACTTAAAGATACTCACCTACGGGACCTGAATGGTGGTTTTTTGGCGAATTTCCACAGCGTAACAAATATATATATATTATTATATATATAATATATATATAAATTACTAAACTCTCATCTTTGTATGTTATTATGTTCCCAAAATTACAGTTAAAAAACGGTACATGATAGCGCAAAATTTTGCGGCCACCTTACTACCATTCACCTTGCGGTGGTGCAGTATCAAGTTTCAAGTTCAAATCGGGCCCAACGGAAAAAAATATAAAAAATAACTTCTCCATTCAGTCAAGTCTCTTCGGGAGAATTTGATCAATGAAACAACTCAGGTATAGTTCGCTGGAGCTATCTTTATTTATCTTTTTTTTGAGAATGATTTTATTTTAAAACCAAACATTTAGTATAGAAAAGAAAGATTTATTTTTAAGCATAGATAACTCGTCATTTTGATCTCATTATTTCTGTTTGTTCATCTATTAAAGTAAAATTGTTGTTTAAGGATTACGCACAATAATTTCTTCGAACTTTTTTTCTCCTTTTTTTTCACATTGACCGCGCAATCTCAAGTTTCGTTCAAATCGGGCACGAAAAAAATTAATGAAACAATCAATTCACGATTTCAGTCAAGTACTACTTCGAGATTATTTGATCATGCAAAAACAACCTCAGCGGTATAGGTTTTGCTGGAGCTATCCTTTTTTTTTTTTGAAATGAATTTTTTTATCAACCGCTGTCACTAAGGAACAACGGGTTCACGGGTCGTCTAGTATATACTAAAGCTTCAATCTTGTATGTATGCATGTATGTTACCAAAATACAGCCAAAACGGTAACGATGGCGCAAAATTTTAGAGCTACCTTACTCACATTCGCTTCTGGGTGTGAGTATCAGTTCATTGAAATTGGGGCACGAAAAAATTATAAAAAAATCAATTCCCGATGCAGACAAGTATCTTCGGGGAATCTTGATTCAATGAAAACACTCAGCAGTAGTTTGCTGGAGCTACTTTTTTTTAACATGAATATGATTTTTTTTCAATCAACCGCTTCACGGGTCGTCTAGTGAACATTAATGTGACCTGGTCTGTGACTAACACTGCCCTCTTTTTAATTTTTTTATTTTGTTCTTTCTCTTTCTGCCCCTTTCCATTGTTAATTCTAATTTTAAATGTGACACAATATAGACATTCATTAACTGAAATCTGAAAGTATAATCATATTAATAAAGTTTCTATAATAAAAAAGGTGTACGGCTCTGAAAATGAATCTTGTGATGAGAGAAAGAGAAAGAAGAATGAGAAAAGAAAGAGAAAAAGAAAGAAGGAAAGAAAAAAGAAGAGGGAAAGAAAAACATAGAAAAAAGAGATAAGAGAAAGAGACGAAGATGAGAGAAACAGGAGAAGAGAGGAAAGGAGATATGAGAAGGAAGAAAGGAAAGAAAGAAGACGAGATATAGAATGAGAAAAGGAATAGATGAGAAGAGAAAAAGGAAGAAGAGAAAGAAAAATAGAAGAAGGAAGAAAAGAAGAAGAAAGATGAAGAGGAGAGATCGAAGAATAGAGAAAGAGGTAAGGAGAAGAGAGAAAGAGAACAGAATGGAAAGAAGAAAGAATGAGAGAGAGAGAGAGAATAGAATATGGAAAGGATGAACAAAAGAAGAAAAGAAGAAAAAAGAGAAAGAGAATGAAATGAGAAAAAAAGGAAGAGAAGAAAAAAAGAGAAAAAAAAAGAAATAAGAGATGAGAAAAGTAGAAAAAGAAGAGAAGAGAATAAACGAAAA
>CM068952.1:74717733-74740322 GCA_035128595.1 Eptatretus atami
CAGACACGTTCACACACAGACAATTATTTCCTTAAATACATGTTCAGAGTTGCCCCATCCCCATGTCTAGTGGGATCTTTAATTGTAACATTAATTGTGATGCGTTGAGAAGGGTAAAGGATAGATCCCCTCTCTTATGGGAAGTTTATTTTCTTTACGACAGACACGTTCACACACACACATTTCTTTCGCGAGCTCTGAAGCGCGCACTCATTTTTCCTCAGCAACATTCTTCGCGCGCTCACCGACGCCCGCTCTTTTTTGAGAGCGCATAACGGGTTCCCCCGTCCCCCCATGGTAGCCATGCCCAGTGGGGTAAGGGTGAGCTTGGCAGCGGACGGCATCCCGCGGAGACGGCCCGGGATATAAAAACGCGAGAGAAAGCGTGAGGTACGTTCTGTGAAGAGAGAAGACTCCTGAGATATAAAAAGGAGGAAAAGCAAAAGAGGGACGTTCTGAGAGGTAGAGAATAAAGTCAGAAGAAAAAAAAAACTTAGAAAGAGAAAGTGAGGAGAGACAAGGAGGGGAAAAAAGCGTTCTGAAGGAGAAAAGCGTGAGGAGAGGAAAGTGAAAGGGAGAGGAAAAAGTAAAGGGCGGAGAAGCGACACAAGAAGGGGTGTCTGACCAGCGCGCGGCGAGACAATTTGCCTTGACGAGTGCTTCAGCAGCGGCGTGTGGTGCGCATGTGGGTGTGAGCGCGCCGCCAACAAGTGAGGCACGGATCGATCCCAACCACCCAGGGTCTAAACCCGCCGACGGCGATCTCGTGCTTCCAGACGTCGACTGGCGTTTCAAGGCTTTGCCCCGCGAGATGGTGCACGGCAAAGCTGGGTGCTGGCGACGGACGTGCATGCACGCAACGCATTTTCAGGAGTTTTGCGCTTCACGGGACGACTCTCTGGTCGAGGCGAGACGATTCCGCCTCCCTCCCCTGAATGATCTGTTGGGTACCGTTGTCCATCGTTTAGCTGTAAGTGAACCGCGATAAAGCATCTGCTCTTTGTCTCTTTCCTGGAATTTTGATTGATTTTTGCTTTGAAATTCATTCTTTATTTACCTCAGCAAAGAACAAAGTTTTTTATTTATTTATTTTATTCATTAATAGATTATTTGTGGGATTTCCAACGCTGTCTGTGTTTGTTCCTTTCCTTCTATTGGTCTAGCATTGTTCGAACCGAGATAGGTGGGAGGTAATTACCACAGATCTGACCAAAATCGTCGGCACGACGCAGCGGTTAAAACGCACGGCCGCCCTAATTAAAAATCTAATCGGCATAATATTGTGTGATTTTGGCCGAGGCCGCGCTCCCCGCTCAGAACCACGTGACCTCTAGTTAAATGGAATAATTAGACTACGGACACTGGAACTCGTGTTGACTGGGTAGGCGTTCGTGTTTCCTAAAACAACCACCATACACATTTAATTGTGAGCGGTAGCCCAGGTTCCGGCTCTACGAGGACAACCGCGGATTAAATCCCCCTGGATGCAAGTGTGTCTCGGTATCCAGGGCCGCAACAATATTTTTCCCATCGGGTTCCATCGTTTACGTTGCATTCCCACATCCTGGTACGTTCGGTTGTCTGCCAATACGGCGGAGAAGGCCGGAGATGATACTAAGGTTAACCTGCAAAAGTAGTTTTTGAAATGGTTTTAGAAGTCATCACCAACGCATTTAACAACAATGCACCAATGATCATTTTTACCTCATTGTTACCTTCGCCGAGGAGAGGATATTGGCATTTCGGTCCCGTTGTTTGTTTGTTTTTGTTTGTCCGCCAAACTTTCGTGTTTTCTCCGCAACCGCTTGTTCCGGATTGAGACGAAACTTTTCACCACAGGCAGAGACCTACTCATGTAGAATGGTTTTAATGATATGACGTATAGTCACGTGGTGTGGTAGCCCATGTTGAAAAATTGGTAAAAAAAACTTTGGACCTCTTATCTTGAAACTAACCAAGGGAAAATTGACAACTTGGCCGTGCAGTACTACTTCATGGGGTGTGTGTTTTTTATAATGACGTAATACGGTGCCTTCGTTGTGATGTCATTGCATATGTACAACGCTACATCTGATCAAGTATGAAAAGTTTGAGGGTCATCGTAGGTATATAATGGTGGTCCATAGAAAAATGAAAGATGATGTCATCGGTCACGGATATGGCAGCCATATATATGTGTGTGTGTATATATATTATTATATATATATATATGTATATATATAATCTTCTATCCTATAATTTCTAGTGTGTGTGTGGTGTGTGTGTGGACCGCTGGTTTCTCGACACACCACTGGTTCCGTCTTAATTGAAACTTGCAGGTATATTGGCTGGGGACCTGAGTAATGTGCTTATTCAATCGGACAAGTGCTTCCAAGTTATGGCATTTATTTACCAAAACCAATAAAGGACACTGTGCTGCGTAGGCGTGGCCTGTGTATTTTATTTTTTTTTCTGGCACGACGTTTGAATATATATATTTTTTTTGCATGTACGGCCACGGCTTTTCTTCTCTTTGTGTTTTTCCCTTGGATGAACAATTGCAAGAAAGGCAATACGTTGGCTGCTCATGAATATATTGGCCATTAAACTAAATTGCGCATAATCGGTAATGCGATATGGAATCTCCGGACAGTGAGGACTTAACTTCCGGACTTCGCGGATAGTCAGACTTACTGCATTCTTTCTCGATTTTTTTCTCGACTTGCTGCTGTATTCCTTCTTTCTCGATTTTCCTTACTTTTCCTCGATTTCTGTACTTTCTCGATTTTCGTCGAGAAATTATAGAGAGCATAAACAGCAATGCCCCAATCCAGCTCGTCGTTTACGAGAGGCAAAGGACGAAGCTGCGCGTCATTGCACGCGCAATAAATCTGGACAAAGAACGAGCTGCTCGCTTGACAACGTGACCGCTACGCGCGTGAAAGGTGTCGTGCAGAAGAAATGGATGAACGAACGAGCTGAACTCGTTTTATCGACGCGACGCTAACACGTGTGACAAGGCGTCGTGCAGCTGAAACGGATGAAGAACGAGTGCTCGCATGGCAGACAAACATGGAGCGCGAGGCAAGGCGTCGTGCAGAAGAAGATGAATGAACGAGCTGCTCGCTGGCAGACAACACTGGACACGAGGCAAGGCGTCGGTTGCTGAAGACGATGAAGAACGAGCTGCTCGTCTTGGCAGACAACACGGACGCGAGCAAGGCGTCGTGCTGCTGAAACGGATGAAGAACGAGCTCTGCGCGTTGACACGCGCGCTACGCGCGCATCGTGGCAGAAGAAACGATGAAGAAGAGCTGCTCGCTGCAGACAACACTGGCACGCGAGGTAAGGCGTGTGCTGCTGAAAACAGATGAGAACGAGCTGCTCGCCTTGACAACGCGACGCTAGGGTGACAAGGCGTCGCTGCAGAAGAAAACGGAATGAAGAACGAGCTGCTGCGCTTGCCAGACAACATGGCGCGAGGCAGGCGTCGTGCTTGCTGAAACGGATGAAGAACGAGCTGCTCGCTATTGGCAGACAACACTTGGACGCGAGGCAAGGCGTCGTGCTGCTGAAACGGATTGAAGAACGAGCTGCTCGCATTGACACGCGACGCTACGCGCGCATCGGCAGAAAGAGGGATGAAGAACGAGCCTGCTCGCTTGGCAGACAACACTGGACGCGAGGTAAAGGCGTCCGTGCTGCTCGAACAGATGAAGAACGAGCTGCTCGCTTGACACGCGACGCTACGCGCGCCTCGTGCAGAAGAAACGGATGAAGAAACGAGCTGCTCGCTTGCGACAACACTGGACGCCTGAGGCAGGCGTCGTGTTGCGAAACGGTGAAAGAAGGCTGCTCGGTTGCAGACAAAACTGAACGCGAGGCAAGGCGTCGTGCTGCTGAAACGGATTGAAGAACGAGCTGCTCGCTTGACAACGCGACGCTACGCGCGCATCGTGGCAGAGAAAGGGATGAAGAATGAGCTGCTCGCTTGGCAGACAACACTGGACGCGGGTAGGGTCGTGCTGCTGAAACAGATGAAGAACGAGCTGCCTCGCATTGACACGCGCGCTAACGCGCACGACATCGGCAGAAGAAACGGATGAAGAACTGAGCTGCTCGCTTGGCAGACAACACTTGGACGGAGGTAAGGCGTCGTGCTGCTGAAACAGATGAAGAACGAGCTGCTCGCTTGACACGCGACGCTACGCGCGCATCGTGCAGAGAGAACGGATGAAGAACGATGCTGCTCGCTTGGGGCAGACAACACTGGTAAGCGAGAAAGGCGTGTGTTGCTGAAACGGATGAAGAACGAGCTGCTCGCTTGGCAGACAACACTGGACGCGAGGCAAGGTGTGTGCTGCTGAAACGGATGGAAGAACGAGCTGCTCGCTTGACACGCGACGCTACGCGCGCATCGTGAGAAGAAAGGATGAAGAACGAGCTGCTCCGCTTGGCAGACAACACTGGACGCGAGTAAGGCCTCGTGCTGCTGAAACAGATGAACGAAGAGCTGCTCGCTTGACACGTGACGCTACGACGCGTGACAAGCTGCGTCCGTGCAGAAGAAACGGATGAAGAACGAGCTGCTCGCTTGGCAGACAACACTGGAACGCGAGGCAGCGTCGTGTTGCTGGAAAAGGGATGAAGAACGAGCTGCTCGCTTGGCAGACAACCTGGACGCGAGGCAAGGCCGTCGTGCTGCTGAAACGGATGAAGACGAGCTGCTGCTTGACAACGCGACGCTGACGCGCGCATCGTGCAGAAGAAAACGGATGAAAGAACGAGCTGCTCGTGGGCAGACAACACTGGACGCGAGTAAGGCGTCATGTCTGCTGAAACGATGAAGACGAGCTGCTCGCTTGGCACGCCCGACGCTACACTTGATATTGTGCCTTTATCATTTTTAGCCCATCCTCTCCATGCATGCTGACATTTCGTACACGGCACTCACCATTCCGGATTAGGATGACTTGCTGTATTCCAATAATTTCTGATTTCTTATCCGCATTTATTAGATAAACACAATGCCCATCCAGTCGTTGTCGTTTACGAGAGCAAGGAAGCGGCCCTGTGTTGTTGTTTGAAAGTTTTCTTTTTGGGTTTGCCACGTGAAGGCCACGCACGTACGGCACGCGGAGAGCGAAGGAACGGACTGTGCGGTTGTTGTCTTCTTTGCTCATGGTTTTGAATGTTTTTTATTTATTTTTATTTTTAATTTTTTTTTTGCACTACGGGCAGCGTTACTAGTGTTAATTAAACCCTTCAAAATTCTCTTTGAAGTGGCTGAACAGAATCGAGGTGAAACTTTACACTATGAGACTGCCTGTCCATGAGAACAAAAGGTTCACACATATGTATAGGTCTACTGGTTTGGCAGCATATTATAGTTGCTCTAAAACGGCGAAACAGATATTCTTCTTCAGTACAGATGGACAGAAGCGAGGGGAAATTAACACAATGTTCCCCAGCCATGGGTGTACAAGTTATGAAGTAATAATTGACTGATGGTCAACGTGGTTTGCGCAGCCATATTGGATTGAAACGAAAATATTAAATGATGTTTTTCTCTGGAACCGTTAAATCGATCGATCGTGAAGGTTCACAATTATTAAATCTCATAGTAATGGGGAATACAAGTTTTAAATTTCAACTTGATCAGGCCACATGGTCTGGTAACTAGAATATATATTTTTTGATTTGGGTTCTTTTTATTTATTTATCTATCTATTATTATTATTAATTTTGAATAAGGCTCACTTAAGGCTTGTGCCTGGATGGGTTTGAGGGTGGAAGAGTAGCAGCTGAAATGTGAATCCTATCCAGGTTACTCCTGATCAACTTATCTTTGCTTTTTGCCTTGTTTGGGTTCCTTCTGATTGCTCTAATGCAGGAATGACCTATTTGGTCTTCCATTTGATTTGAGTTGAATCTTATTTTTTAATCCTTCTAAATTCAATTGCATATAATAAAAAACATCATGGGTCAGGGTCAGGTGTCCAATCAAGCGAGACGTTTTGGTTACCGCGGTCATCACTGCCAGCAGTTTAATTAGCAGTTCTAGTTATGTCTATTATTACGTAACTAACGCTAAACACAAACACCAACAAAATACATTCACAAAACTACACAACATCACACAAAGAAGTCCTGGTAAAGGTCTGTTCTTTGATTGCTCTTTTTTCTTGTATACTTTCTTTGTTTCTTTCTCGTCTCTTGAAAGTTTGCGTCTTCTCCGTTTGTGATCCCCCACTCCTCCCTCTCAGGTTTCTGCAGGGTGCATGGATTTTGTCCACCATCAACCCCTCTTTCTGTTGAGAAACTCAAATCCACAATCGGTGCTCACTCCTCCACTCATTCGTTCTATTCCCCCCCCCCCCCCCGGCCTCCTTGTGGAACAAACTCCACACTCTTTCATCTATTCTTCCACACCTGCATCTCCTCTATCTGCTGTTCCTCCCACAATCCGCTTATTTGTCCAGATCTCCCTCTTTTGTCCTCAACCCTACTGTTGGTGTATCTCCACTCTCTATGGGTCCTTTTGTTCTGTTACCTTTGATCATTCAGTGGGGCAAGCTGTCAACGAGTCTTGACCTTGTATACAAAAACAACAACAAAAAAGTATTGGCAGTACTGCTCATTTTCTGTGCTAGTGCCTGTTCAACACTTTATAACTAGAATGGCATTTGTAAAGCACATAACCGTTTAACCAGTAAACGGTCTACGTTTTGTATCCCACTAATAGGCTGATGTGGACCTGAACAAAATCAATCTGCTTGTTCTTATCACCTAACCAACTCGTCTACCAAGTTTTTTTTTTTTTTTGTGTGGTCATATCTTTGTCCGCCAACTTTTTAAGATACATAGCTATATATAGTTGTTTTGAACCGTCTCCAATGGTGAGAATCGCTTAGATTTTTTTTTAAAATGTCGTTCCTGATCCAGATTTTTGGATCTTTCACCAAATCAAATTGATTCTTCTTGTTTACAACGCCTGACCTATCTTGGCAAGTGTCCATCCATATCATAACTTTTGAAACCATCCAAAAGATTATGAATCCAAAGGATTCTTTTTAGAATCCAAAAGATTATGGATGAACTCCATCATACTTTTTGAGATATTGGTGCTTTATCCTTTTTAGCCCTATCTCTCAATGGTGAAGAATCATTAAAAAAATTAAACAATTCTCGTACTCCGGAACCGCATTCAGATCTTCAACCAAATCGGAATCAATTTGTCCTTGCGGCACACCCAACCTGTCCACCAAGTTTCGTCCGAATCCGTCCACAACTTTTTTGAGATATTCTGTAACACACACAGACAGACAGAAGGAGTGAAGACATAACCTTCCTTCACTTCGGTGGTGGAGGTAAAAACAGATTTATCTCCCCTACGGATTCCAAGGGGACTATGGTTTTGCAATCCGTCCTGTCCAGTGTGGTTTTTTTTTCTGATCACCCCACATTCCTTTAACATATTTAACTGAAACTTGGTGCATTGGTTTTATCATTATAACTTACAGACCGAGTTCCGAGTTTCAGAGGCATTTCGTCCATTTTTTACACAGTTATGTCATTTTTAAACATCAAGAATATCACATATTATACATGGGTCATGTTCTGGCTGCCCAGACTGCACTGCTTTACACTCATTGGTGGAACAGCTGGCCTGACTCCAACCCAAAAAAATCATGCACAGCATTGCATGGAGGCAGTGTACAGATTGGCAGGGAGGCCTCAGGCCTTAGGCCTGGTTGTTAGTCACGCCAAAGTGGAATTGGAATGATCCAGATTTAATAACCATAATTATTATATGTGAATATAAGCGGCGGGACGCATGTCGGGGTTTTTGTTTTATGATTATTAGTTTTATTATTTTTCCGACGCCGAACGCACCATTATACTCCGTCTAAAGGCAAATAAACGAACATTCATTGGGGACCGGTAGGGGAACATGTATTGCAAAGGAATCTCTCACTCTATGTATAATTTTACACAATGTGATTTTACAAATGATGTAGTTTGCAGATATATTAAATACCATAGTACTCATGCATTACGGTCGGGGTGGCAAAACCTAATTCTCACTCTTCTTTGTATATATTTTTACCAATTGATTTACAAATGATGTAGTTTGACATATATTTACATACGCATCCAGTTGTTCGTCATTACGCGTCGGTTGGCAAAGCAATTTCTCTCACTCCTTCCTTGTATATATTTTAACACAATGTGATTTTAACAAATGTAGTTGTTTGAGAGTATTTTAATAACATCGTACTCGGTCATTTACGTCGGTGGCAAAGCAATTCTCACTCTTCTTGTATATATCTTTAACACATGTGATCTGTACAAAGTGATAGTAGTTGTGAGATATATTTAATACCATCAGTACTCGGTCATGTACGGGTCGGTGGCAAAAAGCATTCTCACCTTCGTTGTAATATTTTCACGAATGTGAATTGTACAGAATTGATGTAGTTTTGAGGATATGATTTAATCCGATCGAGTACTCATCATACGGTCGTGGCAAAGCAATTCTCACCTCTTCTTGTATATATTTTACACGGAATGTGATGTAAAATGATGTAGTTTTGAGATATATTTTAATACCATCATGTTTCATCATTACGGTCGGGTGGCGAAAGCATTGCCTGCACTCTTCTTGTTATATATTTTACACAATGTGATCTTACAAACTGATGTAAAGTTTGAGGATATTTTAATACCATGCATACTCGTCATTACCGGTCGGTGGCAAGCCAATTCTCACTCTTCTTGTATATATTTTAACAATGTTTGATTAACAAATGATGTAGTTTGAAATATATTTATACCATCAGTACTCTTCATTACGGTTGGTGGGCAAACAGTCAATTCTCACTCTTCTTGTATTATTTTACACATGTGATAACAAATGTTAGTTTGAGATTATTTATACCATCAGTACTCTCGTCATGTACGGTCGTGCAAAGCAATTCTCACTCTTCTTGTATATATTCTTACACAATGTGATTTACGAATGATGTTAGTTTGAAGATCATATTTAATACCATCAGTATGCAATGCAATTTACGGTCGGGGACCAAAGCAATTCTCACTCTTCTTGTATATATTTTACACAATGTGATTTACAAATGATGTAGTTTGAGATATTTTTAATACATCAGTACTCATCATTACGGTCGGTGGCAAAGCAATTTCTCACTCTTCTTGTATATATTTTACAGCAATGTATTTACAAATGATGTAGTTTGAGATAATTTAATACCATCAGTACTCTCGTCATTACGGTCCGGTTGGCAAAGCATTCTCACTCTTCTTTGAGATATATTTTTACACAATTGTGATTAACAAATGATGTAGTTTTGAGATATATTTAATAACCATCAGTACTCAATCATTACGGTCGGGTGGAAAGCAATTCTCATCTTCTTGTAATATATTTTACACAATGGGATTAACAAATGATGCTAAGTTTGGGATATATTTAATACCATCAGTACTTTCGTCATTCAGGTCGGGGGGTGGCAAAGCAATTCTCACTCTTCTTGTATATATTTTACACAATGTGATTTACAAATGATGTAGTCTTGAGATATATTTAATACCATCAGTTCATCATTAACGGTCGGTGGCAAAGCAAATTCTCACTCTTCTTGTATATATTTTACACAATGTGATTTACAAATGATGTCAGTTTGAGATAATATTTAATACCATCAGTTTTCATCATTACGGTCGGTGGCCAAAGCACCAATTCTCATCTTTTGTATATAATTTTACACAATGTGATTTACAAATGATGTAGTTTGAGATATATTAGATACCATCAGTCTTCGTCATTTACGCGGTCTGTGGCAAAACATTTCACTTTTCTTGTGTATATTTTACACAATGTGAGTTACAAATGATGTAGTTTGAGATATAGTTTAATACATCAGTACTCGTCATTAGGTCGGCTGGGCAAAACAATTCTTCACTTTCCTTGTGTATATTTTACACAATGTGGAGTTACAAATGATGTATTTGAGATATATTTTAATACATCAGTATCGTCATTACTAGTCTGTGGGCAAAGCAATTCTCACTCTTCTTGTATATATTTTACACAATGTGATTTATCAAATGATGTACGTTTGAGATTATATTTTAATACCATCAGTACTCGTCATTACGTCTGTGGCAAAACATTCTCACTCTTCTTGTGTATATTTTTACACAATGGTGAGTTACAAATGATGTAGTTTGAGATATATTTAATACATCAGTACTCATTATTACGGTCGTGGAAAGCATTTCTCAATCTTCTTGTATATATTTTACACAATGTGATTAACAAATGATGTAGTTTGAGATATATTTAATAACCATCAGTTCATCATTATCGGTTCTGTGGCAAAGCAATTCTCACTCTTCTTGTAATATATTTTACACAATGTGATTTACAAATGATGTAGTTTGAGATATATTTAATACTCATCAGTACTCGTCATGTACGGTCTGTGCAGAAGCAAGTTCTCACTCTTCCTTGGATATATTTTACACAATGTGAATTTACAAATGAGTGTGTTTGAGATATATTTATACATCACGTATTCATCATTACGGTCAGTATGGCAAGCAATCTCAGTCTCTTGTTATATAATTGTTATCACAGTGATTTACAAATGATGTAGTTTTGAGGATTCTATTTAATACATCAGTACTCCTCATTAGGTGTGGCAAAGCAATTCTCACTCTTCTTGTATATTATCTTTACACAATGTGATTTACAATGATGTAGTTTTGAGATATATTTAATACATAGTACTGCGTCATTACGGTCTGTGGCAAAGTCAATCTCAATCTTCTTGGATATATTTTGACACAATGTGGATTAACAAATGATGTAGTTTGAGATATATTCTAATACCATCAAGTACTCATCATTAAGGGGTCAGGTGGAAAGCAATTCTCACTCTTGTATAGTATTTACCAGTGATTTACAATGCGATGTAGTTTGGATTTATTTATACCATCAGTACTCTCATTACGGTCGGTGGCTTAGCAATTCTACTCTTTCTTGTAAATAATTTTATACGAACAATGTGAGTTTACAAATGGATGGTAGTTTGAGATATATTTAATTACCATCAGTACTTGTATTACGGTCGGTGGCAAAAACAATCTCACTCTGCTTGTGTATATTTTACACAATGGTGAAGTTACAAATGATGTCGTTTGAGATATTTTAATACCATCAGTATTCTGCTCATGGTACGGCTCGTGGCATAAGACAATTCTCACTCTTCTTGTGATATATTTTACACATGTGGATTTAAACAAAATGATGTAGATTTGAGATATATTAATGGACCATCAAGTACTCGTCATTCGGTCGGCGGCAAAACATTCTCACTCTTCTTGTATATATTTTAACACAATGTGATTTACAATGATGTAGGTGTTTGAGATAATATTTAATACCATGCAGTCTCATTTTAGGTTGGTGGCAAAGCAATTCGTCACTCGTTCTTGTAATATTTTTAACACAATGTGAGTTACAACATGTTGTTAGTTTGAGATATAATTTAATAATCAGTACTCCATTATTACGGTCGCTGGAAAGCAATTCTACTGCCTTCTTGTATATATTTACAACAATGTGAGTTTACAAATGATGGTAGTTTTGAGGATATATTTAATAGCCATCAGTACTCGCATTACCGGTCGGTGGCAAATCAATTCTCACTCTTCTATGTTAAATATTTTACACAACTGTGAATTTTACAAATGATGTAGTTTTGAGATATATTTTAATACCATCAGTACTGCGTTCATTTACGGTCGGTGGCAAAGCAATCTCGCACTCTTCTTGTATATTATTAGCACAATGTGATTTACAAAATGATGTAGTTGGGATATATTTTATACATCAGTACTACATCATTACGTCTGTGGCAAGCAATTCTCACTCTTCTTGTATATATTTTACACATGTTGAGTTACCAAATGATGTAGTTTTTGAGATTTATTTAATACCATCAGTACTCATTTTACGGTCGGTGGCAAGCAATTCTCACTCCTCTTGTATATATTTTACACAATGTGATTTACAAATGATGTAGTTTGAGATATATTTAATACATCAGTACTCATATTACGTTTCGGAGTGGCAAAGCATTCTGCACATCTTCTCTGTATATATTTTACACATGTGAGTTACAAAATGATGTAGTTTGAGATATTATTTAATACCATGCAGTACTCATTTTTACGGTCGGTGGCAAAGCAATTCTCACTTCTTGTATATATTTTAGCACAATGTATTTACAAATGACTGTAGTTTTGAGATATATTTAATCACGCATCAGTATCATTTTACGGTCGGTGCAAAACATTACCTCACTCTTCTTGTATATATTTTACAACAATGTGATTACAAATGATGTAGTTTGAGATATATTTATACCTCAGTACTGCTTCGTCATTACGTCGGCGGCAAACAATTCTCACTCTTCTTGTATATATTTCACAATCTGATTTTACAATGATGTAGTTTGGATATATTTAAATACCATCAGTCTCATTATTACGTCGTGGCAAAGCATTCTCATCTTCTTGTAATATATTTTACACATATGTGAGTTCAAATGATGTCGTTTTGAGATATATTCTAATACCATCAGTACTCATTATTACGGTCGGTGGCAAAGCAATCTCTCACTCTCTTGTATATATTTTCACACAATGTGATTTACAAATATGTAGTTTGAGATAATATTTAATACCATCAGTATCGTCATTAACGGTCGGTGGCAAAATCAATTCTCATCTTCTTGGTATATATTTTACAATGTTGAATTTACAATGATGTAGTTTGAGATATAATTTAATATCATCAGTTACTCGTCATTACGGTCGGTGGCAAAGCATTTCACTCTTCTGTATATATTTTAAGCACAATGTGATTTACAAAATGATGTAGTTTTGAGATATATTTAAATCATCAGTAACTCATCATTAACCGTCTGTGCGCAAAGCAATTCTCATCTTCTTGTATTATTTTACCAATGTGAGTTAAAAATGATGTTAGTTTGAGATATATTTAATACATCAGTACTCATTATTAGCGGTCGGTGGAAAGCAATTTCACTCTGCTTGTATATATTTTTTTACAACAATGTGATTTAGCAAATGGATGTAGTTTGAGATATATTTTAATACCATCAAGTATAATTATTACGTCGGTGGCAAATGCAATTCTCACTCTCTGTATATATTTACACAATGTGAAATTACAAATGATGTAGTTTGAATATATTTAATACATCAGTACTCGTCATTACGGTCGGTGGCAAAATAATTCTCACTCTTCTTGTATATATGTTACACCAATGTGATTTAATGATGTAGTTTGAGATATATTTAATACATCAGTACTCATCATTACGGTTCGTGCAGAGCGATTCTCACTCTTCTTGTTATATTTTAACACAATTGTGATTTACAAATGTTTATTTGAGATATATTTATACATCAGTAACTCCGTCATTACGGTCGGTGGCAAAAAATTCTCACCTCTTCTTGTATATATTTTACACAATGTGATTTAGCAAATGTGTAGTTTGAGATATATTTAATACCATCAGTATCATCATTCACGGTCTGTGGGCGCTGATTGTTTAGTGGTGGTTATGCGAGGTGTAGCCGCTGGGAAACGAGTCGCCGGCCTCCCAGCCTGCGAGCTGTTTACGTCAGGCTGAGGAGAGACAGCCACCCCTGCGTTCCAATCTCTTGGAGAGCATCGTGCATGCGTTCGGCTCTGTCAGCAATGGATGCTGGAAGCCACGTTTTCGTGCTTGTCCAACAGCTTCCGTGCTGTGCTTGATGTCCAGAGCATTTCAGCCGCAGCCGTGTCCCACTTTTGCCAGGGTTTTTTCTCAAGCATTCGCCCTCCGTTGTACGCTAAGGTAATTTGCCATTTTGCATACAATCGTTTCTTTCCTACAGAGGAAAACAATTTTGCAAGTTTTTGTTTCTTTCTTCTTTGTAATGGCAGCACACAACTGTGAATTTGCATCACATTCTTAGCTTGGGGTGGGGCGGGCATGGCTGTGCCTTTGATGTAACAGTGCCCCATGTAAGTTAGCAGCTAGGAGTTTGTTGAGTACTACAAAAGAGCAGGCTGTGGAAGACGATTCAATCATGGCAGTAAAGTTGTAGAAAGTTATAGACTAATGATTGCAGTGATACGTTAATGCTCATTGAATATTAACGTCAACATTTTATTGCACAAAAAACCCCACAACTTTTATCGACACAGCAGTTTAAATTGAAGCAATCGGTGGAAATCTTTCCAGATGCTGTACTCTTTAAAAAACCGATTTCATAATTTCCTTTAAAATGTTTTCAAACATTTTAGTAGCCTTTTTAGACTTCCCATTTAGTTTAGATATTTTCAAGAATTCACATTTAGTTTAAGATAATGCAAAGTGTTCATAAAATAAGGCAGATGAATTAACTAACAAGATAGACAGTGATAGGACCAGAGGCCCGTAGCCTTAAGAGTAAGAAGAGGAGAGTTAAGACTGTAAAAGCAGGGGACTTTTACTCAAGAGAGTAGGTTAATGCATGAAAATTGTCTCCTGGAAAGTAGTGGCAGCAGAAAAAGTAGATAAGTTTAAATTATGAATGAGATAGGTATCTGGAGAGTTATGGAGATAGAGGGGTTGGACAGGCTTTTCAGTAATTTGAGCATTGATCAGGTGATTGTGTGCATTTGTACGGAGTGCTTGTTGGTTTGGGGTCTCGTCAGGTTGATGTGTGTTTTTTAATCAAGCCCATGCCGCTCCGCTGAGGGAAAGAAGAAAAAAAAAATACAAAATTAAAATAAATACATTAAAAAACTTTAATTTTTGATTTTCTTCTTGGATTTGTGTTGATAATTACGTATGGTGTTTCACGCAGACATGATGGGGCTGAATGGCCTCCAACCTGTGTCTGATTTCTAGTACATAGTTACTTATAACAGTAGACGTTTTACATGTACTTTAATAAATTGGCTTTGCAGGTCTTTGTATGCGCCGTCTGTTAGCCTTGCTTATGCTGTACCGGTACGGAGGATGCTTGGCGACAGAGTGAGGAAGCCGGTAAGATGAGGCTGTCACTGAAGTCAGAATTGACTCAAAATTCATTGAAATTTTTTCTGTTTTTTTTTTTGTTGTTTTGTTTTTTTTGCAAATCTCTTATCAGCATGACAGTCTGAGCTTCACATGTAACTTAGTTTACTACGGGTTTAAGTTTAGACTCTTCGAAGAGTCATTTAATTCTTAGTACATTAGTTTTATATCAAGCATGGCTATTGAGGCAGCATGGCTTGCTGCTGGGGTGGATAAACCTCGTTGGCATTGCTCAAACTGGTGTGGTTTGATTCCTGTTGTTGCTGTGGAATTTTGCACATGTCCAGTAAATGGAGGTACAACTGTCCATAGATTAATTCTGTCCACAAAAACATTCATGACTTGTCACGGGTTGCCCCGACGCCGTGTGCTCATAAGATCGTACAATTGAAAAGCTACCACTCATTAAGGACCTTTTGCTTGTACAATGTACATTGTACTCATTAATTTTAATCCTTATGCTGGAGATGTTTTAAGGCAGCGTTGCGTAGCGAACGCTGCTCAAGACGCTCGGCGTTGTTCTTCTTTTCTTGTGTAGACAAAACCTTTATATTAACGGATCAGCTTTTAATAACACGATCACGGATCTCCTTAAATAACTAAGTACCGTGTACACATCGTCGCATTGCGAGGGTGCTTTTGAGAGGTCTATCATGAACTTTTAATATATTCGACTTTGCTTTAAAGTTTCGAAAGTTTCACGCTTACTACTTTAAAGATTATTCCATTTAATGATTGTTAAATTTGTAATCACTATAGTTTTCGTAACTACGTAAATAACTATGACGGGTCTCGTATTGGCTTAATCAAGGCACGTGATGAAATATTGGACGGAGTTGTTGTTGTTGGTGTTTGGTGTTGGTGTTTGGCTGTGTTTTTTTTTTTTAGGACGCAAACGTTTAGGACAGCTGCTCTGGACACATTTGGCCATGTTAGCATAGGAATTTTGAGGGCAAGTAAAATTAATTGTCGTGTGTTTTGGGGGGGGGGGGAGGGTGGTTTATTTGACCTGAGCTATACCTTTGGGAAGGGTTGGGCAAGCTTACAGTGCTAGGCAGTTTCAACCACACAATCTTCCCCTTGTTCTGATTTAATAACCGCAATGTTGAGAAAGATAGTGTTTCCACACTTGATTTTGGTGCAACGAATAACTAGAAGGCACTCAGACCACCAGCGCCTGAACAGTTTAACGTTTTTGTTCCCCACTGATGGGCCAGCATCTGGAATCCGTACCTCAATCAAAATCTAATTGGCTTATTCTTGTCATCTAACCATCTCGCAACTAATTTTTATTTATAATTTAACTACAACTTTTTTTGGAGATATTGCTCTGCATATCATTTTGCCCATTTCTCAGTTGGTGAAGAATCGCTTGTAAAAATTAATTATTGTATCCGGATTCGGATTTCACTAAAATCGACATCGATTCGTCCGTGTCACACAACGCAACCTGTCACCAAGTTTCCGGCCGAATCTGTGCACAACCTTTTTTGAGATATGCGTGTTATGTAGCCTCTAGTTTTTCAGCCCGAGATCACCTGCAATATGGTGAAGAATCAATTAAAAAAATATGCCGATTGGATCTTTCACCAAATCGATATATTTTTGTTCCTTCTGCAAACACCTAACCTGTGAAGTTTCATCGATCATGCAACTTTTAGAGTATCATCGGTATGTATAGTTTTGAGGCCCATCTCTTTCAATGGTGAAGATCACTTTAAAAATTTGCGTTCCAGATCTTCAACAAAATCGAATCATTTGTTTTTTGAACACACCAGTCCAAATTTTCGTCGAATCGGTCAATGACTTTTTTTGATGCCAATTTCGTCCGCCATTACCAGTCTTGGAGAAAAAGGACATCGGAAAGGGCCTTTAAAACTCTTGCCTTGCGTGTCCTGCGCACAATCCTACATTTACTACGAGTTGAGATTTTGTTTTCTGAATGTTGATATTCCCAAATACTGAGAGCATGAGTTGCAAAATTTGATTGGTCCGAATGATATAATATTTTGTCCAAGTACCTGCTAACTGAGAGTTTTTGGAAAGGGGGGAGTGGCAACAAGGTGATTTGTGTTCTCAAGTGTTCACACGTATAATAAATTTGATTGGAAATAAAATAAAGGTTTTAAAAAGATGGTAGTGAAAATTTTTTTTGGGATTGATGCAGTCTACCACTGTTTGATGCAAGTCTTTTGCAACCACCTTGATTTTAATGCATTAAATTAGTTATTCTTGCCTGTTGTTTGTGTCCTTTATGAACATACCTAAAAAACATAAATTTCCGCGTTTGAATTGAATTTTCAATTTTTGTTTGTGCCAGACAAAGGGGTTTTTTGGTTAAACAAAATAAAAGAAAACCTAAAAAGATTTTCTTACTCCTTCCTGTAATGTGCGATGGGCAAGATTCTGGTACAATGGTCAAATTCAGGCCAAAGTGACTGCTAAGGTGCAGGTTCATGTTTCCAGATTATGTTTTACAATGCAAAATATAACATCAAGTCCGTTCCTGAATTAAATAGTTCTCATCATTAGACATACGATGAGGGCTGAGTCTTTGGGTCTTCACACAGGCAGATCCGGTGGTCTTTGTGTCTTCTACCATCTCCTCTCTCAGCCCAACCCACCCACTGCGCTCTCTGTCTTAGATATGTCCCCCCCCCCACTTTCTGCAGGGCACTACAAGGTCCTCCACAACCCGCTTCTTGGTTAAAACTACCAATCAATGATCATTGCTCACCTTCACTCTTTCATTCCTCTTTTTTTTCTTGTGTTTATAAGACTCAGGTCTTCAATAACAGCTGTTCACCACCATCTCTTATCTTCCCCCATCAAACCTGCGATCCTTTTTATCCCGTTATCACCCCCAAAACACTCCTTCAATTCCTGCTTTCTCTGAAAGTCCCTGTAGTGTCCACTGTTTTACCCAGTGTACCACCCCATCCTCTCCCCTTCCACAGATCTCCTAATGTCTCTGTTGCCGTCACTGTTTTTGTTTTCCCTCTTCGCCTCTGCGTCTCCTGCTCCCCTTGTTGTGGCATTTCTGTGTGTTGGCTCTCATACGAGCCTCACAATGTATTTAAATTATTTTAAAAAAACAAACATGACAGACAACGTGAAGCAAATGCTTCACCCTCGCTTTTTGCTTCACACACGGGGTATAATAACAAGCACTGTATGAATAATTGGAGAATCGATTCCTAAAACTGTGTGGGCCAAGTCAACGGAAAAGCCTTTTGCACGGAACACGTAATGTTATGTATACAAAAGCCATACATAAACCTCTCCTCCTTTATTGCTGAACATACATATGCAACACTGGAATTGAAGGATGTTGACAGTGGCAAATAAGAATGTTTCAAAAAGCTGCTGCACATTAACGGAATGACAAGGCTGTTATTACAGTCGCCAGAGTTAGCAGCTTTAGACAACATGGGGATGTGACGTCAACACCTCATCCCTTCATCATGGGCATTTCTGGTGGTTGTCAAAGGGATTGGTGCTGGTGTTCTGCAGGTTCCTGGTAGAGACAAAGAAGTATCCTAGTAAGTCCGTTTAGTTGACAGGACGACATCACTGAGAACGGGTGTCTTTATGGGTGTGATTGATCCTAGCATTCTTCCTTGGCTCTCCAGACCTTTGGTGTAGCGTGGCGTTGGCTTAGCGTTAGGTTGGTGGCTTGGGATTATAGGGTCCTGAGTTTGAGCCTTCCTTGAATTAACACGGGGGTTGCTCAACATGTCAATCCTCTGAGGTCGGCAAAATGAGCACCAGTGTACGGAATAGGGGTACTGCATCAGCAGACATAGCAGCACCCTAACCAATGAATGCACCAGCAGCTAAAAGGCTGCACATGAAGGGAAGCACCCTTTGGTTATTTTTTTTAATTTATTGTTCTTTTGGTGGCCCTGTTGTCCCTCTTAATTTTTTGCTGTTTAGCAAACTTTTCACCCATTTTCTCAGTGCTTCCTCTGCACATTTTTTTTAAAAGTGTGGTGTGTGTGTGTGTGTGTGTGTTGTGGTGTGCACACGTGCGCAGACAAATTTGTGGCTTATTAATCGAGTTCTGCTTGTGAGGTGTGCTCAAGTGGTGACAAAAGACTGGGCTCATCACACTGATATGGACACATTAAATGTCCACAATTCATGGCACATCAGGACCCCTCCATTTCACACCTTTGCAGTAATTTTTTCTGACCATTTTAGATTACTGACAGTTTTAAACTCTTTTGCTGCTTTCTTCTTCGTCTTCATATCACAATAATTATCTTTTATATATATAATATGTATATATATATATATATATATTGTTGCGAATTCGTGCCCGCCGGCGTGCGAACGGCCACGTGAACTCGATGGCCCGCCGTCGCCCCGGATCGGACAATTCTGTCGTGACGCTCGGAACTATCGCCGGAGCCAGTACGGGTGGGCCTTTCGACCTCACCACGATCGTGGCCAATGGCACTCCGCGTGGATAGGGTTGTTCGCACAAACTCTGACCTACTAGTACCACGGCCGGTGGTAACGCGGGCCGATCGCACCTCGCCGCAGTCGACTCCGGACCGGGGCCGCTTAAGCGGTCCGTTCCGTGCTATCGGATAACCGAGCGGTGTTGATCGTTCGGCCTGCCGGTTGCCATTAATTATCGGTCGTATCACGCCCACTACGAACCCTTTCGTGAAGCAAGATGGAGATCAAACAAGGAAAGACGCAGCGAAACGGGGACAATTGCAACAAGCACTTTATTCACATACACACGGAGAGCACACATATAGCAATTAAAAACAATTATGCACAATAAGCAATGAACCATAAGCAACGACGACGCAGAGCTACAACCGACTCGCGACACACGGCAACACTTATACAGTTTTTAACTTCACAGACGGCGCCAGCAACACACACGTTTAGCACCAAACGCCCAAAAAGAAAAATGGAAGTGCGGACTTCCTGTTGGGCCGTCGAGCCCTTCCGACGTCTTGTCGACGTGGTCCCGCCTGGCCCGCGCTCCGCGCGCGTGGTGTGGGTAGGCGAGTCTCTCCTGCGTGGCTCGCGCCTGCCGTGTTGAACCACTCGACGCCCCGGACCGAGTGTTGGCGCTATCCCAGCGCAGATAGGGGGGGGGGGGACGTGGATGCCGAAGTCCGGAGAGGGGAATGGCGGACGCTCCTTCCCGCAGCGGGGTCTGCAACTGCCCACCAAAGACGCAGGCCAGCGGCCTCGCAGGACGGCGAGCCAGAGCATCACAAACAAGAGCATGACCAAAAACGAGAGCATCGACATCGACCTCCGCTGCTTCCGCCCGCGTCTCCGACTCTTATACCACCGGAGCTCGCCCTGCCACTCGCCCGTTCTTTTCTAGCACCCCCCTTCGAGGCGCTTGGAAGGTTCGAAGAGGGCGTTCCTCCTCCCTTGGCCGTGTCACACGCGCATTCCACCAATCGGGCGCCAGCTGCCCCACCCGCTTCTTCACACAAGCGGGGAAAAAAATGGCGGGAAAAAACAGGCGGGAAAACGCGTGCGCCATCGTAGCTCCTTCCTTGTGCGCCCATTGTTTGCGTTCCGGGTCGAATCAAAGATAGGGAAAGATAAAAATGACTAACTCAAAGTGTCGCAGCCCGAATGGATCACATTAATTCCGGCTCTAACAACGGTGTTTGGGCTACTATACATGTACTTAAAGATACTCACCTACGGGACCTGAATGGTGGTTTTTTGGCGAATTTCCACAGCGTAACAAATATATATATATTATTATATATATAATATATATATAAATTACTAAACTCTCATCTTTGTATGTTATTATGTTCCCAAAATTACAGTTAAAAAACGGTACACGATAGCGCAAAATTTTGGGCCCACCTTATCGACCATCACCTGCGGTGTGCAGTATCAGTTTCAGTTCAATCGGGCACAAGGAAAAAAATAATTAAAAAATATAATTCTCCATTCAGTCAAGTCTCTTCGGGAGAATTTGATCAATGAAACAACTCTCAGCGTATAGTTCGCTGGAGCTATCTTTTTTTTTTTTTTCTTGAAATGATTTTATTTTAAAACCAAACATTTAGTATAGAAAAGAAAGATTTATTTTTAAGCATAGATAACTCGTCATTTTGATCTCATTATTTCTGTTTGTTCATCTATTAAAGTAAAATTGTTGTTTAAGGATTACGCACAATAATTTCTTCGAACTTTTTTTCTCCTTTTTTTTCACATTGACCGCGCAATCTCAAGTTTCGTTCAAATCGGGCACGAAAAAAATTAATGAAACAATCAATTCACGATTTCAGTCAAGTACTACTTCGAGATTATTTGATCATGCAAAAACAACCTCAGCGGTATAGGTTTTGCTGGAGCTATCCTTTTTTTTTTTTGAAATGAATTTTTTTATCAACCGCTGTCACTAAGGAACAACGGGTTCACGGGTCGTCTAGTATATACTAAAGCTTCAATCTTGTATGTATGCATGTATGTTACCAAAATACAGCCAAAACGGTAACGATGGCGCAAAATTTTAGAGCTACCTTACTCACATTCGCTTCTGGGTGTGAGTATCAGTTCATTGAAATTGGGGCACGAAAAAATTATAAAAAAATCAATTCCCGATGCAGACAAGTATCTTCGGGGAATCTTGATTCAATGAAAACACTCAGCAGTAGTTTGCTGGAGCTACTTTTTTTTAACATGAATATGATTTTTTTTCAATCAACCGCTTCACGGGTCGTCTAGTGAACATTAATGTGACCTGGTCTGTGACTAACACTGCCCTCTTTTTAATTTTTTTATTTTGTTCTTTCTCTTTCTGCCCCTTTCCATTGTTAATTCTAATTTTAAATGTGACACAATATAGACATTCATTAACTGAAATCTGAAAGTATAATCATATTAATAAAGTTTCTATAATAAAAAAGGTGTACGGCTCTGAAAATGAATCTTGTGATGAGAGAAAGAGAAAGAAGAATGAGAAAAGAAAGAGAAAAAGAAAGAAGGAAAGAAAAAAGAAGAGGGAAAGAAAAACATAGAAAAAAGAGATAAGAGAAAGAGACGAAGATGAGAGAAACAGGAGAAGAGAGGAAAGGAGATATGAGAAGGAAGAAAGGAAAGAAAGAAGACGAGATATAGAATGAGAAAAGGAATAGATGAGAAGAGAAAAAGGAAGAAGAGAAAGAAAAATAGAAGAAGGAAGAAAAGAAGAAGAAAGATGAAGAGGAGAGATCGAAGAATAGAGAAAGAGGTAAGGAGAAGAGAGAAAGAGAACAGAATGGAAAGAAGAAAGAATGAGAGAGAGAGAGAGAATAGAATATGGAAAGGATGAACAAAAGAAGAAAAGAAGAAAAAAGAGAAAGAGAATGAAATGAGAAAAAAAGGAAGAGAAGAAAAAAAGAGAAAAAAAAAGAAATAAGAGATGAGAAAAGTAGAAAAAGAAGAGAAGAGAATAAACGAAAA
>CM068952.1:74755766-74779387 GCA_035128595.1 Eptatretus atami
GTTTGATTCCTGTTGTTGCTGTGGAAATTTTGCACATGTCCAGGGTAAATGGAGGTACAACATGTCCATGATTAATTCTGTCCACAAAAACATTCATGACTTGTCACGGGTGCCCCGACGCTGTGCTCATTCAAGAGTCTCGTACTAAATTGAAAACTACACCATTAAGACCTTTTGCTTGACAATGCACATTGTACTCATTAATTTAATCCTTATGCATGGGGATGTTTTTAGCAGCGTCTGATTTCGCGTAGCAAACGCTGCTCTAAGAACGCTCGGCATTCTTCTTCTTCTTCTTCTCTTGTGAAGCCAAAACCTTTATATTAGGACTCAGCTCTTTAATACATGATCCGGATCTTAAATACTAAGCACCTGTACACATCGTCGCATTGAGGGTGCCTTTTGAGAGCGTCTATCATGAACTTTTAAAATTTATTGGACATTTGCTTTAAAGTTTCGAAAAGTTCACGTTACTATTTAATAAAGATTATTCCATTTAATGTATTGTAAATTCGTAAATACGTAAATACACTATGACGGGTCTCGCTATTGGCTTAATCAGGCACGTGACGAAATATTCGGAAGTTGATGTTGGTATTGGTGTTGGTGTTGGTGTTGGTTGTGTTTTTTTTTTTAGCCGACAAACCTTTAGGACACTGCTCTTGGACACATTTGTCCATGTTTAGCATAGGATGACAGGCAAGTAAATTATTGTCGTGTGTTGGGGGGGGGAGGGGGAGGGGTGGTTTATCTTGACCTGAGCTATACCTGGGAAGGGTTGGGCAAGCTTTACAGTGTGAGGCAGTTTCACACACATCTTCCCCTTGTTCTGATTTAATAACCCCAATGTTGAGAAAGATAGTGTTTCCACACTTGATTTTGGTGTAAGAATAACTAGAACGGCACTCAGACCACCAGGCTGAACAGTTTACGTTTTGTATCCCACTGATGGGCCAGATCTGGATCCGTACCTCAATCAAAATCTAATTGGCTTGTTCTTGTCATCTAACCAATTCATCCACCTAGTTTTTTTTATAATTTAACTGCAACTTTTTGGGATATTGCTCTGCATATCATTTTGCCCCATTTCTCAGTGGTGAAGAATTGCTTGTAAAAATTAAATTATTGTATCCGGATTCGGATCTTCACTAAAATCGAATCGATTCGTCCGTGTCACACACCCAACCTGTCCACCAAGTTTCGGCCGAATCTGTGCACAACCTTTTGAGATATCGTGTTATGTAGCCTCTAATTTTTCAGCCCGAGATCACTCAAATGGTGAAGAATCAATTAAAAAAAATATCCGATCTGGATCTTCACCAAAATCGAATCATTTGTTTCCTTCTCACACACCTAACCTGTCGAAGTTTCATCCGAATCCGTCAACTTTTTGAGATATCATGGTATGTATAGTTTTGAGGCCCATCTCTCAATGGTGAAGAATCACTTAAAAATTCTCGTATCCAGATCTTCAACCAAAATCGAATCATTTTGTTCTTGACACACACCCCACCAAATTTCGTCCGAATCGGTCCATGACTTTTTTGATGACCAAATTTCGTCCGCACAGTCTTGAGAAAAAGGACATCGGAAAGGGCCTTTAAAACTCTTGCCTTGCGTGTCTGCGCACAATCTACATTTACTACGAGCTGAGATTTTGTCTGAATGTTGATATTCCCAAATACTGAGAGCATGAGTTGCAAAATTTGATTGGTCGAAATGCTATAATATTTTGTCCAAGTACTGCTAAACTGAGAGTTTTTGGAAGTGGCAACAAGGTGATTTGTGTTCTCAAGTGTTCACGTATATAATTTGATTGAAATAAAATAAAGGTTTTAAAAGATGTAGTGAAATTTTTTTTTGGGAAGTCTACCACTGTTGATGCAGTCTTTTGCACCACCTTATTTAATGCATTAAATTAGTTATTCTTGCCTGTTGTTTGTGTCCTTTATGAACATACCTAAAAACATAAAATTTCCCGTTTGGAATGATTTTCAATTTTGTTTGTGCCAGACAGGTACATAGACTAAAACGATTACTTTACTCATCTCTGTACATGTGCGATCGGGACAAGATTCTGTACAATGTCAAATTCAGAGCCAAAGTACTGCTAAGGTGCAGGTTCATGTTCAGATTCATGTTTTACAATGCAAAATATAACATCAAGTCGTTCCTGAAATTAAATAGTTCCTCAATCATAGACAAAGATGAGGCTGAGTCTTTGGGTCTCTCACCACAGGCAGATCCGGTGGTCTTTGTGTCTTCTACCATCTCCTCTCCAGCCTCACCCCACCCCCACCCTGCTCTGTCTGAGATATGTCCCCCCCCCCCCACATTTCTGCAGGGCACTCAAGGTCCTCCAGCAACCCCCTTCTGGTAAAACTACCAAAATCAAGAATCATTGCTCACCTTCACTCTTTCATTCCTCTTTTTTTTCTTGTGTTTATAAAGACCTCCAGGTCTTCAAAACAGCTGTTCACCACCATCTCTTATCTTCCCCCATCCAAAACCTCGATCTTTTCTATCCCCGTTAATCCACCCCAAACCCACCTCCTTCAAATTCCCTGCTTTCCTTCCTGAAAGTCCCTGTAGTGTCCATCTTGTTTACCCAGTGTACCCCACCCCATCCCTCTCCCTTCCACAGATCTCCTAATGTCTCTGTTCCCCACTGTTTTGTTTTCCCTCTTCCGCCCCTCTCGTCTCCTGCTCCCCTTGTTGTGCATTTCTGTGTGTTGGCTCTCATACGAGCCTCGACAATGTATTTAAATTAATTTAAAAAAAACAAACATGACAGACAACATGAAGCAAATGCTTCACCCTGCTTTTTGCTTCACACACGGGGTAATAAATAACAAGCACTGTATGAATAATTGGACAAGAATCGATCCCTAAACTGTGTGGGCACAAAGTCAACGGAAAGCCCTTGCAGGACACGTAATGTTATGTATACAAAAGCCATACATAAAACCTCTCCTCCTTTATTGCTGAACATACATATGCAACACTGGAATTGAAAGGATGTTGACAGTGGAAAAATAAGAATGTTTCAAAAAGCTGCTGCACATAACGGAATGACAAAGGCTGTTAATTACAGTCGCCAGAGTTACAGCTTAGACAACATGGGGATGTGACCGTCAACACCTCATCCCCTTCATCATGGGCATTCTGTGGTGTCACAGGGATTGTGCTGGTGTTCTGAGGTTCTGGTAGAGACAAAGACAGATATCACTAGTACAGTGGTTTAGTTAGACAGGACGACATCACTGAGAAAGGGTGTCTTTATGGGTGTAATTGATCCTAGCATTCTTCCTTGGCTCTCAGCACCCTTTGGTGTAGCCTGGCGTTGGCTTAGCGGTTAGGTTGGTGGCTTGGGATTATAGGGTCCTGAGTTTGAGCCACCCGTTGAATTAACACCAGGGGGTTGACTCAACCTGTCATCCTTCCGAGGTCGGCAAAATGAGCACCAGTGTACTGGTAATAGGGGTACTGCATCAGCAGCATAGCAGCACCCCTAACCAATGATGCAACCAGCAGCTAAAAAGGCTGCACATGAAGGGAAGCACCCTTTGGTTTTATTATATTTTTAAAATTTTTGTTCTTTTGGTGGCCTGTGTCCCTCTTTAATTTTTTGCTGTTAGCACCTTTTCACCCACTTTTTCCTCAGTGCCTTCTCCTGCACATTTTTTTTAAAAGTGTGTGTGTGTGTATGCACACGTGCGCAGACAAATTTGTGGCTTATTAATCGAGTTCTCTTGTGGTGTGCTCAAGTGGTGACAAAAGACTGTGCTCATCACACTGATATGGACACATTAAATGTCCACAATTCATGCACATCAGGACCCCCTCCATTTCCCATACACTTTGCAGTAATTTTTCTGACCATTTTTGATTAATTGACAGTTTTAACACTCTTTTGCTGCTTCTTCTTCGTCTTCATAGTCCACATACATCTATCTTTTATATATATATATATATTAAATATATTATATATTGTTGCGAATTCGCGCCCGCCGGCGTGCGAACGGCCACGTGACTCGAATGGCGGCCGCCTCGCCCACCGGACGGACAATTCTGTCGTGACCCTCCGGGAACTATCGCCCGGAGCCAGTCACGGGTGGGCCTTTCGACCTCACCACGATCGTGCCAATCGGCCACCCGCGTGGGATAGGGTTGTTCGCCAAACTCGACCTACCTAAGTACCCACGCGGATGGTAACCGGGCGATCGCACCTCGCCGCAGGTCGACTCCGGACACGGGCCGCTTAAGCGGTCCGTTCCGTGCTATCGGGATAACCGAGCGTGTTATCGTCGGCCTCGACGGTTCCAATTAATTATCGGCGTATCACGCCCACTACGAACCCTTTCATGAAGCAAGATGGAGATTCAAACAAAGGAAAGGACGCAGCGAAACGGGGAACAATTCAACACAAGCACTTTATTCACATAACACACGGAGAGCACACATATAGCAATTAAAACAATTATGCACAATAAGCAAATGAAACAATAAGCAACGACGACGCAGAGCTACAACCGACTACGCGAACACACGGCAACACTTATACAGTTTTACTTCACAGACGGCGCACACACACACGTTTACACCAACCCCAAAGAAAATGGAAGTGCGACTTCCCTGTTGGGCCGTCGAGCCCCTCTCCGACGTCCGTCGACGTGGTCCCGCCTGCCGCGACTCCGCGCCCTGGGTGGTAGGCGAGTCCTCTCCTGCGTGCCTCGCGCCTGCACGTGTTGACCACTCGACGCCCCGGACCGAGTGTTCGGCGCTATCCCAGCGCGGAGTAAGGGGGGGGAACGTGGATGCCCGAAGTCGGGAGAGGGAATGGCGGACGCTCCTTCCCGCCAGCGGGGTCCTGCAACTGCCCCACCAAAGACCAGGCCAGCGGCCTCCAGACGAGCGAGCCGAAGACGGCATGAGCCAGAGCACACGATGAGCATCCACAAACAAGAGCATCGACCAAAAACGAGAGCATCGACTCGACTGCTTCCCCCCGTCTCCGACTCTATAGCCCGGAGCTCCGCCCTCCACTCCGCCCCGTTCTTTTCTCCACCCCCCTTCGAGGCGCTTCGAGAAAGGTCTCGAAGAGGGGCGTTCCTCCTCCCTGGCGTCACACGCCGCATCCACCAATCGGGCGCCAGCTGCCCCACCCCGCTTCCTTCACACAAGCGCGGGAAAAAAATGGCGGGAAAAACAGGCGGAAAACCCGCGCCCATCGGAGCTCCTTCCTTGGCGCCCTTGTTTGCCGTTCGGTCGAAATCAAAGATAGGGAAAAAAAATGACTAACTCAAAGTGTCGCAGCCCGAATGGATCACATTAATTCCCTCTAAACAACGGGTTTGGGGCTAACTATACATGTACTTAAAAGATACCTCACCTACGGGACCTGAATGGTGGTTTTGCGAATTTCCACAGCCGTAACAATATATATATATATATATATATATATATATATATATTATAATATATATATATATATACTAAAACTCTCATCTTGTATGTATGTATGTTATATGTTCCCAAAATACAGTTAAAACGGTACACGATAGCCAAACATTTTAGGGCCACCTTACTGACCATTCACCTGCGGTGTGCAGTATCGTTTCGTTCAAATCGGGCAACAAAAAAAAATTATAAAAATTTAATTCTCCATTCAGTCAAGTACTCTTCGGAGAATTTGATCAATGCAAACAATCTCAGCGGTATAGTTCGCTGGAGCTATCTTTTTTTTTTTTCTTGAAATGATTTATTTTAAATCTCAAGACATTTAGTATAGACAAAGAACGATTTATTTTTAAGCATAGAATAAACATCGCCATTTTGATCTCATATTTCTGTGTTCATTCATTAATAAGTAAAATTGTGTTTACAGGATTACGCACAATAATTTCTTCGACTTTCTTTTCTCCTTTTTTTTTCACATTGACTCGCAATATCAAGTTTCGTTCAAATCGGGCAACGAAAAAAATTATGAAAACATCAATTCCCGATTTCAGTCAAGTACTCTTCGAGATTATTTGATCAATGCAAACAACCTCAGCGGTATAGTTTGCTGGAGCTATCTTTTTTTTTTTTTGAAATGATTTTTTTATCAACCGCTGTCACTACAGGAACCCAACGGGTTCACGGGTCGTCTAGTATATTACTAAAGCTCTCATCTTGTATGTATGCATGTATGTTACCAAAATACAGCCAAAACGGTACACGATGGCGCAAAAATTTTAGGGCTACCTTACTCACCATTCGCCTGCGGTGTGCAGTATCAAGTTTCATTGAAATTGGGCAACGAAAAAATTATAAAAAAAATCAATTCCCGATTCAGACAAGTACTCTTCGGGAGAATTTGATCAATGCAAACAACCTCAGCAGTAGTTTGCTGGAGCTATCTTTTTTTTTACATGAAATGATTTTTTTCATCAACCGCTTCACGGGTCGTCTAGTGAACATTAATGTGACCTGGTCTGTGACAACACTGCCCTCTTTTTAATTTTTTTTATTTTGTTCTTTCTCTTCTGCCCCTTTCCATTGTTAATTCTAATTTTAAATGTGACACCAATAGACATTCATTAACTGAAATCTGAAAGTATAATCATTATTATAAAGTTCTATAATAAAAAAGGTGTACGGCTCTGAAAATGAATCTTGTGATGAGACATTTACATTACCAGTTGAAAGGAAAAGGGAATTTGTTTCATGATGTGGAATTAATATAAAGTCCGGACACCTGCAACTGGATTTTTTTTTTGGGGGGGGGGGGGGTGGTGCTGTATGCCTGGATATAAATTTGCTGTCTTCCTCCAGTTTCAGCAGCAAGGGTTGTGGGAGAAAATGGTGTCAATGACAACTCTGTTAAGTCATGGCCCATTATGCTGTTCTTCGCCGTCATTCTCGGAGGGCCCTACCTTATCTGGAAACTTCTCCGAAACATTGTTCAAGATACCGACAAAGGTAAATGATGAACCAGTCACGATTGAATGTGGTTGTTGCTGAACCATCGAGTTGGGAATTTTACTTTTATTTATCGTCACGACATTTTGCACGGCAGGTTCAAACTGGGCCAGTGGTGAGGATGACCATGTTCTGGGAAGAGCCGAGTTTGACTTCCTTGCCGCAAGTGATGAGGAGATTTCTATTCATGCTGGAGATTTGGTCATCCTAGCTCCCAAAGGTCTGTGATGGTGTGTGAGGTCTCACCTGGGAATTAAACCAAAATTGTTCAACATGGAGACATTCTCAGACCTAATTCACTCTGAAACTACCAATCACATATGTATAAAAGGTCAAAAGAGAAAGAGAAAATACCAATCACCTGCATGTTAAAAGAGAAAATAAATAAAACAAACAAAAGTTGTTTAACTGCAATGAAACAATCCTCTTGCAATTTTTGCAAAGTGGATGAAATGCATCCTGATGGGGGTAACACAATCGATCAAATCTAACAGGATGTTGATCGAGATGTGCTAACCACAGAAGGAAGGAAAGAAAGTTGACACTTTCTGTGGTTAACCCTTCGTCGGAGCAAAAAAGGCAATCCCCGCCCCGGTTTGTGCGATGCTGCTGGATTGCTGGAAGGAATGCCAACAAATAGCACACTCATCTCTGAGCCATATTTGTTCTGCATGTACCTCCTCGGATGAGGGAGTAATGAAACGTGTTAACGACAGGAAGTGAGTTGGGTGCATGTGAATGGATGTGGGTATGAAAAAAATATTTACATAGATTTTCCTCTTTTCAAACGACCTGACCTGTGACCCTAATTTTAAGCATCCATCATGGTCACACAACTATGGAGATGGTGCTGCTTCTCTTGGCAATGGCTGGAAACACAATCTCCAACAAGAGGTCCTTGGACATAAATCAGGCATTCAATATGGTTTGGCATCTATTCCACCCACCAAGCTCAATGCTTTTCTTACCTGGCTTTCTGACTTCCTCCACCCACAGTCAGAGCTTGATATCGATGGAATCCTTTCTTATCCTCTCCCAGTGGAGGCCAGAGTACCCTTAGGCAGTGTTTTACATCCAGTCTTATTCCTCATCTAAATAAACAATCTTCCTTTTTGCAGATGACACCATATTACATCATACACTACCACAACCCTTTGACGGGCAGACAGCAGCTGCATCTTTGAATGGCAGGAATAGCACTCTATGCCTATCTGAGATTGATAAGATGCTGGACTAATAAAGGAATCACGTCCTTCAATCCGGGAAAAATCTGTCTCACCCTGTCACTCCAGAAGGATCGTCAAATGGATTAAGTAGGGTTAATGGGGGTAGAAATCGGATTAAGAATATCCATTTCCTTGGTCATCTGTTAGAAGAGATTGGCTCTTGAACTTCTAGGCCTTACAATGTCAACCATCAACCTTTTCTTGGCTGACCACATAGCAAAAGTAACCTCCAAAGCCAGCTGCAGACTGGACCTCCTCCATCATTCAAAATCATTCTTTGGAGAAAAAAAAATCAGAACTACCCACAGTCTGAGGCCATTGTCTAGATCAATGGAGTACTGCTCTCACCCATGGGCTGATGTCCTCACAGCCCATCAGTCTACAGTATGCTGTGGAATCTAAAGCCACCACCACCTTTCCTAGCTCCTCCAATTGTTTCCTCCTGGTTAAACTTTAAAAAAAATCCAGGTTTTATGCCCACCCTTACTTTTTTTGTTGTTCCTTTTCTCTTGTTTCACACTCTTTCCCTGCAGGGCCCCATGCAAGCAGTGCAGTGGGTTACGTTTCACTCTTCCCTACATTTTCAAGTTGGCGGTACACCACCATCTCATATAATCCCCCATCACTATCTTTTCTACCCCCATTAACCCTACTTAACCCAACGCTCTTACTTATAGGTTACTGTATTTCATCTGCTTCTCTCTTTTCCTGTTCATGAATTCCTTTTCTTGTGGCATCCACATTTTCTCCACTGTCAGTACATCGGCTTTTTGTCCTGTCACCTCGCTCTTCCATGACCTGCGATTTTTGCATCTGAAAGAATTATTTTTTTAATTATTATTATTATTAATATTTTATTTTCGTTTTAGGGTGTAATTTTCATGGATTGGTATGTGATCATACATTAGCAAATCTTCACATACAAAACATGAAATTCCCATCGTGGTCGGTTCAATTATTTTTCACATGACCGTGGTAAGAGTTTCTCACCTTTTTTCAAGAAGCATTGTAAAAATTTTAGAACTATCTGCATTCAAAATGTTCATGGCTGCTATTGTCTTGCAAGGTGCTCTTAATCAAGGTAGGTGTGATGTCACTAAAAACATGATTATTATTATTGTTTTTTTAAATTGAGAAATGATAAAAATTGATCTTTTTAAGATTGGAAGGTTGGTGTGGAAAATTCTGCAATGTTTGCATATGTAATATGTAGATCTGGTCTTGTTTTATGTTTGCACATGCCATGAAAACCCTCATGTTATGCTTGCACCCAAGCCGTGATAATTGGCGTCTCCTAGCAGGAGGCCGAGTCCCAGTGTCTGCTTCTCAACCACTGCTGGCAGGCTTGGTGGATTGTTCTCAATCACTTCATTTTATTTCCCTTTTATTCCCCCCTCGCCCCTCTCTCCTAACCTAACCTGCAAGCTCCCCCTCAATTCCTTCACTACTCTTCTCTGTCTATGGAATGCTGTGTCATGCTTTTCCCTCCAGTTCGTATTTTAGAGTGCCATCCATCACCTGCTTTCTCCCATACCTCCCCACCCCCCACCTGACCTGTTGTCCTCTCACTGACCCACTCCCCATTTGTGTTGGGTCCATGCATTCTTGCCTGCTGGTTCCCATTTTATCCTGATCTCATGTCAGGCTGGTTGGTTGAGCGGTTTAAGACTTTTCTTTCTCCATTGATGACTGAGTTAGACTTTCTTGGCTGATCACTCTGCAACTCACACATACCAAGTGTTGAGTGTGTGCTGAGCATTCGGCATTGGTTGAGGTGTCATCCTTCTGTATGTCACTGCACTGAAGTAGGATGGCTCACAGTGTAGTCTGTAAACATGCTTCTCCAGTGGTGTTTGTTTTAAAAATAAGGACCTCACAGGAAGTGTGGGTTGATTCTCCATCTGCACATCAGATGTGCTGTGAGTGGTGCCATACCCTTAAGAAAACAAACTAGTGTGGCTTCAAAGGGTTTCAGTTCACTTTTTTTTTTTAGAATATACACATCATTCACGGCTTTTTTTTTTTTGCCTTCCAGTTTATGCAAAATGTACATTTATTTATGCCTGGTGTTGGCTTAATGGCTAGAGTGGGCTTGGGATCAAAGGGTCCTGAGTTCAAATCCCACTCAGATGTTGAATTAATACCGGGTGGGGTTGACTGCCTGTCATCCCTCCGAGGGTGGCAAAATTGCTGGTATCCTGTGTCGGAGTGGCGACCCGTCCAGGATTATGCCCAATAGACCAGGAGACTGCTTAGGCAGCACCAACGCTCTGCACAGAGTATGGTCCTAATGGATGGAGTACATTCACTTATGGAATTTAAATGTTGGACTAGGCAGTTGTCTTTCTTTACTAGTCTTGTAATTATCACCAAGTCTGAGCCCAACTTGTGAAAGATCAAATTGTGTGTCAAGTACGTTTTGAATTAAATATTGATTATACAATATGAACGTATGGGATTTCTCTGTGCAGAGCGCCAACCTCGTGTGCGAGGCTGGTTGTTGGCGAGTGTCGACCGGCATTCTGTGGGATTGGTGCCAGAAAACCACGTGCGAGTCCTTGGTCTAAGACGAGGTCGAAAACAATGCGAGCCCCAACAGGGCCTTTCAAATTGCAAGCCACCAACGCCAACAACCACCATTTTGCAAGTTCACCAAGATGGCGTACTGGAGGAGGCATTTAAACAATGCGAAGTGGGGGATGCTGTGATCAAACAGTCCGTTAATATACAAAATCCAGCCACTGGAGAGGCACCAGAGAGTCAAAGTCTAACACCACCCACTCAATGACCAGAAGAGGTGGAGCTCAACGTGCCACAGGAAAATACGGACAGAAGATGAGCCATGTTCAACACCATGACTACACAAATGAAGTTTGATGATTATTATTTGTTAAATTTCTGCACATTTGTGGCAGCTGCCCCCCCCCCACCCCTCCCTTATTCTTGAATGGTCTCACAGCTTGATTATTAGGCAAATTTTTCTCAAAACTGAGTAAGGAAACTGAAGTATTCTATCAGTCTATTCCTCAAAAAGAAAAATTGAATTATTTTTGCACTAATCCAAGTTTAACACTTTTCATTGAGATGAAAACATTCATCTTAAATCTGAATTTCAACAATTCCCCATAACTCTCATGATGCACTGAACATTTGTGTATCATGTGCTTTCAGGACAATGGTGATAGTAAAATAAACGTTTGGTTTACCTAAGAGTTTATTCGCAGGGTTTCAATGTTTAATCATTTACATATCATACAATGCGTCACAGGATTTGATTTCACAAAAACTCATTCAATAAGGACATGTTGCTTCTTCAGCTTGTTCGGTTTCACCATCTAATTTGCTGCAGAGAAATGGAGACAAATAAAATGAATACATGAAATTGCAGCAAACATTGAACCATTTTGTTGATTTTTGTTTTTGATTACTACCAGCAAATCACTGACCGAGTTCTTCAAAGCGTCCACAATCATCATCTCCTCTGGAGAATTCTTCTCCACCTGCTTGCGATACTCCTGGAGTTGCTGCTGATCTTTCATTTGGCACAGGGTCTGAAAATACAAGTTGTACAATATCTGAACATAATGTGTGTTTTGAAGAGGGAAGGTGTAGTTGCACCATTTGCAAAATTGTGAAGGTGTGGTGAACAGACCACAAACGCAATTGTGTTAGGAACAAACCATCAGGGTCAAGGAAATCTAGCCAGACACTTTTTGCACCTTCTGCTAGTTTATAAACCACAGGCCTGTGAACTCTGACCTCAATGACTACACGATGGCACTTGTGCTTGAGTGCAAGGTCCAGTCGTGTTTCTGCATCTTCCACCAAACCAACAAACTCATTCACCATCTGCCGGAGGTAGGAAACAATATAAATCCTTACATTACCCGATTTCCTTTTGTTTTGGTTCCATCTGCACACCCAACCTCGGGGGTGGGGGATGTATGTGATGGATGTATGTATGCATGTGTGGTATATATATATGTGTACGGCTGTGGAAATTCGCAGAACACCATAAGTTCCTTAGTTCAGTGAGATTGATAAGTCTGTGTTCAGTTAGATTTCCCCACCGTTGTTTAATGGAATTTTGTCACCGGGCTGCGACCCTTTGAGATAGTGTTTTTCTTTCTCTATCGTTATTTTGGACCGACAGAGCACGCTACCACCCTTCCGCGTCGAAAACCGTCCGAGAACGTCAAACAAAGGCGCCAAGGAAAGAACTGCGCGGGTTTTACCGCCTTTTTTCTCCGAGGCTGGTGTGACGAGAAGGGCGAGGCAGCTTGCTCGCGATTGGTGGATACGTGGAGTGAGGCGGTCGGAGTTGAGAAACGCCCCTTTTCGAGATGCTTCTCGAAGGAAGGTGGAGCCGAGAACGGGGCAGAGTTTTGTTTATCAAGTTACATGAGGTGTTTTTTTAAATTGTCAAACAGACTCGGGGTTGACAAACACTTTCAAAAATGACGTTTTTAAATTGACCAAGCAGCACAACCCAATTACAAAGCAAGCAGATTGGCCCAATTCAATCAGATTTTTTAGTGGTTTGAACAGTGAATCGCGGAAACTTGCGAGAAACGACCTCGTGATGTCCTCAATGTAAACAAAACAAGAGTAATAGGAGGTACGACGCAGCTGCGATAGCGCATAAGTTAAATATATATATATTATATATATAATATATATATATATATATATATTTTTTTTTTTTTTAATCAAATATTTAAAACCTCGGTGTGAGTCTCAAACGAGCAGTATGTTTTTTTCATTGCCAATAAATTTGACAAAAAGGGGGTCATTTTTTTAAACCAGAGTATCCGAAAAAAAAAATTATATTTACCACGTGAACTACGATAAAATATAAAAAGAGCTAGATATTAATAATGGATATAATAATTTTTATGCGGGGTTCCCTGAGACATGAAAACTATTTCAAGGGTTCCACAAGGGTAAAAAGGTTGAGAAACGCTGAGTTAGAGGGATTGTAGTTGAGATTTAGGATGGGAAATGGATTTGAGGACAGTGACAGACGTTGAGTGTGTAGAGGGGACGTAGCTTAGCTACGTAGTGTTAAAAGGAACGTGCTGTCGAGAGATAAGTGTCCATCTTGTTTACCCAGTGTACCAGCCCAATCCGCTCTCCTTCCACAGACTCTAATGTCTCTGTTCCCCTGTTTTGTTTTCCCTCTTCCGCCCTCTCGTCTCCTGCTTCCCCTTGTTGTGCATTTCTGTGTGTTGGCTTCATACGAGCCTCGACACTGTATTTAAATTAATTTAAAAAAACAAACATGACAGACAACGTGAAGCAAATGCTTCACCTGCTTTTTTGCTTCACACGGGGTAAAAATAACAAGCACTGTATGAATAATTGGACAGAAGTCGATCCCTAAACTGTGTGGGCAAAGTCAACGGAAAGCCTTGCAGGACACGTAATGTTATGTATACAAAGAGCCATACATAAAACCTCTCCTCCTTTATTGCTGAACATACATATGCAACACTGGAATTGAAAGGATGTTGACAGTGGAAAAATACGAATGTTTCAAAAAGCTGCTGCACATAACGGAATGACAAAGGCGTTAATTAAACAGTCGCAGAGTTACGCTTAGACAACATGGGGATGTGACCGTCAACACTCATCCCCTTCATCATGGGCATTCTGTGGTGTCACAGGGATTGTGCTGTGTTCGAGGTTCTGGTAGAGACAAGACAGATATCACTAGTACAGTCGTTTAGTTAGACAGGAACGACATCACTGAGAAAGGGGTGTCTTTATGGTGTGATTGACCTAGCATTCTTCCTGGCTCTCAGCACCTTTGGTGTAGCCTGGCGTTGGCTAGCGTTAGGTTGGTGGCTTGGGATTATAGGGTCTGAGTTTGAGCTCATTGAATTAACACCAGGGGTTGATCAACCTGTCATCCTTCCAGGGTCGGCAAAATGAGCACCAGTGTACTGGTAATCCAGGGGTACGCATCAGCAGCATAGCAGCACCCTAACCAATGATGCAACCAGCAACTAAAAAGGCTGCACATGAAGGAAGCATCCCTTTGGTTTATTATTTTTTTTTTTTTAAATTTTGTTCTTTTGGTGGCCTGTGTCCCTCTTTAATTTTTGTCTGTTAGCACCTTTTCACCCACTTTTTCCTCAGTGCCTTCTCCTGCACATTTTTTTTAAAAGTGTGTGTGTGTGTGTGTGTGATGTGTGTGTGTGTGCACACGTGCGCAGACAAATTTGTGGCTATAATCGAGTTCCTCTGTGGTGTGCCAAGTGGTGACAAAGACTGTGCTCACACAACTGATATGGACACATTAAATGTCCACAATTCATGCACATCAGGACCCCTCCATTTCCCATACACTTGCAGTAATTTTTCTGACCTTTTGATTAATGACAAGTTTTAACACCTTTGCTGCTTCTTCTTCGCTCATAGTCCCAATACATACATCTTTTATATATATATATATTATATTATATATAATATGTTGCGAATTCCGTGCCCGCGGCGTGCGAACCGGCCACCGTGAACTCGAATGGCGGCCCGCCTCGCCCACCGGACGGAGCAATTCTGTCGTGACCTCCGGGAAACTATCGCCCGGAGCCAGTCACGGGTTGGGCCTTTCGACCGTCACAGATCGTGCCAATCGGCAGCCCGCGTGGGATAGGGTTGTTCGCCAAACTCGACCTACCTAAGTACCCACGCGGATGGTAAACCGGGCGATGCACCTGCGCGCAGTCGACGCCGGACACGGGCCGCCTTAAGCGGTCCGTTCCGTGCTATCGGATAACCGAGCGTGTTATCGTCGGCCTCGACGGTTCCAATTAATTATCGGCGGATCGACGCCCACTACGACCCTTTACTGAAGCAAGATGGAGATTCAACAAAGGAAAGGACGCGCAGCGAAACGGGGAACAATTCAACACAAGCAATTTATTCACATAACACACGGAGAGCACACATATAGCAATTAAAACAATTTGGCACAATAAGCAAATGAAACAATAAGGCAACGCGACGCAAGAGCTAACCGACTACGCGAACACACGCAACACTTATACAGTTACTTCACAGACGGCGCCACACACACACGTTTACACCAAACCCAAAAGAAAATGGAAGTGCGACTTCCCTGTTGGGCCGTCGAGCCCCTCTCCGACGTCTGTCGACGTGGTCCCGCCTGCGCGACTCCGCGCCCTGGGTGGTAGGCGAGTCCTCTCTGCGGCCTCGGCCTGCAACGTGTTGACCACTCGACGCCCGGACCGAGTGTCGCGCTCCCAGCGCAGATAGGGGGGGGGGGAAGTGGATGCCCGAAGTCGGGAAGGGAATGGCGGACGCTCCTTCCCGCAGCGGGGTCCTGCAACGCCCCACCAAGACCAGGCAGCGGCCTCCAGGACGAGCGAGCGCAAGATTCCAACCTAAACAAGAGCATCGACCAAAAACGAGAGCTCGACTCGACCTCGACTGCTTCCCCCCGTCTCCGACCTTATAGCCCGGAGCTCCGCCCTCCACTCCCGCCCGTTCTTTTCTCCACCCCCTTCGAGGCGCTTCGAGAAAGGTCTCGAAGAGGGCGTTCCTCCTCCCTGGCGCGTCACACCGCGCACCACCAAATCGGGCGCCAGCTGCCCCCACCCGCTTCCTTCACACCAAGCGGCGGGAAAAAAATGGCGGAAAAACAGGCGGGAAAACCCCGTGCGCCATCGGAGCTCCTTCCTTGGCGCCCTTGTTTGCGTTCGGTCGAAATCAAAGATAGGGAAAAAAAATGACTAACTCAAAGTGTCCGCAGCCCGAATGGGATCACATTAATTCCCTCTAAACAACGGGTTTGGGGCTAACTATACATGTATTAAAAGATACCTCACCTACGGGACCTGAATGGTGTTTGCGAATTCCACAGCCGTAACAAATATATATATATATATATATATATATATATAATATTATATATATTACTAAAACCTCATCTTGTATTGTATGTATGTTCCAAAAACAGTTTAAAACGGTACACGATAGCGCAAACATTTTAGGCCACCTACTGACCATTCACCTGCGGTGTGCAGTATCGTTTCGTTCAAATCGGGCACAAAAAAAAAATTATTAAAAAATTAATTCTCCGATTCAGTCAGTACTCTTCGGAGAATTTGATCAATGCAACAATCTCAGCGGATAAGTTCGCTGGAGCATCTTTTTTTTTTTTCTTGAAATGATTTAATTTTAAAATCTCAAACATTAGTATAGACAAAGAACGATTTATTTTTAAGCATAGAATAAACACCGCATTTTGATCTCATATTTCTGTGTTCATTCATTAATAGTAAAATTGTGTTACAGGATTACGCACAATAATTTCTTCGACTTCTTTTCTCCTTTTTTTTTTCACATTGAACCGCCAATATCAAGTTTCGTTCAAATCGGGCAACGAAAAAAATTATGAAAACATCAATTCCCGATTTCAGTCAAGTACTCTTCGAGATTAATTGATCAATGAAACAAACCTCAGCGGTATGTTTGCTGGAGCTATCTTTTTTTTTTTTGAAATGATTTTTTTATCAACCGCTGTCACTACAGGAACCCAACGGGTTCACGGGTCGTCTAGTATATTACTAAAGCTCTCATCTTGTATATGCTGTAATACCAAAATACAGCCAAACAGGTACACGATAGGCAAATTTAGGCTACCTTACTCAACCATTGCCTGCGGTGTGCAGTAATCAAGTTTCATTGAAATTGGGCAATCGAAAAAATTTTAAAAAAAATCAATTCCGTTCGAGACAAGTATCTTCGGGGAGAATTGATCAATGCAACAACCTCAGAGCAGTTAGTTTGCTGGAGCTATCTTTTTTTTACATGAAATGATTTTTTCATCAACCGCTTCACGGGTCGTCTAGTGAACATAATGTGACCTGGTCTGTGACAACACTGCCCTCTTTTTAATTTTTTTATTTTTGTTCTTTCTCTTCTGCCCTTTCCATTGTTAATTCTAATTTTAAATGTGACACCAAATAGACATTCATTAACTGAAATCTGAAAGTATAATCATTATTATAAAGTTCTATAATAAAAAAGGTGTACGGCTCTGAAAATGAATCTTGTGTGAGACATTTACATTACCAGTTGAAAGGAAAAGGGAATTTGTTTCATGATGTGGAATAATATAAAGTCCAGACACCTGCAACTGGATTTTTTTGGGGGGGGGGGTGGGGTAAGGGGTGAGGAGGGGGGTGTGCTGTATGCCTGATATAAATTTGCCTGTCTTCCTCCAGTTTCAGAAGCAAAGGGTTGTGGGAGAAAATGGTGTCAATGACAACTCTGTTAAGCATGGCCATTATGCTGTTCTCGCCGTCATTCTCGAGGGCCCACCTATCTGGAACTACTTCCGAAACATTGTTCAAGATACCGACAAAGGTAAAGATGAACCACACGATTGAATGTGGTTGTTGCTGACCATCGAGTTGGAATTTTTACTTTTATTTATCGTCACGGACATTTTGCAACGGCGGTTCAAACTGGCCAGTGGTGAGGATGACCATGTTCTGGGAAGAGCCGAGTTTGACTTCTGCCGCAAGTAGTGAGGAGATTTTATTCAGCTGGAGGATTGTCATCCTAGCTCCAAAGGTCTGTGATGGTGTTGAGGTTCACCTGGAATTAAACCAAAATTGTCAACATGGAGACATCTCAGACCTAATTCACTTGAAACTACCAATCACTATTATAAAGGTCAAAAGAGAAAGAAAATACCAATCACCTGCATGTTAAAGAGAAAATAAATAAAACAAACAAAGTTGTTAACTGTCATGAAACATATCCTCTGCAATTTTTGCAAAGTGGATGAAGCATCCTGATGGGGTAACACAATCGATCAAATCTAACAGGATGTTGATCGAGATGTGCTAACACAGAAGGAAGGAAAGAAAGTTGACACTTTCTGTGGTTAACCCTTCGTCGAGCAAAAAAGGCAATCCCGCCCGGTTTGTGCGATGCTGGATGGAGGAAATGCCAACAAATAGACACTCATCTCTGAGCCATATTTGTCTGCATGTACCTCCTCGGATGAGGGAGTAAGAAGACGTGTTAACGACAGGAATGAGTTGGTGCATGTGATGGATGTGGGTATGAAAAAATATTACATAGATTTCCTCTTTTCAAACGACTGACTGTGACCTAATTTAAGCATCCATCATGGTCACACAATATGGAGGGATGATCTGCTTCTCTGGCAATGGCTGGAAACACAATCTCCAACAAGAGGTCCTGGACATAAATCAGGCATTCAATATGTTTGGCATCTATTCCACCACCAAGCTCAATGCTTTCTTACCTGCTTTCGGACTTCCCACCCACAAGTCAGTGCTTGATATCAATGGAATCTTTCTTATCCTCTCCACGTGGAGGCCAGAGTACCCTTAGGCAGTGTTTACATCCAGTCTTATTCCTCATCTAAATAAACAATCTTCCTTTTTGCAGATGACACATATTACATCATACACTACACAACCCTTTGACGGGCAGACAGCCTGCATCTTTGAATGGCAGGAATAGCACTCTATGCCTATCTGAGATTGATAAGAGCTGGACTATAAGGAATCACGTCCTTCAATCCGAAAATCTGTCTCACCCTGTCACTCCAGAGGATCGTCAAATGGATTAAGTAGGGTTATGGGGTAGAAATCGGATTAAGAATATCCATTTCCTTGGTCATCTGTAGAAGAGATTGGCTCTTGAACTTCTAGGCCTTACATGTCAACCATCAACCTTTCTTGGCTGACCACATAGCAAAGTAACCTCCAAAGCCAGCTGCAGACTGGACTCCTCCATCATTCAAAATCATTTCTTTGGAGAAAAAAAAAATCAGAACTACCACAGTCTGAGGCCATTGTCTAGATCAATGGAGTACTGCTCTCACCCATGGGTGATGTCCTCACAGCCATCAGTCTACAGTATGGCTGTGGAATCTAAAGCCACCACCACCTTTCCCTAGCTCCTCAATTGTTTCCTCCTGGTTAAACTTTAAAAAAAATCCAGGTTTTATGCCACCTTACTTTTTTGTTGTTCCCTTTTCTCTTGTTTCACACTCTTTCCCTGCAGGGCCCATGCAAGCAGTGCAGTGGTTACGTTTCACTCTTCCCTACATTTTCAAGTTGGCGTGTACACACCATCTCATATAATCCCCCATCACTATCTTTTCTACCCCATTAACCTACTTAACCCAACGCTCTACTTATAGGTACTGTATTTCATCTGCTTCTCTCTTTTCCTGTTCATGAATTCCTTTTCTGTGGCATCCACATTTTCTCCACTGTCAGTACATCGCTTTTTGTCTGTCACCGTCGCTCTTCATGACTGCGATTTTGCAATCTGAAAGAATTATTTTTTAATTATTATTATTATTAATATTTTATTTTCGTTTTAGGGTGTAATTTTCATGGATTGGTATGTGATCATACATTAGCAAATCTTCACATACAAACATGAAATTCCCATCGTGGTCGGTTCAATATTTTTCACATGACGTGGTAAGAGTTTTCTCACTTTTTTCAAGAAGCTTGTAAAATTTTAGAACTATCTGCATTCAATGTTCATGCTGCTATTGTCTTGCAAGGTGCTCTTAATCAAGGTAGGTGTGATGTCACTAAAAACATGATTATTATTATTGTTTTTTAAATTGAGAAATGATAAAAATTGATCTTTTTAAGATTGGAAGGTTGTGTGGAAAATTCTGCAATGTTTGGCATATGTATATGTAGATCTGTCTTGTTTATGTTTGCACATGCCATGAAACCCTCATGTTATGCTTGCACCAAGCCGTGAATTAGGCGTCTCCTAGCAGGAGGCCGAGTCCCAGTGTCTGCTTCTCAACCATGCGCGGAGGCTTGGTGGATTGTTCTCATCACTTCATTTTATTTCCTTTTATTCCCCCTCGCCCTCTCCCCTAACCTAACCTGCAAGCTCCCCTCAATTCCTTCACTACTCTTCTCTTCATGGAATGCTGTGTCATGCTTTTCCTCACGTTCGTATTTTAGAGTGCATCCATCACTGCTTTCTCCCTACCTCCCACCCCACCTGACCTGTTGTCCTCTCACTGACCATCCCCATTGTGTTGGGTCCATGCATTCTGGCCTGCTGGTTCCCATTTATCCTGATCTCATGTCAGGCTGGTTGGTTGAGCGGTTTAAGACTTTCTTTCTCCATTGATGATTGAGTTAGACTTTCTTGTGATCACTCTGCAACTCACACATACCAGTGTTGAGTGTGTGCTGAGCATTCGGCATTGGTTGAGGTGTCATCCTTCTGTATGTCACTGCACTGAAGTAGGATGGTCACAGTGTAGTCTGTAAACATGCTTCTCCAGTGGTGTTTGTTTTAAAAATAAGGACCTCACAGGAAGTGTGGGTTGATTCTCCATCTGCACATCAGATGTGCTGTGAGTGGTGCCATACCCTTAAGAAAACAAACTAGTGTGGCTTCAAAGGGTTTCAGTTCACTTTTTTTTTAGAATATACACATCATTCACGGCTTTTTTTTTTGCCTTCCAGTTTATGCAAAATGTACATTTATTTATGCCTGGTGTGGCTTAATGGCTAGAGTGGGCTTGGATCAAAGGGTCCTGAGTTCAAATCCACTCAGATGTGAATTAATCCGGGTGGGGTTGACTGCTGTCATCCCTCCGAGGGTGGCAAAATTGCTGTATCCTGTGTCGGAGTGGCGACCCGTCCAGGATTATGCCCAATAGACCAGGAGACTGCTTAGGCAGAACCAACGCTCTGCACAGAGTATGGTCCTAATGGATGGTACATTCACTTTGGAATTAATGTTGACTAGGCAGTGTTCTTTCTTTACTAGTCTTGTAATTATCACCAGTCTGAGCCCAACTTGTGAAAGATCAAATGTGTGTCAAGTACGTTTGTGATTAAATATTGATTATACAATATGAACGTATGGGATTCTCTGTGCAGAGCGCCAACCTCGTGTCGAGGCTGGTTGTTGGCGAGTGTCGACCGGCATTCTGTGGGATTGGTGCCAGAAAACCACGTGCGAGTCCTTGGTCTAAGACGAGGTCGAAAACAATGCGAGCCCAACAGGCTTTCAAATTGCAAGCCACCAACGCCAAAACCACCATTTTGCAAGTTCACACAGATGGCTACTGGAGGAGGCATTTAACAATGCGAAGTGGGGGATGCGTGATCAAACAGTCCGTTAATATACAAAATCCAGCCACTGGAGAGGCACCAGAGAGTCAAAGTCTAACACCACCACTCAAGACCAGAAGAGGTGAGCTCAACGTGCCACAGGAAAATACGGACAGAAGATGACCATTGTTCAACACCATGACTACACAAATGAAGTTTGATGATTATTTGTTAAATTTCTGCACATTTGTGGCAGCTGCCCCCCCCACCCCTCCCTTATTCTTGAATGTCTCACACGTGATATTAGGCCAAATTTTTCTCAAACTGAGTAAGGAAACTGAAGTATCTATCAGTCTATTCCTCAAAAAGAAAAATTGAATTATTTTGCACTAATCCAAGTTTACACTTTCATTGAGATGAAAACATTCATCTTAAATCTGAATTTCAACATTCCCCATAACTCTCATGATGCACTGAACATTTGTGTATCATGTGCTTTCAGGACAATGGTGATAGTAAAATAAACGTTTGGTTACCTAAGAGTTTATTCGCAGGTTCCAATGTTTAATCATTTACATATCATCACAATGCGTCACAGGATTGATTTCACAAAAACTCATTCAAGGCAGTTGCTTCTTCAGCTTGTTCGGTTTCACCATCTAATTTGCTGCAGAGAAATGGAGACAAATAAAATGATACATGAAATTGCAGCAAACTTGACACATTTGTTGATTTTGTTTTGATATCTACCAGCAAATCACTGACCGAGTTCTTCAAGCGTCCACAATCTCATCCTCCGGAGATTCTCTCCACCTGCTTGCGAACTCCTGGATTGCTGCTGATCTTTCATTGGCACAGGCTGAAAATACAAGTTGTACATATCTGAACATAATGTGTGTTTTGAAGAGGAAGGTGTGCACCATTTGCAAAATGTGAAGGTGTGGTGAACAGACAACGCAATAGTGTAGGAACAAACCATCAGGGTCAGGAAATCTAGCCAGACACTTTTGCACCTTCTGCTAGTTTATAACCACAGGCCGTGAACTCTGCCTCAATGCCACGATGGCACTGTGCTGAGTCCCCGTCGTGTTTCTGCATCTTCCACCAACCACAACTTTCACACCACTCTGCCGAGGTAGGAAACAATATAAATCCTTACTCCGATTTCCTTTTGTTTTGGTTCCATCTGCACACCAACTCCGGGTGGGGATTATGTATGTATTCATGTTGTATGCATTGTGGTATATATATTGTTACGGCTGTGGAAATTCGCAGAACACCCAAAAGTTCCTTAGTTCAGTGAGATACTGATAACTGTGTCAGTTAGATTTCCACCACGTGTTAGATATCGTGTTCACCGGGCTGCGACCCTTTGAGATAGTGTTTTTTTCTTCTATCGTTATTTTGGACCGACAGACGCTACCCCCCTTCCGCGTCGAAAACCGTCCGAGACGTCAAACAAAGGCGCCAAGGAAAGAACTGCGATGACGGCGGGTTTACCGCCTTTTTTCTCCGAGGCTGGTTGACGAGAAGGCGAGGCAGCTTGCTCGCGATTGGTGGATACGTGGAGTGAGCGCGAAGTTGAGAACGCCCCTTTTCGAGATGCTTCTCGAAGGAAGGTGGAGCCGAGAACGGGGCAGAGTTTTGTTTATTCAAGTTACATGGGTGTTTTTTTTAAATTGTCAAACAGACTCGGGGTTGACAAAACCTTTCAAAAATGACGTTTTTAAATTGACCAAGCAGCACAACCCAATTACAAAGCAAGCAGATTGGCCCAATTCAATCAGATTTTTTAGTGTTGAACAGTGAATCGCGGAAACTTGCGAGAAAACGACCTCGTGATGTCCTCAATGTAAACAAAAAGAATAGGAGGTACGACGCAGCTGCGATAGCGCATAAGTCTAATATATATATATATATATATATATATATATTTTTTTAATCAAATATTTAAAACCTCGGTGTGAGTTCTCAAACGAGCAGTAGTTTTTTTTCATTGCCAATAAATTTGACAAAAAGGGGGTCATTTTTTTTAAACCAGGTATCGAAAAAAAAAATTATATTTACCACTGAACTACGATAAAATATAAAAAGAGCTAGATATAAATGGTATATATAATTTTATGCAGGGGTTCCCTGAGACATGAAAACTATTTCAAGGGTTCCACAAAGGGTAAAAAGGTTGAGAAACGCTGAGTTAGAGGGATTGTAGTTGAGATTTAGGATGGGAAATGGATTTGAGGACAGATCAGACGTTGAGTGTGTAGAGGGGACGTAGCTTAGCTACGTAGGTTAAAAGGAACGTGCCTGTAGTGTA
>CM068952.1:74782687-74793664 GCA_035128595.1 Eptatretus atami
AGTGAGGCGGTCGGAGTTGAGAAACGCCCCTTTTCGAGAAGCTTCTCGATGGAAGGTGGAGCCGAGAACGGGGCGGAGCCCCGCGCTATAAAGGGCGGACCGCACGCGAGGCTGACTGCCTCTTCTTGGTTCATGCTCGCCCCTGTCTCACGGTGGCCATTTCTCTTCTTCTTCTTCTCGCTTGGTCTGCGCTCGTGTCCTGTGAGCGGCCTGTTGGTGGAGACGCGGACGGAAGGCGCAGCAGTGCCGGCTGTTGTGGGACCTGCGCATCCGGACGAGGAGCGCCGGAGAGAGCTTGCCGGCACGTGGGAGGCCCGGAACCAGGCGCGACCACGCTGACGGTCGTGGGAGCGGGACGTCGCGACTCGCCGACCACCGAGGGGGAAGGTAACCTGCCACGGTCTCACGGGACCCGTTCGGTCCTCCAGGTCCGCGTTATAAAGGTCCGTGGACCCTGTCTGCCACCCTCGTCTTTGGGGGTGGCAATTTCTTGCTTTGAACGAATGTTGGTGGCACCGTGTCCTGAAAGTAGACCTGCTTAAGTGACTGTGCATGTACATATTGCTCGTAGTCGGTGGTATTGCTTTTGTTTCTTGCTTGTACATTGCATGACTGCCTTGCTTGTGATGATGTGTGTGTAAATATAAAATGTCCTTGCTTGTGAAATGTATCCGTTCGTTGCGTCATCTTTCCCCATTGTAAATGCCATCTTGCATCGTGGAATGATTAGTGGTTTTAAACACCCAGTAAGGAGAATCGGATCCGTCGAGGTCGGCGATAATACCCGCTCGGTTACGTTTAGAACGGAACGAACCGCTTAAGCGGTTCGTGTCCCAAGCCGACCTGCGCGAGGTACGCCCCTCGGTAGGTTACCCTGTGCGAGTACTTAGGTATTTCGATATTCGGCGAGTGACCCTATTTCGCGCGGGTAAATGCGGACTGGGCTGTGGTGAGGTTAAACCTCCACCCGTGACTGGTTCCTGGCGATGGTTCCAGGAGGGTCACGATGAATTGTCCGTCCGGTGGGCGACGCGGTCGCTATTAGTGGAAAGCGGCCGATCGCACGCCGCGGGCGCAAATTCGTAACAATATATACATAAAAAAATACAGTAGATATATATACACACATACATATAATATATATATATCTTATTCTTCTTCTTTCGGCTGCTCCCGTTAGGGTCGCCACAGGCGATCATTCGTATGATCCGCATAGTGATTTGGCTTAGTTTTTACGCCGGATGCCGTTCCTGACGCAACCCTGGTCACCTCTTACGACAGGGATATGGTACACTCTACTAACCAGGGCATACACCGGGACCAGTACACGGGTACTCATTTCGCCGACCTCGGAAGGATGACAGGCTGAGTCAACCCCTGGTGTGTATTAATTCAAGCTGCCAACGGGCATGAACTCAGGACCTTTTTGGATCCCAAGCCGCTACCCTAACCACTACGGCGACACCAGGTTTTATATATATATACTGTATAATATATAAATATATTATATATATAAATATATGTATTGACAGGTAGTGGACACACCGGGCGTAGTGGCGTGCGCCTGTATCCGGCTACTCGGAGGCTTGGGTTTGAGGATCGCTTGAGGACGGGAGCTCTGCGCTGGGCCGCGCTATGAGAGGGTAGGGGCAGCCCAGAATAATGGCGAAACCCAATCCTTATCCCTGTGTCGAAAGAGGCGACCAGGGTTGCGTCAGGAAGGGCATCCGGCGTAAAACCTGTGCCAAATCAGTATGCGGATCATAACGGATGATCCGCTGTGGCAACCCTAACGGGAGCAGCCGAAAGACGAACACACACAAGGTAGTGGACAAAGATGGAAACACCTGGGTAAAAAAACCAGAAACAGCTTCCACACAGGTGTGGCCCATATGTTAAAAAATATCCCAGCATGCTTAGGATCATGTATAAAAATGCTGCACAGGCTTGGTGCCTATAATCATGACTAGCATGGCTGCAAGATGAGACACCCCCCCCCCCAAATGCCTCCATTCACAGAGCACATGTGGTTTGCCCAATAGTTTGAGCATGACAATGATGTTATCCATGTCATGCTCTTCTCAGTCACCAGGTCTGAACCCAACAGAACATTTATGGGATATTCTGGAACGACTCCTGAGACAACGTTTTCCACCTCCATCAAACAGGTGCGAGTTGATTGTCTCATTGAAGAATGGCGCCGCGTCCCTCCTGCAGAATTTCAGGTGCTGGTGGACTCTGTCATGGCGCGTACAACTCGTACTGGCCCAACACCCTATTAAGTGACTTTACATTAGTGATTCCATTTTTTTTTGTTCATGCAAACCAAGAAGCTGAAATAACTTACACTGAAAGGAGCGTTGCTTTTGCTGACTATTTCCACCACCCGGTGGAAACCAATGAGAGCTTTCTTCTTCGTTCCTCCAAACCATCCCTAAAGGAAAATAGCACACTTGTGTGCATGTTGATGCATTCCCAAGATAGTGAAGTAAATATGAATGAAAAAACAAAGTAAATGACCAAGTTCACATGGTGTGATATTTAAATAAATGGCACCGCAGGGGAGAGATTGTTGACTCGGACTCGACTACAGACAAGGATATCTTTGCACACAAAAAGTTGCCACCTTAAAGAAAAGCTTAATACAACTGTGTAAACAACTGCATGATAAAAATATTTGTGAAGGAAGGTCGTGGTAGGAATAAAAGTACAGAGGTTATTTCCTTCATCGGAAGCCTCTATGTAAATGCAACGAGTCAGTATGGAGGATGAGAGACAGTCAATTGATGAAATATTTCAAGCTTTTAATCCGACAAACATTTCTAAGAAGCAAATGCTTGTGGAGTTAAGATATGGAAATAAAGTAGGGTGTAACACCATTTCAAAAATACTGTCTGAACAACATCCAAGATCACCGTGGCTCCTCAATCTACACATGATCTAAAGCATCCTGCCATTGTTGAGTTAAAAAGCACCATCAAGTGAAATTACCAAAAAAATTAGACTGACTGTGATAGCTGTAAAGATCAATTTAATTATGTCACCTAAAAGTGAGAATATGAATTAGAAAGAATTGAAGAACTGTAATTCCCAGGATTCCTTTGGGTAACCAACATATTGCATCTTGACCCCATTATCTCCAAGCCACTCCCATCTAATTTTCTTCAACCCCCTTCCCTTGTCTCCACACTTCCTCTCACCCCTGCATATGTAAGTAACCCGTTTTTATGAATGGTGTGTGTGTGTGTGTGAATCATTTGACAGAACGTATATTAAACCACGACATTCCATCCAACTGGATTGGTTGCCATAATGTATCGATGGTAAAAAGATTGACCCATCACATCCAACAAATCGTTTGCAAATAAACGGTAATCGGTGTGAGCCGATTAAATGAATTTACACTTTGAACACAAATGCTCAAAGTTTAATCCGTATAGGTTTAGAACCATAGAAATGGGATTTGAATCCCAATGGGTAAAAGTCAGTCTTCATTCCCATTCCCTCCTTTCTCATAGTATTGTTCTCTTCTTCCACTCATTGTCCTTTCCGTTCGTCTCATTATACTCTGTGTCCCTTGTTTTCCTGCCAGTCTCTGTTCCTCCTTTGCATTTTTGGCTGTGACCCGAGTTCTCATGTTCTTTTCTGCTAAATTGTCATCTTGGTCTCTCAACCTCAGTTGTCTAGCTTTTTCCTGAGTATAACTTCGGGATAAAAACGTACAACGTTCAGGTGTGTAGGCAGTTTATGCCCGAGACATTAGACTGGTCGTCTAATACCGTACTCTAATGTATCTGTACATGCATGTTGATGTTGAAGCTACAATTATAATCATGATTAATATCTTTACAGCAATCACCTTGGATGTAAGCAAGGCGTTCACATCTTCCCACATGTGGAGCTGGGAGCGGGCAGCCAGGGCTGTCCACAGATATTGCTTGTTTGAAATCTGTGGGTGGGGTTATGACTTGTTTACAATTGCTGATGACATTGAATGGGTTGTGCTCAAAACACAACAATTAATGACAGCTGGTGAATGCAGAGCTTTGCAAGCACATTCAGTATGACACTTTTTCAAAATGACGTATGAATGCTGACAATGTCTTTTGCGCGTGTGTTGTGTGTTTTCAATGACTCAGTTCTGCTCGCTGGGCACTTTTAACCTGCCATTGCTACGGCAAAATCTGTAAATCAAATTGTGTTTTTAACAATCTTCAGAATTTAGTGTCTCCGTCTGGGAGGTCTACCTGAATGTTGGTAACGATGGCATTGTCTTTCCCATTGCAGATGTTCATTAAATAAATCACCAAGCCTGCCATGCTCACGCGAGGTAATCCTGCAAGGTTCAAAGGATGGGGAGTTTGAGTAGAATGCCCTAGCCACAGGCCTTGCATGGGCCCACATCCTCAGGAGTTTTAATGGTACGAACTTCAAGCTCTCAACTTTTTGGGCGAGTTGATCAGAAAGTTCCATAAATCATTTGTTTGGCAGAAGCACACCCCTTTCTCTCAGGTACTTTTCCAAGTATTTTAAGCTTTTTCAAAGCTTTGAGCCATTTTAGGTCACAGTCCTTATCTGGCACACACGATATACGTTCCCTGACTGATGGCCATTTCTGCTAGTGTTTTCTATGCATGTGCGCAAAGCATTCTGGGAGTTGATTACATCATTATGAAAGTTGAGTATTATCTACAACAAAACATGGAGAGGATAGTGCAGATTAACAGACTCGTTACTAACTTTAAGACCCCTTCAAGAAAGGTTCCACAAGAATTCAATTTGCATCAGAAGTTTAAAGCAGGTTCAAAATAATGAATGGCAGTTGTAATGCATCGCATTAACAAATCACAACAGCAAGAAGTTATCAAGCTGTTCCCACCTTAAAGACTTTCTTCAGGTTGGCTGGACTGCTTAAAGTTCCCTAGGAAAGGAAGAACTACAAGTTAACAAAATAACAACCAGTGACAACAGCATCGGATCACTCTATTTGTCAGCTGTCATTCTCACTTAACTTGTGCGACATTGACAGCTGTGCTCTGACATTTCACACCTCTGTCTCGCCGTAGTGGTAGAAACAGCAGTAAAACAAGGTGGTAACCAGGGGCATGAAGAGGATGGAGGCCTTTCTTGGGTGGTCTTTGAATATAGCGAGCTGCCCCGCTGCCTCAACCTTCTTGTCATTGTGCTGTCACAGGCAATTATAAAAATTAATAGGGCGGTCTTTAAAACACAAATGAATAGCAGAGTCAAAAAATGTTTTCCAAATAAAACGTCACAAATTTTAAAAATACAATTATTAAAACATATAAAGGGAGAACAAATTTTAGAGGACATGGTCTGACTACCTTGGACTCGGTTAATTTGTGCAGCCTCATCTGAGAATGGTGGTTAAGGTCCATCTCAAATTGCAGACTACTTTCTCCCAGTTAAAAAAAACCCTGAAACCAAGCTTACAAAACAGCAGTTAAATAATGATAAAGGTGTTACAGTAACAACACCTTGCACAAAGAGCCTGGAGTTGGCTTAGCAGTTAGGGTGGTGGCTTGGGATTCTAGGGTCCTGAGTTTGAGTCCCGTTGGCCACTGAATTAACACCAGTGGGTTGACTCATCCTGTCATCCTTCCGAGGTCAGCAAAATGAGCACCAGTATACTGGTAAGAGGGACACTGCATCAGTGGCATAGCCGCGCCCATAACCAATGATGCAACCAGCAGCCAAAAAGGTAGCACACGATGGGAATCTTGCACAAAGATGGTATAGCTACATATTTCATTTGCAGACATGTCAGCATGTTGAAAAGACATTTACTTGTAGAAAAGTTGTTATTTATTGAACAGACAAGGTACTCCATGAACACAGCGGAGTGGAATATCATCTGGCGAGGGGAAACAACCTCACTTCCTTGATAGTCACTGCAGGAATCATGCAGAACCTTGCTGACTCCAGCAGAGTGATTATCCAACCATATTCCTCCACACTTTCATCTCTCAATGTCACACACGTTAAGAAAAAAGAAAAGAAAAAAAAAACAGCAGAGGAGGCTTGAGCTGCTTAATATTTCTCTGTTTCAGCCAATCATTGGTCACAACCTCTTCGTGACACTGTTACCTGAGATGAGCATCTTGACTGTGTGGAAGGCATAAGACCTAAGGCGATGGCTGAGTCGAGTGGATGATATTTTATGGTTTGATTTTTTTTCCCCCCGCTTTACATTTTACAATACTATTTAAGAGTGAAAGTGTCCTCGAAAATTCCAAGTAATAAATATTTTAATCTTATCAAGTGTGTTTGTGTGATTGTAAGTTACTCTTTCACTGCTGAACTGGAGCACTTAGAGGCCCCAACTTTTGGGTGTAGGTACTTTGGAATCTGGGCAAGGTTTTAAGCTACCATACATTGGCCTTGGCATATGTTTTGAGGCCACCAAAGGCTACTATAAAGTGTATATTGTGATGTGGGGTCAGGCAGTGCTGCTGCCAGCCGGCAGGAAAAAAAAAAGAGAGAGATGTTTGATTTTGTTGCAATTTGTGGGAGGTTGACCAAATATTTCTGCTAAAATGCCTGTACTAACAGGGGGATACGAAACAAAAGAAATCCCTCCTTTATTTTGGCACTTAGCTTAGTCCAGAGATGCTCTTTTAGGAAAGTGGAATCGAGGCGCTTCAATTTGCATGTGTAGATGCGCGCAAAATGGCGCCAAGCCACTCTCTCTTAGCGGAACATTCGTCAGGCAATTCGTGAGCGTATTCAACGCCAAGGCTCACCACCGTCGTGCAGCTTCTTCGTCTATCGTGCCTGCGATACGCTCTTTGCATAATGGCGCCGTCCCCTTCGGTGGCATACACGAGGTTCCGAGGTCCGTCCCACACCACCAGCTGAGAGTCGATGGCCAGCGTCTTGCTCAGTAAGCGAGCCAAACCGCCTCAGCACGAATACGAGAATCGTGCCATCTTCGTCATGCGTTTAAGGAGAGCCAGCCGTGAAGCCCTGTTCTTACAGGTCTCCGAGTTACGTTCTTCTCTCGCCGCGTGGTGTCCCTCACTCCGACTCATGCGTTCCTCCTCCTAACTCATCCCACCGAGCCAACCACCTCCTCGCTTCTCTATCTCTCCTGACATCACACAAAAACCGTTCCATCTCCGGGGCGTGGCTTGCTCGCATAAACCCAGGAAGGCGGGGCCTCCACCCGCTCGCACGTTTGACTAGCTTTTGTTATAGTTTGTTAAAAAGCGCAACTCCATCTTTGCTGGTTTGAATACAAAAACATAGGAAAAAGTCACAATTGCATACTAGGGGAACTTATGCTTAATCACTATCTAATTAACACCGCACGCCCCCGTGTAGTGACGCAAATACTCTTAAGCTCACAGTCCCCTACTTAATTCCATCGAGATGTCTCCTACACGTCCACGGACCAACAACTCAATCCTAACTTCCTATGAAATTCCTCATCACCCCACAACCGTAACACTTTATAGACGATCTAACATTCCAAATGGTACTCTATAGAAATATGTGTGTGTTGTTGCTGTCGATTGACCCCATGACTGCCCTGCACGAACAGGGCTGATAATATTCCACCGTTAACCACAGCTGTTGACTAAATGTTTGTGCTACTTTTTGTGTGAATTTCATTTTCAGCGAGCTTCCACAATCAAGTTGGGAAGAAAAAAAAATTCCTCACGTGATGTGAGCAATCACAGTGTGGTTTTTTTAAATACATACACTCCTTGTTGAAATGATATGCATGTGCTTGCCCTTTCTCCACAGCCCCTTTCAACAGTGAGGATTCCATGCACATACAAAACCAGTACACACTGCTCGATCATCAGGGCATTATTGAGGTAAGATATGCTCATTTATTTGAGGGCCATGTACGTAGGAATGAAAAGGGAACCGGTGAATTGAGAGAAGAAAGTAATAACCGTGTCCAAGGATATTCGAGAATGGGGGGAGGGGGGGGGAGACTTTGAGAGAAATAGTAATTTGAGTTGTGGAGGGAGATAGGATCAGGGGTAAAATTTTATCATGTGTCCAGTATCGGTAGCATGTCCAACTTTTCCTATCTTTATTTTTATTTTATTTTTTTTACATACGTCATGAAGCTATCGAATACAAATGGTGCAGTTTATCGAAATACTTTGTTTGTTTACTTTACGATGCATCAACAAAGCAAAGCACTCATAACTAAATGTACAATCTTCATTTGAAAAAGTGTCCTTGGAAGAATTTCAATGGTTTTGAAGGGAAATGGTGTACATATTCACTCATCGTTTACTACAAGGTATGTTGCGTGTAAATTTGTTTGTTTAAGATTTTCTTTTCATAAAGGTTTATTTGCATTGAACACAGTTTTTATTTTCTTTATCCATCAGAATATAAAAATGCAAAATGTCTCGGACCTTTCCATAACGGTGTATATACTACGAGCAGAAAATACCCTGTATAAAAAGGAAGCCTTTTATTATTTGTGCTGGTTGTTTGAGCTCTTGTGTTCTTGTTGGTCTTGTGCTGGTTGTTAGAGCTCAAACATGGGAGGTTATATATTTAACAGCAAAGAAAAAAAATTCTGGAGAGATTGAGACCACAGTCATGTTGTATTGTTACGAATCTGGAAGCCTCTGGCAAACAGACAGCAGTCCCCGTAGCTTAGTTATTTCGATAAGTATGTGTTTATAGTTAGAATCCCTCCTTCTGTCTAATGGGAATTTTGTGTGTGCGCGACTAGTTATTTTTAAGTCATCTCTATCATCTCAGTTGAGATGACATAATAATAACAGTCTCGAAGTCTGTCCGCCCGTCCTCCGTACGTCCGTCCACAATCAAACGAGTGGAGACAAATAACCAATAGTGGAATGGATAGAGGTCGATGAGACATGCACAACGATATAACTTTCAAGGTCGTCCAAGGTCGAGGTCAACGTCACGAGGCTGTCAAAGTTGCGAAAATCGTCGATTTCAAATCGTATCTCCTCCCTCATTTATCAAGAGAGATCAAATGTTATTAGTGATTCAGATACTACGGACTATTATCTCGAACAACACGAGCCATTTTTTTGAAATTTGCTCTCGTTCCGATTTTATAGCCCTTCAAACTTCGTTCTGATTCCCCGTATGGGCCGTTCATAAAGTACGTACATACAAATAAAAGTATTAACTTAAGAACCGGAACTCTCCGAGACAAATATTACATTTGAAGCTTTTGTCAGATTTAACTAAACAATGGAACACAAGTTTATATGCACACTTACTTTCATTTATGACATTAACATTGTCTTGAATGTCAATTTGACTTTTATTTTCATAAATGACGTGCTGTGATATTAAAAGAAAAAGGTAAATTACACCGCTAGGCTGCATTGTCATGACTTACAAACATCGGTTCATAAGGAACTGCTGGCTTTGCAAGCGATTAGCGATGTATGAGGGGGGTGGTGGGTGGTCACTAGCCTGCATACAGAGGGGGGTGGGTGGTTTTGAAACCCGGAAGTAGAGCGTACGTACTTTATGAACTGCCCCTATTCCAGTCTGGCACAGAGTTACTTTCGACCTCTGGCAGAGATGACCGGCACTCCCGCTCGGGGGTATTTTTTAGTTAGGTTTTCAGACATCAACATACAACAAGCGGACCGTCGCCTTGCTCCACCGTTGCCATTATGCACGTGGCCTGAGGTGAGGAAGTAGGCAGAGCTACAATTGCCTCAGCTGGACTCCACCCAGAAGGGTGGGAGTTGCCCCACCTACCGTGGGCCTGTCCAATGAGGGTGGCCAGCGAATCGCGCGAGACAACCGTCCAATCGGAGGCGAGTGGAGAGAAAAAGAATCCCTTGGACCTCAAGAGAGGCAGAGTGATGGTGCGTTCGGTTGGCTGTGCGCGTCTGCCTCGCCTGGTGTGGCCTGATCAAGGAAGCTGTTTTGGGCTCGATCGCCTCGTCATCTCTCACTCGTCCGCCTTCGTGCTGGCTGGCGTCCGACGCTCTTTCCCTCGTCCCTGGTGCTTGGTGCTACGTTGTGGCGGTGGTTCGAGTCCTGCCACCGGACAAGCTCGACCAGACCGCACGAGGTGGACAGGTGCAAATAAAGGCCGTGGCCATTGAGGTCCATTTTCGTGTGTGTGTGTGTGGTGTGTGTGTGTGTGTCTCCATGGGCCCTCTGTAAGTAGAATCGTTAAGTGCCTTGTTCATTGTACATTACATTTCTTTATTCGTGATAACTCTGCTCTGTGTCTCCTCTCGATTAATGTAAAATAAATCCCCGTGTTAAATGTTCCAGTTCGTTGTTAGTGTTTCTTTCATTGACCCAGCACGGTGCGGGTTGAGAAATGTAAGGCCGTTCAGGCCGGTAAGTTGTCATTGGGACCGGCGCGGCTTTGGTAACTTCCGCTGAGTTACGCCAGATCCGAGTCGGTGATGGCAACTCCATTCGGACAAAGTCAGCAGAGGGTGTGGTTTCCCCAGTAGTTGGACGGCGTGAGTACTTAGGTAAATTGGAATTAGACAAGTGGACCCTACCTCACGCCATCAAATATTGGCGACCACGGTCCTCTAAGGGACCCGTGACCTTTGGAGTTGTCCGAGAGTCACGACCTAAATTCCGGGTGTTCGGTGGGAGATGACTCTACTGCTCCACCTAGTGTCATTTATGCCTGCCGAACCCTGGCCCACAACAGTATATGTACCAAACAGGTTCAAATATTTTTGTCTGATTGAAAAAAAAATCAATTTTCCCAAAAGTTTGGATTAAATTTTACTTTATTTTTTTCTCTCAAGGAGCATTTCTGTGTTTCAGTTTGGGACAGACAGACAGACAGCATATCTTAAAAAAAAAAATCTATATACTGAAAGAAGGGCTACCTGGTGCTATCGGGAGGAAGGGTGTACCCGGCATTGCCCGGTTGGGTGTGCTTTTCCCGGCAGTGGTTTCGGAACGTGTTGAACATTGAAAAGCTATAGAGTTGTTGGCCTCATGGTGGTTACC
>CM068952.1:74797911-74817060 GCA_035128595.1 Eptatretus atami
TGAGTCAGCCATGAATCTGAAACTGGGTAGGAGATTCACATTTCAGCAGGACAATGATCTGAAGTACAAAGTTAAAGCCACACTGGAGTGGCTGAATAAGAAGAAAATAAATGTTCTTGAGTGGCCCAGTCAAAATCCTGATTTGAACCCCAATTGAACGTTTATGGCGAGACTTGAAGGTTGCAGTCCATAACCAATCCCATCAAACTTGGCAGAACTAGAGCAATTTTCACATGAAGAAGGGCAAATATTTCACCATCTCACTGTGCAAAGCTGGTGGAGATCTACCCAAGAGACTCTAGCAGCCATCGCTCAAACGGGTTTCCACCAACTACTGACCTGAGGAGATAAATACTTTTACAACAGTAAATTTTGATTTGTAGATGTTTTTTGCAGGTATTCCTGACATGTAACCTCCTTCAACTATAACACTGTTTAGTTTGATCTCATCAGTTATGAATAAAAAAGGTCATTTGGAAAAAATGTTTTTACATCATTTGTAATTCATCTAAATGTGGCATTATGGTCAGGGGTAAAGCCTGGTGGAGTAGTAGGTGGTGGCTTGGATCCTATGGTCCCAAGTTCAAATCCTGCTCAGCTGTTGAATTAATACCAGTTGGGTTGACTCAGCCTGTCATCCTTCCGTGGTCGGCAAAAATGAGTACCAGTTTGCTGGGATGATTGAGCCATTCGAGTATCCTGTGTCGGAGTGGCGACCCGTCCAGGATTGTGCCCACTAGCCCAGGAGACTGCCTTGGCAGCACCGACGCTCTGCACAGAGTATGGTCCCGATGGATGGATGGTCGGGGGTGAATTATTTTGCAGGCCACTGTATTTACATTCAAAATGAGAGCTTGAAAGGCTTAGCCAACTACCAATTAAAATAATGTGCAATATTCTACAAATTCATCATTGTGAAGATTGTGACCTCGTTCAGAGTTAAAGCATTTCTGTGATTTGTGTGACTGTTACATCTCTGTGACTTCGTCTGCCAACATGGCTCAGGTCTAAAATTTCAGTTACCGAGTGGTCTTCAGCAGAGACTGTACGGATCAAGTGTGCATCGGTCCTCGTGTAGCCTTTGAGGAGGAGTGAAGGTCAGTCCACTGTTCAACAGTTGCTATTATTTCAGCGAAATTTGTCCAAAAGACTTTTCCTCTGAACAAGACTCCACAGCACTTGCATACTGATGTCGAACAGCAAATGACCCATCATGATTTGCAAACATGTTAAGTGGTTTTGTAAAAAGTTTTGCCTGGAGACTGTATTTGAAAATTATAATTGATCCTACCTGATACACCTCTTGAGGAAAGCCAATCTCTTCTCTGGGTCCCTCATGGCTAAGTGTTGTTTGTATTCAATCAGCTGAAGAGAGAAGGGGGGGGGGGGGGGGGGGGAAGAGGAAACAAAACCTATCAACAAATTTTCACTTGCTTTTTCATAATTAAAACATAATCATCACCATCATCATAGAAGGTTTGCGAGTCAGACTAATAAAGCTAAGCAAGGAACTTTATCCCACGACTCACAGCAAGAAGAAACCACTGTACTAGCTTTTTGCTCACATGATCAACAAGAGTAGTTAAAGATTTCTTATGAGATATTCTCCTGCTACATGTATATACTTGTCCCATTGATGTGGTAGCACAAGCATGCTAATTAAATTGAAAGGTGTTTTTTTTAAACAGAGTTCTTCAAGGCTCATGGAAGAGCTGATTCACTGAGGGATGACAATGACATCGATGGAGTAGAGAGAGCTGGTGAAGCTGAGAAGGGAGGATGGATAAATGAGGAAAGAATGAACCTGCAGGCAGAATCAGAATTAAAGACAAACAGCCAGGAAGAGGGAACCAAGTGGACTAAGGAGGTTAAGAACATGCAGGAAGACAGGAAACTATGACAAACAGGGTAAATATTGAAGAGGTGGACACAATAGGAGAGTCATTAACAATAGAAATGATGAAGAATAGGAATAGGCTGGGATAACATTATATGGTGATGGCTCACCACTTTTAAAAAGCACAGAGAAGAAAATGATGGGACAGACTCTAGGGAGATGATTCCACAGTTGAGAGAAACAAGGAACAAAAGAGTGGAGGTGAACAATGACCTTGGATATGTGGAGGATAACAAGATACCGCAGCCTCCTATTGAGAAAGTCCAATTCAACTTAAGGCCTTGGATTCTACTGCTTACTGGGATACAAGGTGAGATGTAGTGACACCAGCCCACAGCAGATATCCATACCCTATGGCACTGTGGATGAAAGCTTTGTACACTGTGAGGATCTGACAGCAGCTAAGTAATGACTTGGTTCTGCAAAGGATTTCAAGGGGCCTCTGTGTCCTGGAACCCAGTTTGGATATGTGAATGGCTCAGGAAAGGTCATGGCAGATTGTTTGTCCAAAGAGCTTCAAAGAATGCACTTGTGCTTGAGCATGATTTGGGAATAACTGGAGGGGTTAGGGAGGCAGCCTTTAATGTAAAGGCAGAGCAAGTGTGTCAGACTTGGAAGTGACATATATATGACATGTTCCAGGTGGTTGAGCAATTCTCCAAATCGGCAGACAAAATGTGGCTTCAGCCTTCATGTCATTGGGGTGAGACTTTCTGGCAAAGAATGCAGTCTTATGCAAAATGATACACAGGTTTTTCCAAAGAGACCGAGAGGTCATTCATGCAAACAAAAAAAACAGCATAGGTCTCAAGATACTGCCTTGAGGGACATGCTTATGATTACAACGAAAATCTACCAGCCAATTGAGGAGAGTACAGTATGTACCTCAAATGCCCTTCGCAGAAAGTTCAATGATCAAGTCCGGGTGCAAGATGGTTTGGGAGATGTGCAGTGAGACTACTATGACCTCTTGCTTGGGGTTCAGTGTCCATCCATTGATAAGTTATCGGAAGCAGATGGTCAGGGAAGGAAGTGGGGACCTGAGCCTGTTCAACAAAGAAACAAAGCAAGCATTCTCCCTTATCATGAGCAGTGTCCATCATAACTCCTTCCTTGAAGAGTGAAGAGACGGAGAAAAATCATGTTCTTGAGAAATATTTAACCAGTTTCCAAAAATAATTAGAAGATGGAGGACGGACTAAAAGGTCTGATCTCAGGGAGCCTGTTGTTGTGGCCCTTCTCTTCTACAGATGGGTACACACCTGTTGTATGACTTGTGAAGAATTGACCTTCCATGATATTGCCTCAACACAAGCTTCAATATACCACGGGCGAGTGAAATTGAGGTGGTTCATGGAAGAGGGTCAATGAAATGGACCTTAGATATGCTCCATCTGATAACTCAGCAATGGATAGATACTCTGAACCTCAAGCAAGAGTTCAGAGCAGCATATGATCTGATAAGACAAGATATGTTACCAGAAAAAGTACACACAGAGGGAGAGAACAAACTTGAGATCCAGGCTTGAAAGTTGACCAAGTGAGTGTGACATCTACTACCGTACAAAAGTATTTTGCTGTAATTCCATCCTTGCAGGTCATGGGAACCATATTCAGCAATTTAAAATGGTGGTATTAAAAAATAATTCCACAAATGAGGTACAGAAAGCAAGGATGGGTAGATGTCAGCAGAATGGACTTCATCGAGGGTCTCATTGTTGCTTGGGGATGCCACAGCACACACAAGAACATGAGATTATTGCAAATGGGAAGATGCAGCCAGATATATTCCAGGGTACTAGCATAGGAAAAGAGAGGCACAAGGTCGGTGGGGAAGCATATTACAAACATACACAGCAACACCAACTCCAGTGCATGAAACAGGGCCGTCAAGTCCTCCTGGGTACTCTCTTGAGTACCCAGGAAGAGAAACGAAGAAGTGTGGCACATTATTTGAGAGAAAAGCTTCCAAAAACCACACAATTTCAGCTCACAAGTGAACTGGTAGGATACAGGACGTCATCGCGGTTGGACCTGGGCCGAGGATGTAAGAGTATTAGATAGACATGGTCTGAATACATTAAGATGTGGGTTTGTTGCAAGAGGGAGCGTGAGAAAGCAGAGTATGTGGGAGGATAAAGGAAAGGCAAGGAAGTAGTAGAGTGGGAGGAAAGAGGAGGGGGAATGGGAAGCAGCAGAGCAGTGGTAGGTGAGGGGTGGGTTAGGGAATGGAGGGGAGGGGATGCATGAAATGATACAAGGCTGAGCACCGCAATGTGTGCTCACACCTCAAAGTGAGGCTTCAAATAACACTTGCTGTGTACAAGCAGGCACTTGAGAAATAGCAGATGAAGCAAGTTGGTCAGACAAATTATAGGAGGTATGGATACCATGGTAGAATGGGGAGAGGTCTGGAGAATCAGGAGCTCAGAAAGAGGGGAGGTGGGACCTGAAAGGGGAGAGGGGTGGCATAAGAGGAGGTATAAGTCTCAAACGTGGACAGAGGGAGGCCTAAAAGGGGAGCTCTGGAGGGATTAAGGAAACCGAGCAGAAATAAGGCAGGATGTAGCCATGCTTGGGTGTGGCAGATGAGAAAAAAGTACCAATGGAAGAACAGGGTGGGAGGAGCACACGGTAACTTCGAATTAGCTGACGACACACATCGGCAGAAACAAAGCTTTGAGTGGACACTTCCATGTCAGCACATGTGCTTTGCCTTTGACATCTTATTAATCTATAAATAATGCCACCCAGAAATAATTTGAGTAGTCCAAAGAGATGAAAATCACAAGGTGACGATGATGAACTGCATAGGGAATTATTTAGTACTTCCAAACCAATCTCAATTAGATTAGGTGTGGTCACATTTTCTGTGTGATGGCGAGCATTATCGTGAAGCAAAGTCATTGACTGAGACAGCATACCTGACCGTCAACTACGTGACTCACTACATTGAGTAACCGGTCACTGTCACTAAGTGTGTGCATTTGTGGATCACGCACATTGAAGACATTCCACACAAATCAAAGCATTAGGTTCCCAAAACACTATTGGCACAAGCTTTTAAGGTGATGGCTGAATGCAATACGCATACTTCTACAATTATGAAAACAAAACAGTGAAACAACACCAGGTGAGGAGATGTGCTAAATTCACACATTTCACTGGTGAATAATAAAATTACATACATTAACAAAATACATCACAAAATTAACTTAAATTCTCATGACTTGGCTCCGTCAAATCAATGCTCCAATTTTGAAGACAGGAATTTGGGAAGATAGTAGACCTCTGCTATAGATATCCACTTACTGCAGCCTCTTCTGTTCTTCCCAAGGCTCTGCACAAAGACAATAATGAAAGAACATAGTTTACATTTTTCTGGCACGGCAAAGAGATGCATTAGAAGAATAGTAAAGATTGATAGTATTAACATCTGCACACACACATGCATATACACATGCCTCTTAAAAATAAAAAAGAAAGAAAGAAAACAGCCAATGACCAAATCAAACCAAGCCCAACTCGGCCCATTTTGAATCAAACAACAAAGAGCAGACAGCCTCGTGTAGGACTTTATGTCTATTGGAGATCGGAGGAGTGCTGGTCACACTCAACATATTTCCATTTACCCGCCGATCACATCACGTGCCTTCTGGTTGAATTGTTTGCATTAGCAGGAACAATTGTCTGGGTGGCAGATGGATGGTTGTTCTTTGTGAATTATGTGGTTTTACCGTGCGAGACATAATCCATGGCGATGCTCACCATAACCGTCAGGTGTGATATACATATAACCAGAGAGTTGGTGTCAAAGCCACCCAATGCTCGCCTGTTTATACATTTATCGTTTTTAAAAGACTAGTCTAATAATATTTTTTTTATAAAGCATTGCAGTGAAGTCTGATCCAAATAATTTTAAAGCCAATATATGTATTTGTATATTGTATAGTAAGATAAAAAAACATTAGAAAGGAAATAACTTGCACCAAAACTTTAACATTTTCACGCTCACGCTCACGCTCACGCCGGGGTATCGCTATAGCTCTCTGTTCTTTGAACAGGCGAGCTAAAAACTGTATGTATACATATACATACATGAGTCTTGGCTTGATGAGATGTGTTAAAGCATCAGTTTAATATTTTGACAATTTTTTGTCATATCTGCATACAAAATAAACACATGGCCCAGAACAAAAAACAAAATCCTATTAGGCAGGCCTATCAGAAATGGTGAAAACTAAAGGGCAAAATGTTTTGGAAATTAAACGGTAAAATATAATTTGACGCACATGTATCAATGGATATACCTACATCTGTTAGTAGTCAACCCACTATTACCTTTGATCTCAATTGGAGGTCACAGGGGAGAGAGAGAGAGAGAGGAGAGGAGAGGAGAGGAGAGGAGAAAAAAAAAGAGAAATACAAGAGCGACAACATCAAATGCTTCTCCAAACTCTCTGCCTAAAGCATCCAAGGAAAACTCCACATGGCTTACCGAGTTCCTCTCCTACCGTCGTCAACATGTGGCTCTCAACGAGATCCTCTCATCTCTTATTCCTGTCAAGGATGGAGTACCTGCAGGCAATGTCTTGGGCCCAGTCATGTTCCTGATCTTCATCAATGATCTTTCTGACTCTGAAAAACCCTCTTCATCAATTTACTGATGACACAACCCTCTGCCATATTATCCTTCATCCTTCAGACAGGCAGGTTGCAGTCCGTTTCCTCTCTTCAGACCGTGACAAAATCACAAGCTGGTTAAACACTTTGAACATGTCTTTCAATCCTGACAAATCTCAAACTCTCACAATCTCTCTCCGAAAGGAAAGTCTGAAAAACCCTCCATACATTTCCTTCACAATCCTCTTGAATAGGTCCAGTCACTCAAAAGTTTGGACCTCACCATCAGCCGTAATCTTTCTAAGGCAAACCACATATCTAAATTGGCCTCTAAAGTCAACCGCTGACTTGGCGTCTTCTGTCATGCAAAGTCTTTCCTTGGCACATGAGACTTTTATCAACTTACAAGGCTTTCATCCACAGCTTGATGGAATATTGATCTCAACTTTGGGCTGGTGCCCCGACCTCACATCTTGCTCAGCTTGACACCGTGGAAACCGAGGCCTTCAAAATAATTGGAATCTCTCACGATGAAGCTCGGTCTCTGAACCTATTACTTTCACATTGCAGGCAAGTCGGTGGTGCATTGAAGTGATAAAATACAAATGGCAAAGCCATTTTCTACCGCCCGCTTTATGGTCTTGCACTCTCTGCCCTTTCCATGCTCTGTAGGACGTACGTTATTTGGCAGTAACCCACTTCTGGTGAAACATCCAAAATCCAGAATCATTGCTCACCTCCACTCATTCGTTCCTCTTTTTTTTTTTCTCCGACCTGTTGGAACCAACTTCCTCAAGTCTCTTCTTTCTTATTTCCCTCCAGGGCTACAAGACGGCTGTTCACCACCATCTCAGGTCCTCCTCCCCACTCATGATATGATGGTTCAATCCTCATTTACCTCAAAGTCCAAGCCCAACTCTTTCTGGGATTCCAGGTTATTAGGTTTACCCCACTCTCGACCCTCATTTTAATTTTTGTCCATTTGTTTTTTTCCCCAGCTTTCCCTTCCACTTCTGTGATTGAGAGTTTGTGCCTGTGTAAGGTGTTTTCACCCAGTGTTCTCCTCCTCTCCATTGCCTTTCCTCCTCCAAGTCTCACTCTATTTGCCCCTCAACCTGCTGTTGGTGTGTGGTGCCCACCCCTACCCACCCCCCCCCCAAACTCCAGCACCTTTTGACTGTTCTTTTTGTTCGCTTATGTCCTGGTCTGTTCTGTGTTCTCACTCCTCCATGAGCCTCGACTCCAGATACAACAGCAAAGAAAAGAAAGAAAGAATGCATCTGAAAATGGAAAGCCCATCCGTGTCCGCTTTGTATTCAGACTTCTTCTTCTTCTTCTTCTTCTTCCGTACACTAAACATGACGAAAACAGCTAAAAACTTGAAGGGCACACAGTGGAGCGCATTCCTCCACCCGATCTCTGGATCTTCACCAACATCGAACTAGAGGGGGAGCACTCGGTAGAGTGCAAAACCTCCGCCGCCAATACTGCTAGGTCACTCAAGTTCACTGGCGGTTACGCAAACCAACAAGCACGCAACAGTATACTAAGTACCAAACAATGTGAGCACGTTGATAACGTTTGTATTACAAAATTTGTAAATCAGTCGAAGAACATCTATATCTTACTAGCAAATACCACCCGTATTTCACGACGGAATACTGAAGGGGTGGAGAAAAATAAGCGGAGAGAAAAGAGAGAGGGAGAGTAGTGAGGAGGAAAAGAGAGAGGAGGAGGGGGAGTGAGGAGGGAGTGCGGAAGGGAAGGCCAGACATGCCGTAAAGCGTTAATTACGATTCATACTGTCTCATCAAAATGATTCGCACAGAATGACAGTGAAGATGGAAACAAAATAATGTCTGAAATCAGGTTTTGGTTTTTTGGCAGGAGACCTGCACTCTGACATAATACCAACTGTACAAACAAATAGACATTTAAACATCAATCGAAGAGATTGGATGAAATTTAATGAAAATAACATTTAAAACACAAACTCATCGTGCAATGTAATGTAATGACTGAAATAAAATAATTCGACGATGGCAGTTTGAATTGCGAACCGCGAGAATCTCTGTGAATAGCGCCTTTTAACCGGAAGCTCGTCCACCGTAACAAAACGGACCTTTCCGAGACCTCTCCGAAAAAGCCTTGCGAATGCTTCCAGATATTGGTACATCGATTGTCAAAAACCCGGAAATTTCCTGACTGTCGATATTTAGCCATTTTATGTTTTCCCGATTGGGAAAACACATTTTGAATTTTCTTGGTTTTCCTGGTGGCGTGGGGACCCTGTTAAACATATTGACTCTTTAAACTGCTGATGCTGAGACCCCTTGACCTTTGAAGACCCATTGAGACCACCAAGCTTAAGACCTAAGGACCCCCCCCCCCCCCCCAAGACCTTGAAGACCCCGAAGACTGTTTAGTCCCCCAAGACTCTTAAGATAGCCTGTCATCCTTCCGATGGTGAAATGAACCCAGTACACTGGTAATAGGGGCACTGCATCAGTGGCAAAGCTGCATCCTTAACCAATGATGCAACCAGCAGCCACAAGCCTGCACACAAACGTGTGTGTGTGTGTGTGTGTGTGTGTGTCCAAACTACTCCAAAGTGATAAAGCAAAAAAATTCAGATGAAAATATGAACAAGTTAGATTAACAGAGAAAATCAAATGATATTCAATTGCACAAGTATTTGAAAACCTGCCTAATAACCCTAAATCACTTCAAGGGCAAATTATTTTTTGAAAGGTTACAAAAAAGTGCAATACGTTTCACCTGTATGTAATCAGTGGATTAACTTAAAAATTAAGCTCCCTCACTTATCAAAGGAGGTTTAAGGTGGCAACTCACTTGGTCAACCAACATGGCAAACATGAAGATCAAGAATCTTAACAAAGAAGTCAAACATGAAGTGGTGGAGAAACACCGTTCAGGAGAGGGTTAAAAGAAGATTTCAAAATCGCTCATTATCCCTTTGAGTATGATGGAATCCATCATTAATAAGTGTAAGACCTATCATACCACCCAGACTCTACCCAGATCAGTGCGCCCATCCAAACTCAGCAGCCGGACAAGCAGGAAACTGGTTCGGGATGTCACTGTAAATCCAACAAGACTTTGAAAGATCAGCAAGGCTCTATGTCAGATGGGGTCAGTGTTCATCAATCACAATATCCTGTTCCTTCACTAAGCTGGCCTCTCTGGACAGGTGGCAATAAAGAAGCCATTCTGAATAAAATTACCCCCGTGTGGGGTGACGTCATCTCTATAATACCACAAGTTCTCAATGTTCAGTTATGACCGAAGACTACTGTGCAGCTCGACTGCGCAGTTTGGTTAAAGATGACTCGGGCATTTTGGCGCATGCGCACGAAATTATATTTGAAAATAAATGCCGACGTTCATTTCGGGTTTTTGAAACTTTTGCACCTTCGGCGGAAAATGTATAAATATAAAAGGCTAAATGTGTTTTATATTTATATTTCATTTCTCCTTCCTTCCTCTTTGCGAACGCATCGGCGTTTTTGCATCTTCCAGATCACGTGACGATCAAACGGGAAGGAAATTCAAAAATCTGTCCGGTTAGATACAGATAAATTTTTACTATCAATATCAATAAACAGTGCCGAATATCTTGTGTAGATGGCAGACTAGATAGGTTTTGAAAATGGCGATTTTTATAACTTAACTGACCTCATGACCTTGACCCTGAACAAAGTTATACGTAATGTGTTGCAACATCATCGACCTCTACTCATAACTAAGTTTCATCAAGATCGAAAGAAAAATTGTGACGTACGGACGGACAGACGGACGACATTTGGTCCGGCTTCATTAGATCATCTCGGTAGAGATGACCTAAAAAGATGCATCTAAAAGCTCGTATGGAGTTTGCAAAAAAGCATCTTAATGATACTGCAGCATCCAGGCAAAAAATAACACCTTTCCTGAGTAATTATCTGCAGACTCCTGTAGTATATGAGAGTACAACTCTCATATACGTGTAGCATTTTTGCCTGGGATGTGTGAGAAAAAGTTTGTGGTGAGACGAGACAAATAGTGATTGAACTTTTCGGTCTAAATTCAAAGCGTTACGTCTGGTGCAAACCCAACACTGTACATCACCCAATCAACACCATCCCTACTGTCACATCATGGTGGTGGCAGCATCATATTATGTGGCTGCTATTCATCAGCAGGTACTGGCAAGGTTGTCAGGATAGAAGGGACAATGGATGATGCAAAGTGCAGGAGAATTCTTGATGAAAACCTGTTTGAGTCAGCCATGAATCTGAAACTGGGTAGGAGATTCACATTTCAGCAGGACAATGATCTGAAGTACAAAGTTAAAGCCACACTGGAGTGGCTGAAAGAAGAAAATAAATGTTCTGGTGATGCCCAGTCAAAATCCTGATTTGAACCCAATTGAACGTTTATGGCGAGACTTGAAGGTTGCAGTCCATAACCAATCCCCATCAAACTTGGCAGAACATAGAGCAATTTTCACATGAAGAACGGCAAATATTTCACCATCTCACTGTGCAAAGCTGGTGGAGATCTACCCAAGACGACTCGTAGCAGCCATCGCTACAAACGGTGTTTCACCAACTACTGACCTGAGGAGATAAATACTTTTACAACCAGTAAATTTTGATTTGTAGATGTTTTTTGCAGGTATTCCTGACATGTAACCTCCTTCAACTATAACACTGTTTAGTTTGATCTCTTCAGTTATGAATAAAAAAGGTCATTTGAAAAAATGTTTTTACATCATTTGTAATTCATCTAAATGTGGCATTATGGGTCAGGGTAAAGCCTGTGTTGAGTTAATGCGTTAGGGTGGTGGGCTTGGATCCTAGGTCCCAAGTTCAAATCCTGCTCAGCTGTTGAATTAATACCAGTTAGGGTTGACTCAAGCCTGTCATCCTTCCGTGGTCGGCAAAAATGATACAGTTTGCTGGGATGATTGAGCCATTCGAGTATCCTGTGTCGGAGTGGCGACCCGTCCAGGATTGTGCCCACTAGCCCAGGAGACTGCCTTGGCAGCACCGACGCTCTGCACAGAGTATGGTCCGATGGATGGATGGTCGGGGTGAATTATTTTGCAGGCCACTGTATTTACATTCAAAATGAGAGCTTGAAAGGCTTAGCCAACTACCAATTAAAATAATGTGCAATATTCTACAAATTCATCATTGTGAAGATTGTGACCTCGTTCAGAGTTAAAGCATTTCTGTGATTTGTGTGACTGTTACATCTCTGTGACTTCGTCTGCCAACATGGCTCAGGTCTAAAATTTCAGTTACCGAGTGGTCTTCAGCAGAGACTGTACGGATCAAGTGTGCATCGGTCCTCGTGTAGCCTTGAGGAGGAGTGAAGGTCAGTCCACTGTTCAACAGTTGCTATTATTTCAGCGAAATTTGTCCAAAAGACTTTTCCTCTGAACAAGACTCCACAGCACTTGCATACTGATGTCGAACAGAAATGACCCATCATGATTTGCAAACATGTTAAGTGGTTTTGTAAAAGTTTTGCCTGAGACTGTATTTGAAAATTATAATTGATCCTACCTGATACACCTCTTGAGGAAAGCCAATCTCTTCTCTGGGTCCCTCATGGCTAAGTGTTGTTTGTATTCAATCAGCTGAAGAGAGAAGGGGGGGGGGGGGGGAAGAGAAACAAAACCTATCAACAAATTTTCACTTGCTTTTTCATAATTAAAACATAATCATCACCATCATCATAGAAGGTTTGCGAGTCAGACTAATAAAGCTAAGCAAGGAACTTTATCCCACGACTCACAGCAAGAAGAAACCACTGTACTAGCTTTTTGCTCACATGATCAACAAGAGTAGTTAAAGATTTCTATGAGATATTCTCCTGCTACATGTATATACTTGTCCCATTGATGTGGTAGCACAAGCATGCTAATTAAATTGAAAGGTGTTTTTTTTAAACAGAGTTCTTCAAGGCTCATGGAAGAGCTGATTCACTGAGGATGACAATGACATCGATGGAGTAGAGAGAGCTGGTGAAGCTGAGAAGGAGGATGGATAAATGAGGAAAGAATGAACCTGCAGGCAGAATCAGAATTAAAGACAAACAGCCAGGAAGAGGAACCAAGTGGACTAAGGAGGTTAAGAACATGCAGGAAGACAGGAAACTATGACAAACAGGGTAAATATTGAAGAGGTGGACACAATAGGAGAGTCATTAACAATAGAAATGATGAAGAATAGGAATAGGCTGGGATAACATTATATGGTGATGGCTCACCACTTTTAAAAAGCACAGAGAAGAAAATGATGGGACAGACTCTAGGGAGATGATTCCACAGTTGAGAGAAACAAGGAACAAAAGAGTGGAGGTGAACAATGACCTTGGATATGTGGAGGATAACAAGATACCGCAGCCTCCTATTGAGAAAGTCCAATTCAACTTAAGGCCTTGGATTCTACTGCTTACTGGGATACAAGGTGAGATGTAGTGACACCAGCCCACAGCAGATATCCATACCCTATGGCACGTGGATGAAAGCTTTGTACACTGTGAGGATCTGACAGCAGCTAAGTAATGACTTGGTTCTGCAAAGGATTTCAAGGGGCCTCTGTGTCCTGGAACCCAGTTTGGATATGTGAATGGCTCAGGAAAGGTCATGGCAGATTGTTTGTCCAAAGAGCTTCAAAGAATGCACTTGTGCTTGAGCATGATTTGGGAATAACTGGAGGGGTTAGGGAGGCAGCCTTTAATGTAAAGGCAGAGCAAGTGTGTCAGACTTGGAAGTGACATATATATGACATGTTCCAGGTGGTTGAGCAATTCTCCAAATCGGCAGACAAAATGTGGCTTCAGCCTTCATGTCATTGGGGTGAGACTTTCTGGCAAAGAATGCAGTCCTTATGCAAAATGATACACAGGTTTTCCAAAGAGACCGAGAGGTCATTCATGCAAACAAAAAAAACAGCATAGGTCTCAAGATACTGCCTTGAGGGACATGCTTATGATTACAACGAAAATCTACCAGCCAATTGAGGAGAGTACAGTATGTACCTCAAATGCCCTTCGCAGAAAGTTCAATGATCAAGTCCGGGTGCAAGATGGTTGGGAGATGTGCAGTGAGACTACTATGACCTCTTGCTTGGGGTTCAGTGTCCATCCATTGATAAGTTATCGGAAGCAGATGGTCAGGGAAGGAAGTGGGGACCTGAGCCTGTTCAACAAGAAAACAAAGCAAGCATTCTCCCTTATCATGAGCAGTGTCCATCATAACTCCTTCCTTGAAGAGTGAAGAGACGGAGAAAAATCATGTTCTTGAGAAATATTTAACCAGTTTCCAAAAATAATTAGAAGATGGAGGACGGACTAAAAGGTCTGATCTCAGGGAGCCTGTTGTTGTGGCCCTTCTCTTCTACAGATGGGTACACACCTGTGTATGACTGTGAAGAATTGACCTTCCATGATATTGCCTCAACACAAGCTTCAATATACCACGGGCGAGTGAAATTGAGGTGGTTCATGGAAGAGGGTCAATGAAATGGACCTTAGATATGCTCCATCTGATAACTCAGCAATGGATAGTAACTCTGAACCTCAAGCAAGAGTTCAGAGCAGCATATGATCTGATAAGACAAGATAGTTTACCAGAAAAAGTACACACAGAGGGAGAGAACAAACTTGAGATCCAGGCTTGAAAGTTGACCAAGTGAGTGTGACATCTACTACCGTACAAAAGTATTTTGCTGTAATTCCATCCTTGCAGGTCAAGGGAACCATATCAGCAATTTAAATGGTGTATTAAAAATAATTCCACAAATGAGGTACAGAAAGCAAGGATGGGTAGATGTCAGCAGAATGGACTTCATCGAGGTCTCATTGTTGCTTGGGATGCCACAGCACACACAAGAACATGAGATTATTGCAAATGGGAAGATGCAGCCAGATATATTCCAGGGTACTAGCAGGAAAGAAGAGGCACAAGGTCGGTGGGGAAGCAATTACAAACATACACAGCAACACCAACTCCAGTGCATGAAACAGGGCCGTCAAGTCCTCCTGGGTACTCTCTTGAGTACCCAGGAAGAGAAACGAAGAAGTGTGGCACATTATTTGAGAGAAAAGCTTCCAAAAACCACACAATTTCAGCTCACAAGTGAACTGGTAGGATACAGGACGTCATCGCGGTTGGACCTGGGCCGAGGATGTAAGAGTATTAGATAGACATGGTCTGAATACATTAAGATGTGGGTTTGTTGCAAGAGGGAGCGTGAGAAAGCAGAGTATGTGGAGGGTAAGGAAAGGCAAGAAGTAGTAGAGTGGAGGAAAGAGGAGGGGAATGGGAAGCAGCAGAGCAGTGGTAGGTGAGGGTGGTTAGGAATGGAGGGGAGGGATCATGAAATGATACAAGGCTGAGCACCGCAATGTGCTCACACCTCAAAGTGAGGCTTCAAATAACACTTGCTGTGTACAAGCAGGCACTTGAGAAATAGCAGATGAAGCAAGTTGGTCAGACAATTATAGGAGGTATGGATACCATGGTAGAATGGGGAGAGGTCTGGAGAATCAGGAGCTCAGAAAGAGGGGAGGTGGACCTGAAAGGGAGAGGGGTGGCATAAGAGGAGGTATAAGTCTCAAACGTGGACAGAGGGAGGCCTAAAAGGGAGCTCTGGAGGGATTAAGGAAAACCGAGCAGAAATAAGGCAGGATGTAGCCATGCTTGGGTGTGGCAGATGAGAAAAACCAATGGAAGAACAGGGTGGGAGGAGCACACGGTAACTTCGAATTAGCTGACGACACACATCGGCAGAAACAAAGCTTGAGTGGACACTTCCATGTCAGCACATGTGCTTTGCCTTTGACATCTTATTAATCTATAAATAATGCCACCCAGAAATAATTTGAGTAGTCCAAAGAGATGAAAATCACAAGGTGACGATGATGAACTGCATAGGGAATTATTTAGTACTTCCAAACCAATCTCAATTAGATTAGGTGTGTCACATTCTGTGTGATGGCGAGCATTATCGTGAAGCAAAGTCATTGACTGAGACAGCATACCTGACCGTCAACTACGTGACTCACTACATTGAGTAACCGGTCACTGTCACTAAGTGTGTGCATTTGTGGATCACGCACATTGAAGACATTCCACACAAATCAAAGCATTAGGTTCCCAAAACACTATTGGCACAAGCTTTTAAGGTGATGGCTGAATGCAATACGCATACTTCTACAATTATGAAACAAACAGTGAAACAACACCAGGTGAGGAGATGTGCTAAATTCACACATTTCACTGGTGAATAATAAAATTACATACATTAACAAAATACATCACAAAATTAACTTAAATTCTCATGACTTGGCTCCGTCAAATCAATGCTCCAATTTGAAGACAGGAATTTGGGAAGATAGTAGACCTCTGCTATAGATATCCACTTACTGCAGCCTCTTCTGTTCTTCCAAGCTCTGCACAAAGACAATAATGAAAGAACATAGTTTACATTTTTCTGGCACGGCAAAGAGATGCATTAGAAGAATAGTAAAGATTGATAGTATTAACATCTGCACACACACATGCATATACACATGCCTCTTAAAAATAAAAAAGAAAGAAAGAAAACAGCCAATGACCAAATCAACCAAGCCCAACTCGGCCCATTTTGAATCAAACAACAAAGAGCAGACAGCCTCGTGTAGGACTTATGTCTATTGGAGATCGAGGAGTGCTGGTCACACTCAACATATTTCCATTTACCCGCCGATCACATCACGTGCCTTCTGGTTGAATTGTTTGCATTAGCAGGAACAATTGTCTGGGGGCAGATGGATGGTTTGTTCTTTGTGAATTATGTGGTTTTACCGTGCGAGACATAATCCATGGCGATGCTCACCATAACCGTCAGGTGTGATATAACATATAACCAGAGAGTTGGTGTCAAACCACCCAATGCTCGCCTGTTTATACATTTATCGTTTTTAAAAGACTAGTCTAATAATATTTTTTTATAAAGCATTGCAGTGAAGTCTGATCCAAATAATTTTAAAGCCAATATATGTATTTGTATTTGTAATCAGTAAAAAATAGTGGTAGATAAAAACATTAGAAAGGAAATAACTTGCACCAAAAACTTTAACATTTTCACGCTCACGCCCACGCTCAACGCCGGGGGTATCGCTATAGCTCTCTGTTCTTCGAACAGCAGCGAGCTAAAAACTGTATGTATACATATACATACATGAGTCTTGGCTTGATGAGATGTGTTAAAGCATCAGTTTAATATTTTGACAATTTTTTGTCATATCTGCATACAAAATAAACACATGGCCCAGAACAAAAAACAAAATCCTATTAGGCAGCCTATCAGAAATGGTGAAAACTAAAGGGCAAAATGTTTGGAAATTAAACGGTAAAATATAATTTGACGCACATGTTCAATGGATATACCTACATCTGTTAGTAGTCAACCCACTATTACCTTTGATCTCAAGGAGGTCACAGGGAGAGAGAGAGAGAGAGAGGAGAGGAGAGGAGAGGAGAGGAGAAAAAAAAGAGAAATACAAGAGCGACAACATCAAATGCTTCTCAAACTCTCTGCCTAAAGCATCCAAGGAAACTCCACATGGCTTACCGAGTTCCTCTCCTACCGTCGTCAACATGTGGCTCTCAACGAGATCCTCTCATCTCTTATTCCTGTCAAGGATGAGTACCTGCAGGCAATGTCTTGGGCCCAGTCATGTTCCTGATCTTCATCAATGATCTTTCTGACTCTGAAAACCCTCTTCATCAATTTACTGATGACACAACCCTCTGCCATATTATCCTTCATCCTTCAGACAGGCAGGTTGCAGTCCGTTTCCTCTCTTCAGACCGTGACAAAAATCACAAGCTGGTTAAACACTTTGAACATGTCTTTCAATCCTGACAAATCTCAAACTCTCACAATCTCTCTCCGAAGGAAAGTCTGAAAAACCCTCCATACATTTCCTTCACAACCTCTTGAATAGGTCCAGTCACTCAAAAGTTTGGACCTCACCATCAGCCGTAATCTTTCTAAGGCAAACCACAATATCTAAATTGGCCTCTAAAGTCAACCGCTGACTTGGCGTCTTCTGTCATGCAAAGTTCTTCCTTGGCACATGAGACTTTATCAACTTACAAGGCTTCATCCACAGCTTGATGGAATATTGATCTCAACTTTGGGCTGGTGCCCCGACCTCACATCTTGCTCAGCTTGACACCGTGGAAAACCGAGCCTTCAAAATAATTGGAATCTCTCACGATGAAGCTCGGTCTCTGAACCTATTACTTTCACATTGCAGCAAGTCGGTGGTGCATTGAAGTGATAAAATACAAATGGCAAAGCCATTTTCTACCGCCCGCTTTATGGTCTTGCACCTCTCCCTTTCCATGCTCTGTAGGACGTACGTTATTTGGCAGTAACCCACTTCTGGTGAAACATCCAAAATCCAGAATCATTGCTCACCTCCACTCATTCGTTCCTCTTTTTTTTTTCTCCACCTGTGGAACCAACTTCCTCAGTCTCTTCTTTCTTATTATTCCCTCCAGGGCTACAAGACGGCTGTTCACCACCATCTCAAGGTCCCTCCTCCCCCACTCATGATAATGATGCGTTCAATCCTCATTTACCCTCAAAGTCCAAGCCCAACTCTTCTGGGATTCCAGGTTATTAGGTTTACCCCACTCCTCGACCCTCATTTTAATTTTTGTTCCATTTGTTTTTTCCCCAGCTTTCCCTTCCACTTCTGTGATTGGAAGTTTTGTGCCTGTGTAAGGTGTTTTCACCCAGTGTTCTCCTCCTCTCCATTGCCTTTCCTCCTCAAGTCTCACTCTATTTGCCCTCAACCCTGCTGTTGGTGTGGTTGCCCACCCCCTACCCACCCCCCCCCCCAAACTCCACTCTTTTGACTGTTCTTTTTGTTCGCTTATGTCCTGGTCTGTTCTGTGTTCTCACTCCTCCATGAGCCTCGACTCCAGATACAACAGCAAAGAAAAGAAAGAAAGAATGCATCTGAAAATGGAAAGCCCATCCGGGTCCGCTTTGTATTCAGACTTCTTCTTCTTCTTCTTCTTCTTCCGTACACTAAACATGACGAAAACAGCTAAAACTTGAAGGCACACAGTGGAGCGCATTCCTCCACCCGATCTCTGGATCTTCACCAACATCGAACTAGAGGGGGAGCACTCGGTAGAGTGCAAAACCTCCGCCGCCAATACTGCTAGGTCACTCAAGTGAACCTGATATCCTATTCATTCAATTTGACGTCAACAGTGCTCACAGAGTTATAGTTTGCAACTTCCCTTTTACATACTCAATTCATTCGTCATAACTAGATTCCTGAGACAGAAATTGATTTACGTGGGTATATCCACCTGAAGTTCCAAAATCAGCCGCAATTATAATTTTGGCATGTTTTTTGTTGGAAATCACTTATAAACATGTAGAAATGCAAAAAAAAAAATTCAAATATTTTTTCAAAATGGCCGCTATGGCGCCATATTGGATTTTGGACCAAGTCCAAAATCTAATGGCATTATCCTTGGACCATACCAATCCCCCCACCAAGTTTCGTCGAAATCCGTCAAGGAGTTTTCCGTAATACTGTTC
>CM068952.1:74826660-74846159 GCA_035128595.1 Eptatretus atami
AGAATGTATCAGAGAAGACGGTCCTGATCTCATGTCCTCATATTGAGGGCCTCCATCCATTGTTGGGAGAGTAAGAAGCGGCATGTTCCAAGGTGGAGTGACCAGGTCTGATCTGAAATGGATCATCTAAGAAGAGGAATGATTTTATGTCACTGTGATGATGGATTCCATGACTTGTGACTGATGGAAGCAAGCTAATTGATCTGTTCTTAAGGAAATCTGTTTTTTGCACCTTTTTAGCTCGTCGCGTTCGAAGAACCAGAGAGCTATAGCGATACCCCAGGCGCTGCGTAGCGTCAGCGTGAGCGTGAGCGTGAAAATGTTAATTTTTTGTATTACGGAAAACTCCTCGACGATTTCGATGAAACTTGGTGGGGGGGTATGGTATGGTCCAAGGATCATGCCATTAAATTTTGGACTTCGTCCCCCCCCCCAAAAAAAAAATTGTTTAGAAATATTTTTTTTTTTTGCATTTCTACATGTTTTAAGTGATTTCCAACCCCCCCCCCCCTCCCAAAAAAAATTGAGAAAAAAAATTTTTTGCAACTTTTTTTTCAACAAAATTTCGATTTCTTTCTTTTTGCATTTCTACAGGTTTAAGTGATTAGGATTTCGACGAAACTGGTGGGGGGGGGGGGGTTTAGGTATGGTCCAGAGATCATGCCATTAGATTTTGGACTTGGTCCCACTCCAAAAAAAATTTAGAGAATTTTTATTTTTTTTTTTTTGCATTTCTACATGTTTTAAGTGATTTCCAACCCCGCCCCCAAAAAATTTAGAGAAAAAATTTTTTTTTTTCATTTCTACATGTTTTAAGTGATTTCCAAACCCCCCCACCCCCCCCCCCAAAAAAAATTTGTTAGAGAATTAAAAAATATTCATTATTAGACGTCTTTAAAAAACGATAAATGTATAAACAGGGAAGCATTGGGTGGCTTTGACACACACTCTGGTTATGTAATGCTTTGATGTTTGGTTGATTTCCAAGCAGATGGAAGATGACCTAGGGTAAATGACAGGGTGAAAGAGGGTCATGAGAGGAAGTGCAAGAGGCAGCACAGCAGGTGTTTAGGACACGTGAGTGATGGCCATCCGGTCAGTTGCAGAGTCAGTCGAGGATTGCCGAAACTTTTCCGCTGTTTCATGTGCAAAAGGCACAAGATTCAGGAGCAGTTTGGGCATGACTGGGAGAGTGGGTACAGAGAGGGAGGAGTTCCGGAGAATATTTTGAAGCAAACGCAGAATTGATGTATTTGGTCTTCTCACAGAGCGGAGTCGGCAGTGGTGCCATTTGAAGTGAGGGAAGGGAAGGAAGGGGAGCATACTCAGGGATGGACTTTACAGGTGCCACAGGTTCTAGAGGAGGGAGACAAGTTTTGAAAGCTCATTTTGAGGATGAACAGATAAATTCCTTGAGGATAAATCCTTTCCCGATTTTTCAAGTTTTTTCTTTTTGTCATGGATTTGTCACTTTTTTTTTTCATCTTTTTCTTGCTAGTTCTCAGTGGAATATTTCAGATTAATTTTGAACACAAAGTTTTTTTTTTTTCCTCTGTTTCATTCATCCAGCTCTTTTTTTTGTTTTTTTTAAACAAGATCATGGCTCATAGAATAGCAAGGTGATGGAGGGTATGAACTGACAGGGGCAGCTGGGCAAAAGTTGGGAATGAACAAACGAAAGAGAGAAAGGGTATGAAACACTGCAATATTCAGAAGGGGGTTAAGTTCAGAAGGTTTAATCCGGGGGGGGGATAAAGATTCTGGGTAAGGAAAGGGGGTGACATGACATGATGGTATATCGACTGCTTTGAAACCCGAGATAGAAGAGTGGGATGGATTAGCCCAATTCTAGGTCTTTTCTCTTTTATTTTATACTGCAAATCCAACCCGTTGCTTCGCTGATGGAATATTAAGTGGGGAGGGGGGGTTGAGAAGGGGTGGGGGAGCGAGGAGTGGTGTGGAAAGGGAAGGCAGCGTGAGGGACGGGTCCATCTGGACATAACACCATCTGGACACGTCCAGAGACGACCACCTTCCGGAAATAACCACTGTCCAGACACATATGGAGATAACCATTGTCCAGATACGTGAAGTGAAGGGAGTGCAAGGTAAAGCAGTGTAAGGGTAGGGTCTCCAGACATAGCCACTGTCTGGAGATAACCACCGTCCGGACACATCCGAAGATACTCCGTTCGGATACGTGCGGAGCTGGAGTGAGGATGGGACAGAGGGTGGAGTAGTGAGTGTAGTGGCTTAGGGGAGTTAGCAGAGAATATGTTGTACTTTATGAACACACACAACACACACACACACACACACACACACCACACACACACACACAATCGTCATGTGACTGGTGGAAAAAATTTGGCTCTGTAATTGAGAAAAACACATTAATATGTCTATGTATTTAAACTTCCAGATGTTTTCTTCTTTTTTTTTTTACAATCCTTAAAAAAATAAACAAGTAATAATTTAAGTGTTATACTTGAATATTGTGTGGGTATGTGTTCTATTAACTCTTATTTATGTCATAAAACTGTTTTATATAATTGGATTTAATCTTGACAATGAGCGGCGATGGACAGAACCCCCGGGCTAATACGTATAGTGGACTATGAAGGAGAGTCAGAGACAAATTTGCCCTCATTCTTCCCACAACCGCGAGATTTTGTATCTTAAAAAAAAATAATCGAGCTGCGCATTTTGCACCCAACAAAAATCACATTTATATCGACGATAACACAACATAAAATCCAACACGTTTGCAACATACTTTGGCCAAGCAAACGGTGAGCCATTTAGTGAACGAGCAAGAAGAAAAGCAGCAAGCAGGCAGCTGTAATCCTGTGGTCATTTACCTTCTTGGCACAAACTCGCCAGATTGCCATCTGTGACCGTGACAAGCAGCCAGGTCCTTCTGCCTTGGGAAAGTAAAATGGTTGCTGAAACCAAAGATTGCTCGACAATGACAGTAGTTTAGGCAAAGGCAATGAAAGGGAGACAGACCCCTCCAAGGCTTAGAACCAAGTCTGTCAGAAAACAGAGCAACCGGAATCTGTGCAAAAAAAATAGCAAATAATTCACCTTCTCCGGTTCAGAAAGATTTTGGCCTCACCAAGAGATATAGCTCTGCGCTGATGCGAAAAGCTGACTCGCCGTAAAGACAACATTTCAACAAAAATCCAGATGAAACAGAAGAGGTGCAAAATAGACAATCTGGCACATAGAGGAAGAGACGGTCCTCCATTGCAAAGTGTATTCCACATAAGGCATGGGGACGCAGGTGGGGGGGTGGGGTTGGGAAGTGTTTCAAGACTAAATGAAAAACAAAACTAATCTTCAAAAGTGGAGATGGTCTCATTAAAAAAGATCACTCAGTAGCATCTATTATGTAAATGAAGCAGATGCTGCTATTTTTTCTCATGTTTTTATTATTTTTCCACAGCAAACATGAGCAAGCTGGCAATGGAGAGGATTACTGGAATTCATCCAAAGTGAAAGGCTTTGATTTTGGGTGATGAATCGGGCAGGTGGGAACCTTTTTTTCATTCCTATTTTTTTTTATTGTTTTTTTCCTAATGAAAATGCATGGCATGTTTATGCCAAGTGTTTTCATCCCTTACTGTGCAAATATAGCCTGCACTCATTGTAGGAATTTTGCTGATGCCATTTATCTTCACAGCTCACAAGACCAAAAAGGACAAGGGAAGAGATGCACTCGATTTTGACGATGATTTGTGTGAGGGCTGCGTAGATATGGATGTTATCGATTGGAGCGAAAATGTCATAAAAGGTGGGACTCTAATCTGGAACAAAACGAGATTGTTATCTTAACTTGAATGTTTTTATTATTGAGAAAAAGGAATTCAGAAAACAGCTGTTAGATTATGATGATGAACAAATCGTATTATTAGATTATGGTTTTGGGTTTTGGTTTTTTTTTCTGGTTTTGGTCAAACTTGGCACAAAGCACAGTAGAGCAACGGCATCGCAACTTGCACCTAACTTTATTATTCAAAAGATTATGAACAAAATGCTTGTGCAAAGTGTTTAATGTAATCGTATTATTGGTCTCTATTTTCGTGTCCGTCCACAACCCGTATCTCGGAACGTACAGGATGGACCGATTTTTTTTTGTTTTGTTCTTGGCACAAAGACACACATGATGGTATAACATATGCATGTCTTTTTTCGCCATTAGATCAGTGGCCGATCACTCGCTGTGCCATTTATAGTTGTAATAACAAACCGATGTCGAACCGTCACTACATATATTTCTCCAGACGTGCATTTACGGATCTTTGTCAAACTTGGCACACAGATAAGAAATGATGGCTTATATGTGCACATCTTTTTTTTTTTTTGAGATCATATCAAGATGGCTGACTGCGGCGATTTTTGTTACTGAGATGTGTCCCCACATTTCTTCGACGTGCACGTCTGGTTTTGGTCAAACTTGGCACAAGCACAGTACAACGGCATGCACGTTGCACCTAACTTTATTTTGCGATGCGATCCAAGATGGCGACTGGTGGCATTTTAGTTGTAGAAAAACCTGATGTTGAACACATCCTCAACCATTCTCTCGGACATGCATTTTCCGATGTTGTTCAATCTTGGCAGACAGATAACAAATGATGGCTTACATATGCATGCCCATTTTTTTTTCGACAACAGATCCAATATGGCCAACTGGCAGCCATTTTATTTGTACAAAAAAACCCCAAAATGGTGTCGCACCACGTCCTCAACCATTTATTCGAACATGATTTACTGATGGTTGTTCAAAAACTTGGCACACAGATAATGAATGATGGCTTACATAAGCATGTCCATTGTTTTTTTCCAGATCAGAACCAAGATGGCCGACTGGTGGCATTTTAGTTGTAAAACGCATGACGTTGAACACGTCCTCAACCATTTCTCGGGCAATGCGTTTACCGATGTTGCAAGAAAAAGTACCTGTCCCAGTGACGGAAAAGTTTAAGTTAATCTATCAATTTAAATTATTTCATGATTTAACAAAAGTCAATTGTGTTGCACTCTTGGGTTCAACTCAGAGCCAATGTCTGAACTACTGATATGGCCCACCAACAAAATGGTGGTGCAACATCGCACTGCGGTGATTCATTTAGTTTAAAAGAAGACCAATATCTACTTGCGAAATAAAATTGGCATCAACATTTTTCATTCATGCCTGTTCTCCCCATTCAATTCAAAAGTGAATGGTGAGCTTTTCAAATGCAACGCGATCAGCGGCCACTGTAAAAGGAGACACACAAACGTACAGACAGTCCCACGATTCGCAATATATTGTTGCGGGCCGGAGGTCCGGTGGCGAGAACGACACACTAGGTGGGGACGTTACGTCGTCTCCCACAGACTCTCCGGAATTTAGGCTGTCGTCCGGATAACTTCGTGAGGCGGCGGGTGGCTTAACGCGACCGTGGACGCCAATACCTCCACCGCGTAGCGTAGGGTCTTTTTTGTCCAGAACCAATTTACCTAATTAATCACGCGGGTGTCTACCGGGAACCACGCCCTCGGCACGTCTTGCTGGAACCGGGTCACTCTACCGACTGCGGTAGAGTTCCAACTACCGATTACCAACTCGGTTCGGGTGCAGTCGAGGCGGAACTGCCAAAGCCGTGCCGCTAGGATTAGCAGATTAACGGGAACAAAGACCCGGATAAAACTCAGATCCGAACCATGCTGGACCAATGAAGGAAAAGACGAAAACGAACTGGGAACATTTCTACAAATAATTTATTTTAATAAACGAGAAATTTATGTGGCACAGAAACAGGTATTATTGGGGTGTTATGCAGGGGAAAGAAAGAAGATGTAGTGCGACAATTTACAGCAACTTACAAAGAAGACACAGAGCAGACTTACACGGGAATTATACAGGCAAGATTTACAATGATCAAAAACACTTATACAGTTCTTACTTATAATTAGACTGGCGCCACACACTCAGACACACACTCGGACAAAATAAACCAGTTGAAGGCAAAGGGCTTTTGCAGCCAGGGAGGGAGAGAGGGTGAGGTCACAGTTCTTTTGAGTACCTGAGTCTCAGGGAAAGGAATGCTCCATGGTGCGGCACCTGCCAACGGTTGTACTGTCAGGTCCACAGCCCCTGTGTGGAGTTCGGGTCCGTGAGGAGCTCGAGTGGGCCGGGACCAGTAGCCGGGCTGTCGGGGTGAGATGTGAGCAGAGCCAAGCAGCGGGAACCCCTTCGTTTCCAACCAACTCCGACTCCAAGACTCACTAACGAATTCTCCGACCTCCAAGCGCAGAACGAGCGACCCCCCCCCAAAGAACTGAACCAACGACCCCCAGGCAACTGAACGAACGACCCCAGGGCAACTGAACGAACGACCCCAGAGAACTCAAGACTGAGGATGGTGTCGTGGTTTCTAAACCTCCCTCAGCGGGGCGGGGCCTTGGTCAAAACTGACATCACTGTCGCCCTGATCGGATGGGCTCCCATGGGTCAGCCTTTCTGGGCGGGGCTCGGCCAGGCACTGGCGAAGCCCGCCCACTCCATGCATGTGGACTCGTCAAGAAAGAGTTGGCGCGTTTGGAGAAGCCGAATAGGAACTGTGACAGCGAAGATTCTGTCTCGGAAAAAACGAGCCTCCAGAGACAACAGGTGGACCGTGGTACGTTGTTGCCAGCAAACCGAAGGCTGCAAGCGCTCTGGTACCGTGGATCGCAATGGAGGATGGGATATAAAGATTTTTACCCTAACTAAAAAACATCGCAACGCACCCCTTCGATTTCCCACTACACACACAAGGAGGGTTGTGTCTACACGTATACTTAACGGCATACAGACTTGGGACACCTGTATGTTGTATGGCGTATGGTTCCTATAACCGTAACAATATAATAGATGACTTCCTTCCAAGGAATTTCAATACAGAGAGAGACCGTTCAGCCCCATCAAGCCTGCACATTGATTGCCAATCTATGATGGGTTTTTTTATTTTCAGAGTTGAGGCTTGTGAAGAGCTTGAACACTGAACAGATCAGGACAAAAGGAACAGTCGAGAGGGGGGGGGGGACACCAACACACCAACACACAACTGCAGAGTTTAAGGACAATTGAGAGAGACTTGGACAAGCAATTGATGGACAGGAGGAAAGTTCTTCCCTTCCCCCCCCCCCAAACCTCCGTGCAGGCTTGATGGGCTGAACGGTCTCTCTCTGTATTGAAATTCCTTGGAAGGGAAGTCATCTATTATATTGTTACGGTTATAGGAACCATACGCATACAACATACAGGTGTCCCAAGTCAGTTATGCCGTTAAGTATACGTGTAGACACAACCCCTCCTTGTGTGTAGTGGGAAATCGAAGGGGTGCGTTGCGATGTTTTTTTAGTTAGGGTAAAAATCTTTATATCCCATCCTCCATTGCGATCCACGGTACCAGAGCGCTTGCAGCCTTCGGTTTGCTGGCAACACACGTACACGTCACACCTGTTTCCTTGGAGCGATCGTTTTTCGCGACAGAAAAATCTTCGCTGTCACACGTTCCTATTCGGCTTCTCCAAAAGCGCCACAATCTTTCTTGACGAGCCACATGCATGGAGTGGGCGGGCTTCGCAGTGCCTGCCGAGCCCCGCCCAGAAAGGCTGACCCATGGGCAGCATCCGATCAGGCGCGACAGTGATGTCAGTTTTGACCAAGGCCCCGCCCCGCTGAGGGAGGTTTAGAAACACGACACCATCCTCAGTCTTGAGTTCTCTGGGGTCCTCCGTCGTTCAGTTTGCCTGGGGGTCGTCTCGTTCAGTTTGCTGGGGGTCGTGGCTTCAGTTCTTTGGGGGCGGGGTCGCCTCGTTCTGCGCTTGGAGGTCGGAGAATTCGTTAGTGAGTACTTGGAGGTCGGAGTTGGTTGGAAACGAAGGGGTTCCCGCTGCTTGGCTCTGCTCACATCTCACCCCGACAGCCCGGCTACTGGTCCCGGCCCACTCGAGCTCCTCCACGGACCCGAACTCCACACAGGCGGCTGTGGACCTGACAGTACAACCGTTGGCAGGTGCCGCACCATGGAGCATTCCTTTCCCTGAGACTCAGGTACTCAAAAGAACTGTGACCTCAGCCCTCCTCCCTCCCTGGCTGCAAAAGCCCTTTGCCTTCAACTGGGTTTATTTTGTCCGAGTGTGTGTCTGAGTGTGTGGCGCCAGTCTAATTATAAGTAGAAACTGTATAAGTGTTTTTGATCATTGTAAATCTTGCCTGTATAATTCCCGTGTAAGTCTGCTCTGTGTCTTCTTTGTAAGTTGCTGTAAATTGTCGCACTACATCTTCTTTCTTTCCCCTGCATAACACCCCAATAAACTGTTTCTGTGCCACATAAATTTCTCGTTTATTATAATAAATTATTGTAGAAATGTTCCAGTTCGTTTTCGTCTTTTCCTTCATTGGTCACAGCATGGTTCGGATCTGAGTTTTATCCGGGTCTTTGTTCCGCGTTAAATCTGCTAATCCTAGCGGCACGGCTTGGCAGTTCCGCTCGACTGCACCCGAACCGGAGTTGGTAGTCGGTAGTTGGAACTCTACCGCAGTCGGTAGAGTGACCCGGTTCCAGCAAGACGTGCCGAGGGCGTGGTTCCCGGTAGACGACCACCGCGTGAATTAATTAGGTTAAATTGGTTCTGGACAAAAAGACCCTACGCTACGCGGTGGAGGTATTGGCGTCCACGGTCGGTTAAGCCACCCGCCGCCTCACGAAGTTATCCGGAGCGACAGCCTACAATTCCGGAGAGTCTGGTGGGAGACGACGTAACGTCCCCCACCTAGTGGTCGTTCTCGCCACCGGACCTCCGGCCCGCAACAATATATTGCGAATCGTGGTGACTGTCTGTACGTTTGTGTGTCTCCTTTTTACAGTGGCCGCTGATCGCGTTGCATTTGAAAAGCTCACCATTCACTTTTGAATTGATGGGAGAACAGGCATGAATGAAAAATGTTGATGCCAAATTTTATTTCGCAAGTAGGATATTTGGTCTTCTTTTTAAACTAAATGAATCACCGCAGTGCGATGTTGCACCACCATTTTGTGGTGGGCCATATCAGTAGTTCAGACATTTGGCTCTGAGTGAACCCAAGAGTGCAACACAATTGACTTTTGTTAAATCCATGAAATAATTTAAATTGATAGATTAACTTAAACTTTTCCCGTCACTGGGGACAGGTACTTTTTCTTGCAACATCGGTAAACGCATGCCCGAGAAATGGTTGAGGACGTGTTCAACGTCATGCGTTTTACAACTAAAATGGCCACCAGTCGGCCATCTTGGTTCTGATCTGGAAAAAAACAATGACATGCTTATGTAAGCCATCATTCATTATCTGTGTGCCAAGTTTGAACAACCATCAGTAAATGCATGTTCGATAAATGGTTGAGGACGTGGTGCGACACCATTTTTGGGTTTTTTTTTGTACAAATAAAATGGCTGCCAGTTGGCCATATTGGATCTGTTGTCGAAAAAAAAATGGGCATGCATATGTAAGCCATCATTTGTTATCTGTCTGCCAAGATTGAACAACATCGGAAAATGCATGTCCGAGAGATGGTTGAGGATGTGTTCAACATCAGGTTTTTCTACAACTAAAATGGCCACCAGTCGGCCATCTTGGATCGCATCGCAAAATAAAGTTAGGTGCAAGTGCATGCCGTTGTGTACTGTGCTTGTGCCAAGTTTGACCAAAACCAGACCGTGCACGTCGAAGAAATGGTTGGGGACACATCTCAGTAACAAAAATCGCCGCCAGTCAGCCATCTTGGATATGATCTCCAAAAAAAAAAAAAGATGTGCACAATATAAGCCATCATTTCTTATCCGTGTGCCAAGTTTGAACAAGATCGGTAAATGCATGTTCGAGAAATAGTTGAGGACGTGTTCGACATCGGTTTTTGTTTTTAAACTAAAATGCAGCCAGTCGGCATCTTGGATCTAATGGCGAAAAAAAACAATGCATATGTATACCATCATGTGTTGTTTTGTGCCAAGACAAAAAAAAAAAAAATGCGGTCCATCCTGTACGTGTCCGAGATACGGTTGTGGACGGACACGAAAATAGAGACCAATAATACGATTACATTAAACACTTTGCACAAGCATTTTGTTCATAATCTTTTGAATAATAAAGTTAGGTGCAAGTGCATGCCGTTGTCTACTGTGCTTGTGCCAAGTTTGACCAAAACCAGAAAAAAAAAACCAAAACCCAAAACCATAATCTAATAATACGATTTGTTCATCATCATAATCTAACAGCTTGTTTTCTTGAATTCCTTTTTCTCAATAATAAACTGCATAAACATTCAAGTTAAGATAACAATCTCGTTTTGTTCCAGATTAGAGTCCCACCTTTTATGACATTTTCGCTCCAATCGATAACATCCATATCTACGCAGCTCACCAAATCATCGTCAAAATCGATGTGCATTCTTCCCATTGTCCTTTTGGTCTCTGTGAGCTGTGAAGATAAATGGCATCAGCAAACATTCCTACAATGAGTGCAGGGCTATATTTGCACAGTAAGGGATGAAACACTTGGCCATAAACATGCCATGGCATTTTCATTAGGAAAAAAAACAATAAAAAAAAAAATAGGAATGAAAAAAAAGGTTCCCACCTGCCCGATGTCATCACCAAAATCAAAGCCTTTCACTTTGGATGAATTCCAGTAATCCTCCTCCATTGCCAGCTTGCTCATGTTTGCTGTGGAAAAATAATAAACAGTTGAGAAAAGATAGCAGCATTCTGCTTCATTTACATATAGATGCTACTGAGGTGATCTTTTTAAGCGAGACCATCTCCACTTTTGAAGATAGTTTTGCCTTTTTCATTTAGTCTTGAAACACTTCCCAACCCCACCACCCCACCTGCGTCCCCCATGCCTTATGTGTGGAATACACTTTGCAATGGAGGACCGTCTCTTCCTCTATGTGCCAGATTGTCTATTTTGCACCTCTTCTGTTCATCTGGATTTTTGTTGAAATGTTGTCTTTACGGCGAGTCAGCTTTTCGCATCAGCGCAGAGCTATATCTCTTGGTGAGGCCAAAATCTTTTCTGAACCGGAGAAGGTGAATTATTTGCTATTTTTTTTGGCACAGATTCCGGTTGCTCTGTGTTGCTGCACAGACTTGGTTCTAAGCCTTGGAGGGGTCTGTCTCCCTTTCATTGCCTTTGCCTAACTACTGTCATTGTCGAGCAATCTTTGGTTTCAGCAAACCATTTTACTTTCCCCAAGGGGCACAAGGACCCTGGCTGCTTGTCAGGGGTCACAGATGGCAATCTGGCGAGTTGTGCCAAGAAGGTAAATGACCACAGGATTACAGCTTGCCTGCTTGCTGGCTTTCTTCTTGCTCGTTCACTAAATGGCTCACTGTTTGCTTGGGAGCCAAAGTATGTTGCAACACGTGTTGGATTTTATGTTGTGTTATCGTCGATATAAATGTGATTTTTGTGTTGGGTTGCAAAATGGCGCAGGCTCGATTATTTTTATTTTTAAGATACAAAATCTCGGCTTGTGGAAGAATGAGGGCAAATTTGTCTCTGACTCTCCTTCATAGTCCACTGATACGTATTAGTCCCGGGGGTTCTGTCCATCGCCGCTCATTGTCAAGATTAAATCCAATTATTAAAACAGTTTTAATGACATAAATAAGAGTTAATAGAACATGATACCCCACACATTATTCAAGTATAACACTTAAATTATTACTTGTTTCTTTTTTTTAAGGATTGGTAAAAAAAAACAAAAGAAAACATCCGGAAGTTTAATACATAGACATATTAATGTGTTTTCTCAATTACAGAGCCAAATTTTTTCCACCAGTCACATGACGATTGTGTGTGTGTGTGTGTGTGTGTGTGTGTGTGTGTGTGTGTGTGTGTGTGTGTGTGTGTTCATAAAGTACAACATATTCTCTGCTAACTCCCCTAAGCCCACTACACTCACTACTCCACCCTCTGTCCCATCCTCACTCCAGCTCCGCACGTATCCGAACGGAGGTTATCTTCGGATGTGTCCGGACGGTGGTCATCTCCAGACAGTGGCTATGTCTGGAAGGACCCTACCCTTACACTGCTTTACCTTGCACTCCCTTCACTTCACGTATCTGGCACAATGGTTACTCCCATATGTGTCTGGACAGTGGTTATTTCCGGAAGGTGGTCGTCTCTGGACGTGTCCAGATGGTGGTTATGTCCAGATGGACCCGTCCCTCACGCTGCCTTCCCTTTCCACACCACTCCTCGCTCCCCCACCCCTTTCTCAACCCCCCCTCCCCCACTTAATATTCCATCAGCGAAGCAACGGGTTGGATTTGCCAGTATAAAATAAAAAGAGAAAGACCTAGAATTGGGCTAATCCATCCCACTCTTCTATCTCGGGTTTCAAAGCAGTCGATATACCATCATGTCATGTCACCCCCTTTCCTTACCCAGAATCTTTATCCCCCCCCCCCGATTAAACCTTCTGAACTTAACCCCCTTTCTTAATATTGCAGTGTTTCATACCCTTCTCTCTTTCGTTTGTTCATTCCCAACTTTTGCCCAGCTGCCCACTGTCAGTTCATACCCTCCATCACCTTGCTATTCTATGAGCCATGATCTTGTTTAAAAAAAACAAAAAAAGAGCTGGGATGAATGAAACAGAGGAAAAAAAAAAAACTTTTGTGTTCAAAATTAATCTGAAATATTCCACTGAAGACTAGCAAGAAAAAGATGAAAAAAAAAAGTGACAAATCCATGACAAAAAGAAAAACTTGAAAAATTCGGAAAGGAATTTATCCTCAAGAATTTATCTGTTCCTCAAAATGAGCTTTCAAACTTGTCTCCCTCCTCTAGAACCTGTGGCACCTTGTAAGTCCATCCCTGGAGTATGCTCCCCTTCCTTCCTTCCCTCACTTCAAATGGCACCACTGCCGACTCCGCTCGTGAGAAGACCAAATACATCAATTCTGCGTTTGCTTCAAAAATTTCTCCGGAACTCCTCCCTCTCTGTACCCACTCTTCCCAGTCATGCCCAACTGCTCCTGAATTCTGTGCCTTTGCACATGAAACAGCGGAAAAGTTTCGGCAATCCTCGACTGACTCTGCAATGGACCGGATGGCATCAGCTCACGTGCCTAAACACCTGCTTGCTGCTCTTGCACTTCCTCTCATGACCCTTTTCACCCTGTCATTTACCCTAGGTCATCTTCATCTGCTTGGAAATCAGCCAACATCAAAGCATTACATAACCAGTAGTGTGCAAAGCCACCCAATGCTCGCCTGTTTATAACATTTATCGTTTTTAAAAGACGTCTAATAAGAATATTTTTATATTCTCTAACAAATTTTTTTTGGGGGGGGGGGTTGGAAATCACTTAAAACATTAGTAGAAATGAAAAAAAAAATTTTTTCTCTAATTTTTTTGGGGGGGGGGGGGTGGAAATCACTTAAACATGTAGAAATGCAAAAAAAAAAATAAAATTCTCTAATTTTTTTTGGAGGGGGACCAAGTCCAAAATCTATGGCATTATCCTTGGACCATACCTAACCCCCCCCCCCCACCAAGTTCGTCGAAATCCTAATCACTTAAAACCTGTAGAATGCAAAAAGAAAGAAATCGAAAATTTTGTTGAAAAAAAAGTTGCAAAAAATTTTTTTTTCTCAATTTTTTTTGGGGGAGGGGGGGTTGAAATCACTTAAACATGTAGAAATGCAAAAAAAAAAATATTTCTAACAATTTTTTTTTTTTGGGGGGGGGCAAGTCCAAAATTAATGCATGATCCTTGGCCATACCTCCCCCCACCAAGTTTCATCGAAATCCGTCGAGAGTTTTTCCGTAATACAAAAATTTAACATTTTCACGCTCACGCTCACGCTGACGCTCACGCCGGGGTATCGCTATAGCTCTCTGTTCTTCGAACAGGCGAGCTAAAAAGGTGCAAAAACAGATTCCCTTAAGAACAGATCAATTAGCTTGCTTCCAGTCATCAGCAAGGTCATGGAATCCATCATCACAGTTGACATAAAATCATTCCTCTTCTTAGATGATCATTTCAGATTCAGACCTGGTCACTCCACCTTGGACATGCCGCTTCTACTCTCCCAACAATGGATGGAGGCCCTCAATATGAGACATGAGATCAGGGCCGTCTCTCTGGATACATCTCGAGCTTTTGATAGTCTGGCATCCTGCCTTGCTCTCCAAACACTATCTATGGCATCCAAGACCAACTCCATTCTTGGATTACTGACTTCCACCACTCTCGTAGTCAACGTGTGGCACTCAACAGGACCCTTTCATCTCCTCTCCCCGTCAAGGCTAGAGTGCCCCCAAGGCAGTGTTCTCACTCATTCTCTCTCCAAAACAACGGTATTGCAAACCCTCCCATCTACTTTCTCAACAACCCTCTTGAAGAGGTTCAGTCACTAAAATTTGTGGGTCTCTCTCAGCCATGATCTCTCGGGCAAGCCACATTTTAAAGTTGGCCTTCAAAGCAAGATGCTAACTGGGCATCCTCTGTGAGGTGCCATTTGAAGTGAGGGAAGGGATGGAAGGGGAGAATTCATTAGAGATGGACTTGAAAATACACCACCAGGTTTTAGAGGAGGGAGACAAGTTTGAAAGCTCATTCTTGAGATTGGACAGATGTTGTTTTCTCATTCTCCCAAGAGTGGACACACACTTGTTGTGGGCTTTGTGAAATGATCTGAGGTTGCCTTCGGTTGGATTTGCTTTTGAAAAGGAGAATGCAAATTGTTTTAAAGCAACTGCCTCACCACAGGATTCAGAGAACCTAGAGCAGGAGGATGAGTAAGATGATTGAAGATGAGATGGGATTAATCTGGGCATAAGAGAGAGAGCAGGTTTCTGTGGAAGAATTCCAAGGCTGAATTAATATCAGCAGCGGTGGATATAGGAGACCAGTCTTAGTGTTTAAAAAATAAATAAATAAATAAAATAAAACCTATCCCCCCTTTTCCCATTTAAACAATGCCCCGACATTCGCAGCATTTTTCAGGAATGTATCCCCACGAACGTCAGGGTCTTACTATACTACATATAACACATTTGTTGGTCACTAAAGTATGTGATGGTTAAAGGTAATAAATGTAAACTCATTTATGATTCTGCCAAATAGCAAAAGATGGCGGTAACTTACGTTTATGGTTTGTCTGCTCATTGTCAAGATTAAATCCAACAATTTTTAAAAACAATTTTAATGATAGAAAGTTCAGGTGTGGTACATTCTACAATCTTTTCGGGAAAATTTGAAATGGCCATGGTTAATAGCTATAGTTTGTCCAATTTTACAATAGTTTTCCCTCTCAGGTGAATATATCATCGTGTAGAATGGCCATTTCCAATTGCTCCCTGCTGGTTCATCACTGAGACTCGGTACTCATTTCAGTGACGCAGAGCTACTACCCTCCTCAGAAACAAGATACCATCGTACTCCACCGCATACCGGTTCTTCAACTTTGATTTGTGACGTTTCATCAGAGTTATTGCTTGGTAACTTATTCCTGCTGTACCATCCCTTGTTAAAATGAAAACTGTCACTTTTTCCATTGACAAATTTCACGAAGTGATGACTGGCAATTACTCTTATTGGCACAGCTGCATTGAAGATAGCTTCTAGATGCAACATATCGTTGCGTTGTTGGATGTCTGATGAAGACAACTCTGTGATCGTCACATTTTGCTCACCAGAAGAGGCTGTCACGATCGTCTTCCATGACCGATAATTCTGCGGAGACAGATCCTCCGATGCCGTCCACTGGCCCTTTGTCATGTGAGGTGCAATTAAATCGGTTATTAAACTGGGATGCTGGGCCATCCAACCACACTGATACCAGCTTTATATCTTCTGGTCAGGACTCAATAAATAATCTTATCCAGGTCAACACGGAAGAGATTGTTTATAAAATGAAAGGAATATTGTGATTGAGGTATAAGGAAGTTGATAAGTTCATACATCTGATTATTTTGATAAACAAGGGGGGCAGTGAAAGTGATCTATTAAACAGAACTGCAAAAGCTCAAATAGGTTTAACTCTTTATCAAAGATTTGGAATTTCAGACAAATATCACGAAAAACTGAGATGAAACTTCAATTCCAATGTCAAAACTAGAACATCACTCGGTAGAGCACATACCTCCGCCAGGTTGAACATTTTCGTTTTGTATCCCACTGATGGGCCGGATCTGCATCGGACCTTAACCATCGGCTTGTTCTTGTCACCTACCAAATCATCCCAACCTTTTGTCATAATCCGTCCACACTTTTTGAGATGTCATTCTATGTATAGTTTTTGGTCCTCTCGCTCAATTGTAAAGAATCACTTTAAAAATTAGAGTGTCCGGATCCGCCTCTGGATCCTCAACAACATTGAATCAATTTTCCTTGTCACAACACCCAACCTGTGCACCAAGTTTCATCTGAATCCGTTCATAACTTTTTGAGATATTGTGCTCACAGACAGACAGAAAAACAAGGGGTGAAAAAACGTAACTTCCATCTACCTTCAGTGGTGGAGGTAATCAGTTTTACTAATATGGCACAGAAACATGCAAAATGAGCAAGGAGATAAACACAAAACTGATGGCTTCCACCACAGATGTTTGAGAGGATTCGAAAGATTTTCAGGCCAAATAAGGACGAAGGCTGGAGAAAGACATATTTTGGAACAGGCCAAACGACGAAGATAGCAATGGTAGGAACAATATAATAGAAACCAAGAGGACAATTTGATTAAAGCCATGTTTTGGACACCAGTGGGAAAGAAGAGGGGAGACCAAGAAATACATGGACGAGAATTGCTGAAAATGAACTTCGATAAGAAAGGGGAATTTACAGAGATTGTTCAAAGAATGAATGAGATTGAGGAATCTTGTTGCGGCTCTATCTGCTGGAAAGCACGATGGGTCCTAAGTAAGTGTGTAAAGCTAAGAGGAAAAGAAGGGGAGGGAGGTAATCCTTGGAAGATACCTCATATATATTTTAGCTTTGAGGATTTGAATTGTCCCTTTCAGTGATGTACTATTAATGTTGTGCTTCATAGAGCTTCCAACACTTCTTTCATTAGGCCAAGTATTTTTGGTAGTCCCCCCCCCCCCCCATTGTACAATCCCCAAAGTGTGGAATGCTTCTTGTAGTCGATCCATACTGTCAACGGTTTGGTTTCTCTTTTTGTGCAGTTTTAGAGGATGACCTTGTTATCTCTGCCACTGAAGTGGATGGAGGTCATGTTTTCACTGTGTGTCTGTTTGCTTGTTTGTTTGTGAACAAAATATCTCAAAAAAGTTGTGGACAAATTTGGACGAAATTTGTGGAGAGCTCGGGTATGTGCCACCGACGAAATGATATAGATTTGATGAAGATCCAAATCCTGATCCGAGAATTTTTTCAAATTATTTTCAACATTGGAGATAGGGCCAAAAAACAACAGATAGCAGGATATCTCAAAAAGTTATGGAGGATTTAGACGAAACTTGTGGGCGTGTTGGGTATGTAGCAAAGTAAAAATTGATTCGATTTTGGTGAAGATCCAAATCTGGAGCCGATGATTTTTTTTAAGTGATTCTTCATGATGAGTGATCGGGCTAAAACGAATAATAGCACGATATCTCAAAAAAGTTATGAACGGATTCGGACGAAACTTTGTGGATGACTTGGTGAGGTGCCAAGAACAAGCAGATTAATTTTAGTTCAGGTCCAAATCCAGACTCGGCCTATCAGTGGGGATACAAATGTAAAGTAATCAGCCTGGCGGATGTATGCGCTCTACGAGTGCCATTTTATTTAATCTCGTTTCATCCTTCCTTTGCAAGTTCCTTCTTTATCCTCTTTGTTTGACTCCAGACATTTTTATTCTGTTTAATGGTGATATCTTTTGATCTGCGATGATACTTGTAAAAAAGTTGTACATTATTGGTACAAATCTTTGAGGCAGTTGTTTCTTCTAATTTTTTGTGATAAGGAAGGGGTTGCTTTTTTGTGAGCCAGTGTCCAGAGCCTTTAAGACAAGGGCTTTTAAAACTGACCATTTTTGTATTTTTTTTTCCAGATTCTCCCCCCCCCCCATACCCACAGATATATGAAACAATCGTTCATATGTCATTTATCTACAGTCTTTAAAAAAAAAATCACAATTCCCTTCATGTGTTCTCCCCACAAAAATTGTGTTCAATAATTGCCAATTTAGAGTCTTTTAAACTCGATTTTCAATAATTATTCCACGTAATTACTGATTTTCTCAGTACAGTTGTGTGTTGTATATTCTTTCATTTAAAAGTTTTTTTTTTTTTTCATGACTCTTGCTCAATAAAAGTTTGGAACCATCTGAAAGACCTGCTACAGACTAAAGTAAGTAACCAAAAATGACTTTTTCCTTCTCTCTCTCTCTTCGTTCTATTATTCTCTCGGATTTTGATATCTGGAAATTCGTTTCTCTTAATTATAAAGAGAGAAAAAAAACTAATAAGATACAACTACTTTGGATACAAACACAAAAACAAAAACTAACAGAATTACCAACATGTAACGAGGTTACCCTGATGAATGAAAGTGTGTGGGTGATTGCATTATGATGAGTTGAATGGCAAGATAAAACACTGGAAGAAGTTGATAAACACAAAAGCGGATGAATTTACCCAGAATTCACTTGGTTTTTTTTTGTTAGATCCTCGTGGAGGATCTCTAAGTCTTACTCACGTTGTTGTTCTTATCTCTCTTGTGGACTTTTTTTGTTTCACAGCTACAGTTTTCATCAAACTTCCGAAACTGCATTATATGTAAAATACCTGGCGCAGACAGTAACAATCTCCGATTTTGAAAATTCCTCCTAGAAAAAAAGTTAATGAGTCAAAATATCTCCGCTAATGGAAACCGCCTAAAAAATTATCCCGAAACTAGGCAAGCTTTTTTGAATTCTTGTTTGCGGGAATCCAGCCGGGCTTTAGCAAGAGATGAATTACCGCACATATGATACACACTATGACGTCGTATCAATTTTTATGACGTCATTGCTTTTTTTGACATTTTTTGTTTCACAACCCAGAGTTTTCATTGGATCTTCGTGAAACTTGCCAATGTAATATGCAGAAAGCCCACGCGCAGGCAGTAACCATCTCCATTTTGGAAATTCTTCTAGAAAAAAAAGTTGACATAACACCGCCGCTAATGGAAATCGCCTATACCATTATCTCCGAAACTAGGCAAGTGTTTGAATTTTGTTTGCTGGAATCAAGCGGGCATTAGCACAGATAATTTATCGCAAACCTGATACATCACAATGACGTCATATTCGTTTTTTTATGACGTCATTCATTAAGAGGACGAGGATATTAGCTCATTTGAGCTTGTTTTTTTTTCTTGAGATTAAGTCTCTTCACTGTTGCTTTGGGCAATCTGGATCACATCACTCAAGTGTGATTGCATCAACTGCCTGATTTTTCAAAGGCATACAATTATTGCCT
>CM068952.1:74855724-74865885 GCA_035128595.1 Eptatretus atami
CTTTTTTTTTTCTTTTCCTGATATACTTTTTCTTTCTGTAGAACCAAAAACTGCTACAGGTAGAACCTACACAATCAGTAAAAAAGAATCACACTGTCAAATAAAACATTGGTTGGCAAAAAATCTTGACTATAATATGCTCGGAAAAACTCTTACTCGTACTAGTATCGCTTCCAGTTCCTGCACGTGTATGTGGAAAATGTATGTACAAGTATACTATATAGTGTATTGAAATCTTGTTTCAAATAATTGTGACTATGTATTGTGGCTATTGTGTGTCCAGCACCGATCCCCGAACAATAAAACCATCATCACGCTTGAACCCATTGAGATCCCATTTCATTTATGTGAGGTGTTGGAGTATATGAAGGGGTATTCTCACACGAAAAAATCGGGACCATCGTTTGTGCTGGAGAGCGGGGCCCAAGGTCAAAGGGCGCCCCAAACTATAACTTTTTGAATTACTTTTTGGAGTGATTTACTTTACGCGATTCAAAAGATCTCCTTTTACGAGCATTTTGATACCAAGATCAGCCAAATCGGACACTACAACCTGTGATATGGCCTCTGGAAGATTGTGGGCACGGGGGCGCCCAAATTTGGGGGCCCTAAAATGGCCCATGGGCCACAGGTCTTAAAAGTTGGTATTTTGAGTTTTTTCACCCAAATGAATGAAATGACCAACATATGGGGAAATGAGGTATTGTGTGGGAGGTGTTACACTTGACATGGAATTCCCCTTACACCTTAACATGCTGTGCATTTAAAACATGGGAACTCTTCTGGTTCTTTATAGATAGTTAATTATCCTAATCAATCGGGAGAACATGATCATTTGAGTGTATCACACTCCACATCAGAAAGATCCAGTCGAACTCCACGATAAACATGACACCGCACACGCAACAACCTCATCCATTTATAGTACATACACAGTGCCAACAGAAAGTCTACACCCCTTTTCCAATTTTTCACCCTTTTGTTGCTTCTATCTGGAATTAAATCAGACTTTTTCCATTTTATTTACACATTGTAACCACAACTACCAAGTGAAAAAAACTCGACAAATTCAGAAATTCATTAAAATACAAACTAGAATATCTTGGTTGGATAAGTTCCTTCCCCCTGAGTAACATTTGGTGGAAGCACCTTTGACAGCAATTACAGCTGTGAGTCTGTTGGGATAGGTTTCCCCAACTTTGCACACCTTGATTGGGCAATATTTTCCCATTCTTGGAACAAACCTGTTCAATCTCAGTCAAGTTGCGTGAGCGTTGATGGACAGCAATCTTCAAGTCATGCCACAGATTTTAGGTTGGGCTCTGACTGGGCACTCAAGGACATTTATCTTTTTGTACCTCAGCCATCCAGTGTAGCTTTGGCTGTGTGCTTCGGGTTGTTGTCATGCTGAAAGTGAACTTCCATCCCAATTTCAGCTTTCTTGCAGAGGCATCAGGTTTTCCTCGAGGATATTTCTGTATTTTCTCCATCCATTTCCCTTCTATCCTGAAAAGTGCCCCAGTCCCTGCTGATGAGAAACATCCCATGACATGATGCTGCCACAACCATGCTTCACAGTCAAGATGATGTTTTTTTGGTGATGTGCTTTGTTGGGTTTGCACAAACGTAACATTTTGCATTTCGGCCAAAACGTTCCATCTTGGTTTCGTCAGATCACAAAACTTTTTGCTACATGGCTCAGAATCTCCGGAGTGGTTTTTTGCATACCTCAAGGTGGCTTTTTGGAGTAATGGCTTCCTTCTTGCACCTCCCATACAGGCCAGACTTGTGGAGTGCTTGAGATATTGTTGTCACTTGCACACAGTGACAGTCTTTGCCAAAATGCATATAGTTCTTTAAATTGTCATTGACTCTTGGTGGCCTCTCTGATCAGTCTCCCCTTGCTTGGTCATCCAATTTGGAAGGACGGCCTGGTCTGTAGGCAGTCTTGGTGGTTCCATATACTTTTTTTTTCTTCTTTTTTTTGTTTTTGTTTCATTCTCCTTATATCCACCCTCTTCACTCCGTATCCACAATTATACAGTCGATATAATTTTTTTGTTGTTTGCTGTCTTGTATGACGACATACTCGATACATGACAACTCTATGTTGTTGTAATCTCTTTAACATTCTGTTAAAGTTTTTCATTGTTTAGTGCAATAACTTCGAGGTCACCAATATCGATATGGGAGGTAAGCGCAGACAGTGCAGGCAGCTATAGTAAAGCAATAGGGTTTAGGTTGTATTCGAGGGATCATTTATAAATCAAAAGAGGTGGTGTTAACATTGTACAGGAATTTAGTGAGGGCCACATCTAGAATATTGTGTGCAGTTTTGGTCACCACAATTCAGGAAGGACATAGATGCCATGAGAGGATAGCGGCAGGGATACTAGATGTATTCCGGGCCGACTAGACTCAGCATGAGGAGCGTGAAGGAGACGGGGCTTTATACACTAGAAAGGAGGCAGTTACAGGAAGATAAAAGTATCGAGAATAATTATCTGCACTGATTTTTAACAGAGTAGACAGTGATAGGAGAAGGGGCCATAACTTGAGATAAAGAAGAGGAGAGTTAAGACTGTAACAAGGCAGGGGACTTTTACTCAGAGAGTAGTTGATGCATGGAATGGTCTCCCTGGAAGGTAGTGGCGCAGAGAAACAGTAGATAAGTTAAATTGGAATTAGATTGGACCTGGAAGATGGAGATCGTAGAGACCCGAGTTGTGAGATTAGTGATAATCTCCGAGGAATGAATAAAAAGAAGGAATTTTCTCCTTTAAATATTTATTTCCCATTTACACCGGAAGTACTTCCGCGTTCTCATTACACACACATAGTTGTTGTTGTTGTTTTTTTTCAAATGTGGGTTTTATGACTTGGATATTGTTGTTTCCTTTTAATGGACAAAAATATAATGTACGAACTTATTTCACAGATTTAATACAGAATACCTGAATTTATGTAATCCCGCTGATTTTCCCCCAAAAAATTAAGAGAAATTAAATTTTTTTAATCGCACTTATCCTCACGTCGTTCCCGACTGTTCTCATTAAAAAACAAAACGATTGTTCATGTCAATGGCAAACTGTAGCTTTTGCTCTGATGAAGGGTGAACGACCGAAACGTCCCTTTTCCCCCCCGAGTTCCCCCACGGTGGTTACCAATAGCAACTAGCTCGGTTAACGCATCCCTCCTGTTCAACGATATTATCGTTACTGTCGACGCGTAATGTGAATGTTGTAGCATTTCCCAAACAGTTGACGTGATAAACGAACGATGCGAAAAAGCCGATGTACATTTACGTTCAAAGTGTTCTTATTTGAATCCGCAGATTCGCCACGTACGTTCCGCGGTCGTGGCCGGTTCAACCTAATCTGTCGGTTCTGATTCCGCAGATTCGCACGTACGTTCCGCGGTCGTGACTGGTTCACTCTCATCGGTTTCTCTTTTTATATTATTTTCTTCAAATCGCGAAGTGTGCGTTCTGTTCGCCCTCGTTTCGATTCGGGTGTGGGGCAGGTAGATGTAGTAGAGTTTAAACGTACATGATTGGTATCGTTATCCGTGCTGTTAGAATGCTTCACGTACTTCATCTTCTGCTGTTTGTGCTTTTCTTAGGCTTTGGATAACGGAGATCCGTTGGAGCCTGATACAGATACCCATCCTTGCCAGAGGTAAATCCTCGCGTTGACCTTCGAGCCTGCGGGTCGTTTACACGAGACTGGAGTGATTAAATGATAAACTCGTGCGTGCCGTACGTGCCCGTACGTGCAAAAAAAAAAAAAAGAAGAAGAATTGTGACGTCATATGGCGATACCCGTGTCCTGTCATTGGTTTGGTAAATAAATGGCCATAACTGGGAACCGCTTGTCCGATTAATATCAAACCTTGAAAGGCGCAATCACTGGGTCCCCGCAATATACTGCAAGTTTCAATTAGATCGGACCAGGGTTCGAGAAACAGCGTCACACAGCACACACACAACACACACCAACACACACACACACACACACACACACACACACACACACACACACACACACACACCACAACATTGCTGGAATTATAGATAGAATACATTGTGATTTTTGTTTAAAAGTGATTTTTATGAACAGCACGGTTACTTTTTTTGAGAAGGGTGTTCCATTTTACATTCGTATGAGGAGTGAACGTGCCCAAACGTCTTCGAAATCCCATGTTCTAATTGTTTCATAACCTTGAAGGTTCTGGTCCAGTCGTGCAAAACACCTGTATACTTTAAACCGGTGTTGGTACGAGGAAGATTGTGTCAAGCCAGCACAACGATCCACAACAGGTTTGTAACGGGATACGTCAAGAGCTTTTATAATGTGTGTGTGTGTTGTGTGTGTGTGTGTGTTGTGTGTGTGTGACGTGATGACGCCTGTCCTTCCGTTGTCTCGCGAGATGATGGAATCTCGCGAGATTGTGAATTTAACGTTGTTTCGTCATTATTTAATTTCAACGTTGTATTTGTGCGTCATGAAAACGGTAATTTAATTAATACTCCAATTGGGCTATTCATAAGTTTGGGTAAATATGATTGAAATTTTGTGCATAGCATTTTCCATGCTGAATCCGAATCCGGTCGAATTTTTTTTTTACCTCGATGACCTTTGACCCCCGGAACCTTAATTCATTCAAATGGCGGGCAAAAATTGACCTTTTTTCATGTTTTCCTTCTCTAATGTGACTAATAAGGCTTGTAATATTTCATTTCATATGTTTTTCAGGTCAAGGAATACGCTGAATCACATTTTCAAATTGATTGGATGTTGCATAGGACCGAAATCAAGTATTTAGGAAAAAGGAAGACTTGAAGAAAAATAAAAATACTAGGCTATTGAATACTATACAAACTTGCAAAGCACAAAGGACCTTTGACCCCAGACGGTCATATTTACTGAGTACACTATCGGAGAAAGAACTTCGAGCGGAAGTGACGTATTTAGCTTAACTGCAGCCCCAGACATGCCAACAAAGACGTGTAAGGATGGAGCAGGGAAATTCCGCACTCAAAAATTCAGTTTGACCGAGCTGCACAACTCTATAAAGAATGCTATCAAACCCGATGAATCCGTGCAGGATACATTAATGAACTTTTGTTGGCGGCCCTGGTGTGATTCGGTCTTATGTTGATCTGAGAATGACAAAAACAGTTTCAATTCCTAGCAAATATTGTGCGGTTTTCAAAAATTGTTTTAAAAATCATCAAATCGTTGCATAAGTGTAATTTTAATATTTCTGATCGGAAAATCCTATAAATTGATATATAACAAGCCTTATTTCTCCAGTTGTCAGAAATTCGTAAAAATAATCATTTTTTTTGTCGCCATTGAATAAATTAAAGTTCCGGGGGTCAAAAGTCATCGGAGGTAAAAAAAAAATTCCAACGTTTTCAGATTCAGCATCGAAAATGGCCACAGAAAATGCTTGGAAGACACTTAACCGAAAAAAACTTCACTATTTACCCAACCCTACTATTCACTATCGCTTGAGAGTGAGAATTCCATGGAATTTCCATGGGTCATATCTCGTGAGATTGTGAATGCGGACTTGAAGGTAGTTTGTATAATTGTTCTCGCAAGACATCTCGCCGCCACCGAGATTATGAATGAGGTGAAAGGAGACCTTGGGAAGGTGGGAAAGCATGTTAAGAGGAGGTGAAGTTGCCAATGACATAATATTAAGGTGGGGATGAAGACCTGTGGTTTGTTGGGGGCGGTTGATTCATTCAATATCTATTCTTTGCATGATATTGTTGAAGTTACATTTTACATTACGTGGAATTTCCATGGGTACCTGCTAGTGAAAATGCCATTAATATGATTTCCCTTAATACACGGAACATCAACACGGGAGGAAGCCATTAGGCCCCAAAAAGCCTGCCCTATGATTGCCAACATGTGCTTGTTTGTCTGTGCCATATCCTCTTTAAATACTGATTGTAAAGCAAGGAACCAGGAGGAAACCATTTTTATTTTTTCAAAGTTTTTGGTATGACTGTCAGGGTTCGAACTGCCCACCTCGCAGACTCAGAGCAGACGCTCTAACAATTATTACATCACAGAGTCTGGTTCCTGTGTTTATCCTTGACTGTGAATGTTTGTGCATTGCAGTATATGCAAGATGTGTTTAAAATACATGTCACTTTTAACAATTGTGGAATTTTACTGTTCATTTGCCATTTGTTATTTTGTTTGAAACGTATTATGGTGGAACGGGTGTTCCTAATCGATTTGAACAGCACCAGACTCGGTGGTGCAAGTTATTTTATATATTTATTTTTAACATTTTTGTCATGATTATTATTACTAGTGCGGGCCCGTACGTGCGTGGCCGTAGGTGCGTGCCCGTACATGCGTGGCCGTACGTGCAAAAAAAAAAAAAACTTTCAAACCGCGTGCCAGAAACAACAACTACACAGCGCCATTCCTTCGCTCTTGCGGGCCCATACGTGCATGCCCGTAGGTGCGGGCCCGTACGTGCATGCCGTAGGTGCGTGCTCGTACTTGTGCGTGCCAGTACGTGCGTGGCCGTACATGCAAAAAAAAAAAAACTGGATTGGGGCATTGTTTCAATTATATCGCACAACCGTATCATAAATGGCCATAACTTTGGGAAACAGCTGAAACGGATTGAAGGAAGGAACGATATCAAACCTTGAAAAGGCACACACTCAGGTCCCCAGTGTCAATTGTGACATCATATCAAAAAAAAAGAAAAGAATTTATTGTGACTACAATAGTGACGTCATAGCACCGTGTCCTGTCATTGGTTGACAAATAAATGGCCGTAACTTGGGAACCGCTTGTCGATTAATATCAAACCTTGAAAGGCACATACTCAGGTCCCCAGCATATATCCGTGGCAAGTTTCAATTAGATCGGACCAGGGGTTGTCGAGAAAACGGCGGTCGCAGACACACAACACACATACAGACAGACACACACCACACACACACACAGATTGCTGAATTATAGATAGACTAGTGCGGGCCCGTAGGTGCGGCCCGTACGTGCATGCCCCTAGGTGCGTGCCATACGTGCGTGGCCCGTACATGCATGGCCATACGTGCGTGGCCGTACGTGCAAAAAAAAAAAAAACTTTCAAAGCCGCCTGCCAGAAACAACAACACACAGGCCGTTTCCATACCACCTTGTGAGTGATCCGATGTGGAGGCATAACCAGATGGACAGAGGGTGTTCGAGAACAAAGGTTTTGCAATCATTGTTGTGTGTGTTCTGTCCCTGCTAACTTTTTTTTTACCATTTGAGGTTTTGTCATCAAATTTACAAATAAAGGGCACTCAGTAGAGCGTATACCTCCGCCACATAATGCCTGATCCATGAGAACATATCTGGCCCAATACATTTTTGAAATATCATGCTATACAGTAATGTATCATTTTTTTGGCCCCATCTCTCAATGGTGAAGAATCACTTAAAAAATTAAATAATTCTCGTATCCGGATTCGGATCTTCACCAAAATCAAATAATTTCTTCTTTGCCACACGCATAACCTGTCCACCAAGTTTCGTCCGTATCCGTTTCTCAACTTTTTTGAGATATCCGGCACATAAACAGACAGAAAGGGGTGAAAACATAACCTCCTTCACCTTTGGTGGCGGAGGTAACAAAGCGATATTATAAGAATATGGAGAAAAAAATTAATAATCTGGTCAAAAGGTAAAATCATTTAATTTTATCATTCATTTAAGTTTATTTAATCATTTAAGTTTAAAAAAGGTAAACGTCACATAAAATCATCAATTTTCTCCAATTGACCTGAAATTTAAAGAATTTGCAAATTGGTTCACCAATCAAAATGTAGAAGCAAATTTTTAAAAAAAAATTTTGAGCTGTTTTCATCATGTTTAGCATACGGTAGAGGAAGAAGAAGAAGAAGAGGAGTGAATACAAAGCGGATGAGGACGGGCTTTAGCTTTTCAGATGCTTTCTGGTATTTTCTTTTTTCTTCAATTCACTTTGTGTACACCTGTTCTGTTCTGTTCTTGCGTATGGCAACTTGGCTGCTGGGTAACTATAATTTCTTGGAAGCGTGACTATGCCGCTGATGCTGTGCCCCTCTAACAGTGCACTGGTACTCATTTCGTCAACCTCGGAAGGATGACAGGCTGAGTCGACCCCACCTCGTGTTAATTCATCAGCCACTGGGGCTTGAATTCAGATAAATGTTTACACCTTCTACTGGTATTCAAAACAAAAATTCTTGTGATGTTTATGGGAAATAAATCTTGCATAAAAAATATACAATCTTGCACAGAATTACAAACAAATATATGGAAGTAGGCCGCAGGTCTGAATTAAGTCATAATACTCATAAGGCTGATACTGAGCATGTATTTTCAAAATAACTTGTGATTCCTTTCGGTACTTTGAACAGGAAAACTCCAACATGAGGCAGTGTGGTCCAAGCAGGACACCAGAGATTGTGAGCGAGTGAAGGATCACACGGCTGTGATCAGGAAGAAGGATAATCCGGGGAAGAAGGATGCGAGAGACGCAAAACCGGAGGGGGCTTGCAATGAGACCAGAGTGGATCCTTCGTGGTTCGAGCGTGTCCAGAAATTGGCACAGGATAGCCTGCTGGTCACCACTTGTGTTGAGCTCGCCAATGGGGTACCTGGAACATCTCATGCTGAAATTCACTCCACCAGTGGTACTGAGCATGTGCTGTTGACTGCTGTTCTAAATCCAGGTGGATATGACTGCTATTTTATTACTGAACCCAAGGACTTGTAAGGAACCATAGGTTGTGGACTTTTCATATCCTTGTGCAGATTGTTGGGGTACCATAGTGGCATTTATAAGGGTGGATAGACCCTGTGGTGGTCATATCCTCTGCAGGCCAGCTTTTTTGAGAAACCATAGGAAGAGAACCCCCACAATTGGGTTCAAGGTTGTATACACACTCCAAGCCCGCACTCACCACTAAGCTGTCTAGACTGCGTTGTAATCCCTACCCAGCTATAAACTGTCATCCCAGTGTTTCACATGCAGGGTGATTCATCAATATGTGTTGTACCTCTGAGGATGTTAAACGGGTTTCCGTCTGCCAGTATTCATTGGTGGCCGTTAAAGATCCCATGCTGTCTTTCGTGAAGAGTAGGCGAGCTATCGCCGGCACAATGAGCAAATTACAAATTCCTGTCCTAACCAGCAGAGGGCATTGCATCAGTGACACAGCCATGCCCTCAGCCAATGATGCTACCCCATAGCCTTGTGCTGCGCATGAACGGAGAACAATCAAGCCACTCAAAGGAAACATTTACATGGAAGGCATTTATTTGGTACATCATGCTTCTGTTGTTTATCATGTTATAATACTTCTGCAATTCTGCAATATATATACACATATGTATGCCTGGTGTTGGATCCTGCTTGGCTGTTGAATGAATACCAGGCGGAGTTGACTATGCCTGTCGCAAAATGAGTGCCAGGATGAGTGAGGTTCTCTGGTATCCTGTGTCGGAGTGGTGACCTGTCCAGGATTGTGCCCAAGAGCCAAGAAGACTGCTTGGGCAGAACCAACGCTCTGCACAGAGTATGGTCCCAATGGATGGATATATATATATATATATATATATTATATATATATATAATATACATATATATATATATATATCACACAGTGCTTCAGAAAGTATTCTCACCCCTTGACTTTCACATTTTGTTGTTACAGCCTGAATTCAAAATGGATTAAAAAAACATTTTTTTTGTCACCGATCTACACAAAATACCCATAATGACAAAATGAAAACTTGTTTAGAATTTTTTTTTTTACAAATTCATTGAAAATGAAATCCAGAAATATCTAATTTACATAAGTATTCAGCCGCCTGAGTCAGTATGAGGAAGAAATGTCTTTGGCAACGATTACAGCTTCGAGTCTTCTTGGGTATATCTGTATCAGCTTTGCACATCTGGATTTTGGGATTTTCTCTCATTCTTCCTTGCAGATTTCCTCAAGCTCTGTCAAGTTGTGAACAGTAATCTTCAAGTATTTCCATAGATTCTCAACAGGATTCAAGTCTGGGCTTTGGCCTGGCCACTCAAGGACTTTCACCTTCTTGTTCTGCAGCCATTCCAGTGTTGCTTTGGCTGTATGCTTGGGGT
>CM068952.1:74867154-74887179 GCA_035128595.1 Eptatretus atami
CCATTGAGCCAGTTGGAACACATGGTCTGACACAGACGAAAGAGCCATCAGAATCGGCAATTTTTGATTACTCTGGCAGTTGTCGTGTCAGAAGTTTATCGAAAGCTTCACGTGTGAAAACTCAAAGTGCACACCGCATCTTCCAGTGCCCACATGCTGGCTGTAGCCGCCACTTTTCGTGGTCTCCTCATCTCAAGTATCATTTGAAAACACATCGGTGAGCTCTTCCTTCGCTCTGTCCCCTCTTTGCTCTCTACAGGACGTGAGGGTGGTTGGGGTGCAACATGAATGGCTGTTGCGCTGAGTGACCCCACATTCTAGCCATCCATTTTTATTTTTATTTTTTGAATTTTCTTTTACAGAAATGAACGTGCCTTTCATTGCAATGAAGAGGGCTGTGGAAAGGCTTTTTATGTTCCACAAAGCCTTCAGGTGCACATGCGGACACATACGAGAGAAAAGCCTTTCATCTGCCCAATGGAAAACTGCTGCAAGGGATTTAGTACTGCTGGAAACTTACAAAACCACCTTCGTGTCCACTCTGGTATGTGTAGGTGTGTGTCTCCACGGTGTGTGTGTGTGTGTATTTGAATAAAAACAAAAGAGAACTGTAGGAGAAAGGGGAAGTGCCAACAGCAGGACAGAGGGAGAATGTAGTCTGAGACAGGCAAACAACGTAGCAGTGAACGACAACTGAGGATAAGGGAGAATGCAAAAGGTGGACAATGGATATTAATATATTGTTACGGCTGTGGAAATTCGCAAACACCATCCAGGTCCCATAGGTGAGGTATTTCTGAAGTCCATGTGTAGTTAGCTCCAAACCCGTTGTATAGAGGGAATTAATGTGATTCATTCGGGCTGCGATCCTTTGAGTTAGGCGTTTTCTGTTCTGCTTTATTTTCGAACCAACCAACTTCAACGTCAACAACGCCAACCAACAACAACAACGCTAACCACGCCACCACTCAAACAACGCCAGCCCCGCCACCCCCACAACCACGCCACCATCTCAACCACGCTACCTACACCATCGAACGCCATCCTCAGCGGTCTACATACGACGGTTTGCGCGTTGAAGGCCGTCGAAGCGCTTCGCCTCGTCCCCACAAGACGCAGGTGGGAGGGAACGAGAGGAACGCCCCCCTTCTCGAAGCGCCTCGAAGGAAGTGGAGCCGAGAACAGGGCGTGGCGCGGGCGGTATAAAAGCACGGTGAAGCAGGAGGTTTAGGGAGAGTTTCAGTTCGTGTGCTTCGTGCCTGCTGGATCCTGCTTTACTTCGTCTCGTCCGCTGCTCTCGTCCTGCTGCTCGTGGTTCGGTGGACTCGGTCGGTGCTCAGTCCGTGGCGTCGGGAGGCCAGCACGAGCAGGCGCGAGGCACGCCGGCGAGGCCTCGCCGACCACGCTCGATCGGAGTCACACCACCGGGACCCACGTGGACGGGCGCCAAGGACTCAACACGCTCAGGGAAGTCGCGACTTCCATTTCTTTTGGGGTTTTGTGTGAACGTGTGTGTGTCGGCGCCAAGTCCGTGAAGTAGTATTGTTTTAAGTGGTCCGTGTGTCGCGTTAGTCGGTCGTAGCTCTGCGTCGTTGTTTCTTTTGTGTGCATTTCTTTTGTTTTCTATTTGATATATGTGCATTTCTACTGTTTGCTTTATGTTGCTATTCGTTGTCGTGTTGTAATAAAAATGTGCTTCTGTTGAATTCTTCCCCCGTGTCGCTGCGTCCTTCCTTCGTTGGTCTCCATCTTGTTTCATGTAAAGGGTTCGTCGTGGGCTAATCCGCCCGATAATTAATCTGAACCGTCAAGGCCGACGATAACCACCGCTCGGTTATCCCGTTAGCCCGGAACGAGCCGCTTAAGCGGATCGTGTCCGAAGTCGGCCTGTGGCGAGGTACAATCCCTCGGTAGGTTACCCGCGCGGTACTTAGGTATATCGACTTTCGGCGATTCACCTATTCCGCGCGGGTAGAATGCGGACTGGGTTGTGGAGTCCGAGGTCCACCGTGACTGGATCCCGGCGTTAGCCGGAGGGCACGACTGAATTGTCCGTCCGGTGGGCGAGGCGGTCGCGATTCGAGTCACGTGGCCGATCGCACGCCGACGGGCGCGAATTCGCAACACTGGTGTACAGGAGTGTGATTCAAATCCTCCCGTCTCTCAAGCTAAATTCACAAGGGAATCGGTCCAGGGGTTGAGAGCGTCCCCGATTCCCTCTAAATTACGAGCGATTAATTAACCCCTTACGTGGAATAAGATGGCGTCTCAAGGCGAGCGGGTGCCGGGGTGAAAATGTATATGTGTAGTGATGTAGATCCATGGTCCAGGATGTCGACGCCGAGCAGGACATTGGTGTGCAGGAACAGTTTCCCCCCCAACTGAACCCAGGGCCCGAAATGGGTGCGCGGCGGCGCGCGGTGTATAAACACTCCCCTCCCCCTCTCCACCAAAACCCCCGATCCTGCCGCATCGGCTCAGCTAAGTGCACCCGACATGGCCCGGCTATTCGCCATGCTGGAAACAAATGAACAACAAAATGGAAGGAATGAATAACGAATTGAACGAAAAAATGGATGGAAACGCACTCAAAATGGAAACAAACAAAAACGAAATGAAGGAAGAAATAAAAGAAATGCGGGGTGAAACGCAGCAAATGGGCCAATGCTGCAGGCGGGCATGAAGGCAACAAACAGCGAAGTGCGTAATGGCGACGCCACGTGTGGGACGAACGAGCTGGGAGGGGGTGCAACCGGTTGTCAGGCCCGCGTGAAGGCGGGTGAGAAAAAAATAATTCGGGAGACGTGGGGCGAGAAGTGTGGAGGTGACGAAAAAAGTGACTGTAACCGAGAGGGAAAAATTAATTGGGGTGACGGAGTCGTGCACGAAGAAAAAAAATAGTGGCGTGTGAGAAAAAGACTTCAAGACATGACGAAGAAGTTGATGAGCTGGGACGGGAGGTAAAAACTGAGACAGAGGAACTGGGAAGACTGATAGACAAACAAAAGGGCAAGATGGAAGAACAGTTAGAAGCCAAAGCAAGGTCGGAGTGTACGGAGATGAGAAAGGAATTGGAAAAGAAAACTGAGTTACAGAAACACCAGAACGAAGAGACGGAATTACAAAACGAGTTGAGGATGGTAGTGGGAGGAAAGAAACGAGAACGAAGAATGAACGTTAAGAACCACGCTGTACAGATCCAACAGCTGGAAGCGAAGGCCAGATTAAAGAATGAGATGCAAGAAAGAGTAATGATGGAAGGACGAATGAGACAGAAGAAGGAAATCGATCAATGGAAGGAAACCACGAGATTGCAGAATGAGGAACAAGAAAGAGTCCTGAAAGAACAAGGATTACGACAGAGAGAAAGAAATCTGTCAGTTGAAAGAAATAACGAGATTGCAGAACGAGGACAAAAAACAGTGGAATAGAAAACTGAAAGAGTATGAATTTGAAACTGAACAACAAAAGGAAAAAAATAAGTTGGAATACGGGAGAAGTTGAAGGAGCAACGAATGAAGCAGGAAGGAGAAATGAGGAGATTGAAGGACACAACGAGATTGAGAGGGAAGAAACGAGAGGAACAATGGGATAGAAAACAAAAAGAACATGAAGCCGAGGTTGACCAATTGAAAGAAAAGGCAAGGCTGGAGTGCGAAGAGGTAGACAAGAAAAGCGAATGAACACAAAAAGGAAATTAACCACATGAAGAAAACCATGAAACTGCAGAAGGAAAGACAGGAGAAGAAACAAGGAAAGTAATGAGACAGCAGCAACTGAAACACAAGAAGGAGATTAACCAAATGAAGCAAACCATGAAACTGGAGAAGGAAACAGGAGAGGAAACAAGAAAGAGTAATGAGAGAACAGCGAATGAAACACAGGAAGGAAATGGGCCAATTGAAAGAAACGATGAGATTGGAAAATGAGGAGCATGAGGAAGAGTGGGAGAGAAAACAAAAACTATACGAGTTTGAAATTAATGAACTGAAGGAGAGAGTAAAATTGAAATCCAGAGAGATGGAAAAACTCCAGAAAGAAACAGAAACTAATAGATGTATAGAGACCAGGGAGATAGAGAAAATAGAGGAGAGACTGCATGATAATGAGGGGTAAAGAACAGAACACACACACACAGAGTTAGTGAGGATAATGGGGGTGAGCTCGCGGACTGGGTAGAGACCCGGTGTGAGCAGCTGGATGGCCGCTCCAGGAACGAGGGGAGGGAGTATGCCCCCTTGAGGCAATCACGACCAGGTGGGTTCGGTCGTGCCAAGCGGAGTTGAAGGGACGAGTGCTGTGGATAGGTGCACGTGTAGCTTGGGGGTATAGAGGCCCCGGGAACCCTTATGGGGACACGAATCCCAGTGTGGTTGTCCAGGGTGTGTGTTTGCGAGTGTGCGGAGATGCGTGCTTTCCGGCACGCATGGTGTGAGTGAGACCGCTGGGCAGGTGAAAGTTTGGGTGTGAGTGAGAGGGTCCGTGTGAGGGAGACGTTGTGTGAGGTCTCTGTATGTGAGGGAGATGTCGGTCGCATGCGGGAGCACGCAGCGCGTCTCCCGTGTGAGTGTGTTGGAGTGGAGTCTGTGCGTCGTGACACGCAGGTGTGCGTGGTGGAACGGAGACGACGGCGACAGAGGACAAAAGCCGGGTAGCGGCCGTAGTTGTAATGGGGACCGCGCCGGGTTCACCCAGCAGCGAGCGCGAGGTCCTGCTGTGCAGCGCACGAGACCCCCACGTGCTCGCTTGCGGGAGTGAAGCCCGGTCCGGAAACGCCAGCGGTGGATGTTGCCGATCCGCGGACGGACAAAGTCTAGCAGGATTTCGAATTTGGACCGGACGGGTTCTCCACGCGAGCTGTGTTTAAGCTCCAACGGCAGAGCACATGTGTTCGCGTGGGGCCCCTCGGAGTGTGAGGTTTGTTTTTGGGGGTGCGCAGGGTGACGTCATGGCTGCACGTAGGGTTGGAATCCGGCAGGAGGGTGAATCCCTGCCGATGGTACCGTCCAAGAGGGACGAGGTACGCGTGCAGCTGCATGACGTCACGCAAGGTGCAAGAGCGCAGGCTGTAGTTGCCGCGCTGGTGCTGCGCATAATTGGAAAGACAAAATTAACGAAAGCAAGCCTCGCTTTCGGGTGAACAGGATTCCCGGGTAAGGGTGAAAGACCCCCCTTCCAGGGCACAGGATGACACAAGTTAGGGGGAAGGGTTAGCTTAGCTAGACGGCTTCATGGGGCAGGGGTAAGTCCTCATGGGGCCCGTGGAATGGATTAGGTAGAGGGATGTAGTGAGCTTTAGATGGAAAATGGTGGATGATTTGGAGACAGTGACAGACTGTGGATGTGTAGCGGGGACGTAGCTTAGCTACGTAGTGTTAAAAAGGAACGTGCTGTAGTTTAAAGGGATGACGTGGGAGCACGAGTTAGTTAGGGGATGTAGTTAGAAGGATGGCAGGATTCAGCGATGTGTGTGTTGGAAAGTTGTGAGGAGAGTACATGTTGAGTGAGTGAGGCCAGCGGGTCTGTGTGAGTGGAGCGAATGTGGAATGCATGGTGCGATGAGTGATTGGGGGGAGGAGTGACTCCCGCCAAGGGACCCGGGGTCAGTTGTAGAGTGAGTTAGCTGGGTTAGACAAATTGAAAATGGAGGTCGTTTTGCTGTTGGTGGGAGTGTAGGCTCGAAACCCATTTGGAGGGGTGCAGGAGCCCTGTTGACGGGCTGGGAGCGTGGCTGCGAACGGTGAGTATCGCTGAGTGGGTACCCCGGGCACCGGGCTAGTCGGCCGTGGTAGGCCAAGGCCCATGGGGCCGGGTTAGCGTAGTGGGCACGGGTGCGCCGCTTGGTGCGGGGGCCCGGAGCGCCGTTGGCCGCGTGGGCAGTGTCGTGGGCACGGGTGACCCTCGGAAAGGGCCCGGGCGCCAGCCTGCCACGTGTGTGTTTTCAGGGAGTTGCCATGGGGGGCACTCCCGGTGTTTAGGGAGCTGGTAGGCTCGGAGGCAGTGTAGTGCCCGGGGGTGCCATCGTTGGGGATTCGGCAGAGGGTCGTGCCTGCCAAAGGGAGCCACGCGTCCAGCCATGAGACCGTGCAAGGGCACGAGGGAAAATTGGAGGGCGAGCCCGAAATTTGAGAGGACACCAACACAGGCGACGGGAATCTGGGTTTTTAGAACCAATAGTTTAAGCGCGAGGCGCTTGGTGAAAGCCCCGGGGTAGTTTAACAGTTAAATGGTTAGGGTAGATTAGGAAGTGTACCCTCCGCACCATCCATCCTTCGCTCTCGTTGTGGGCCGCTGGACCCACTTTGGGTTAGAGATCGCTGAGATCTGGGGAGGCCATCCTGAGGCTTCATTGGGCCTCAACCAGGACGCTAGCTCTCCCTTATTCCCCTCCGGGAAGGGAACGTAGGGTTGGGAGTAGGCTAGGAGACGAGATAGGTTAGCCGAACAAGGACAGTAAAGGGGGTTAGGGGACGATTGATAGTGGGAAGGGATGAAAATAAAACGACAAAAAAAATTAGTCGGGGCTAAATTGGGTTTTGCAAATTAAGGAGTGGGTAGGTACAGTGACAGGCAAAGGCGATAGTGTGGGAGGGAGACAGGTAGGTAGGTCCGAGCCGCCTTCTGTGTGGCAGCCACCACCGCACTCCTCCACCAACCTGCACTGCACGGCAAGAGCCGGCCCACTTAATCGGCGGCTGGTTGTTTTGCTGCAAGGCCTGTGCCGGCCGAATCGTCTGCGGCTGTTTTCTTCAAGGCCTGTGCCGGTCGGATCGTCCGACGGTTGTTTTTCTGCTGTGTTTACTTCAAAGGCCTGGCGGCCAGTTCATTTGCCGGCTGTGTTTGCCTGCAACGGCCTAGTTCTGCGGGCTATGTATGCCTTGCCTGTTCGCCTTGGCCATGCCATGCCCACTGCCCTCATCATCATTTGCCCCCGTTCTGTTTTGATTTGCCCCCTTGTTCATTTCCATGTGCGCCAGGATCAACAAGCAACAGTTTGCAAGCTGCAGAAAACTGTCCTGTTGGCAGCTGCAACACGGGCCTGCAGTGGCGGCCCGTGCACCGGTTTTCCCATTGACTCTCCTTTTTCCTGCAGAGTCCATTGATCCTGGGCCATGGAGTAGTGTAAAATTATAAGGTGTTAAAGTTGTATTGTAAATATGAGTGTGCCCCCGGCATGTCTGTCTTAGCGCCGGCAATTTTATTTAAGTCGTCCGTGTAGAGTGATTTCGTTTAGTTAGTTACTCAGCCTCAGGTTATATTATTTTGGGGACACGAATACCATGAATGTCGCACTCAGGGATCCGTAGGTAAACGTACTAGGGGAGAACTACACATGATGGCACACGGATAATTTGACGACTCGGGACGAGTCTGTAAAAGGGGAGGGGGTAGTGTTACGGCTGTGGAAATTCGCAAACACCATCCAGGTCCATAGGTGAGGTATTTCTGAAGCCATGTGTAGTTAGCTCCAACCCCGTTGTATAGAGGGAATTAATGTGATTCATTCGGGCTGCGATCCTTTGAGTTAGGCGTTTTTCTGTTCTGCTTTATTTTCGAACCAACCACACTTCAACGTCAACAACGCCAACCAACAACAACAACGCTAACCACGCCACCACTCTAACAACGCCAGCCCCGCAACCCTCACAACACAGCCACCATCTCAACCAGCTACCTACACATCGAACGCCATCCTCAGCGGTCTACATACGACGGTTTTGCGCGTTGAAGCCGTCGAACGGCTCTCGTCCCCCACAAGACGCAGGTGGGAAGGAACGAGAGGGAACGCCCCCTTAAGCGCCTCGAAGGAAGGTGGAGCCGAGAAACAGGCGTGCGCGGCGGTATAAAAGCACGGTGAAGCAGGAGGTTTAGGGAGAGTTTCAGTTCGTGTGCTTCGTGCCTGGATCTGCTTTACTTCTCGTCCTGCTGCTCTCGTCCTGCTGCTCGTGGTTCGGTGGACTCGGTCGGTGCTCAGTCCGTGGCGTCGGAGGGCCAGCACAGAGCAAGGAGCACGCGGCGAGGCGCCGACAGCTCGATCGGAGCACACCACCCGGACCACGTGGACGGGCGCCAAGGACACTCATAAGGGAAGTCGCGACTTCCATTTCTTTTGGGGTTTTGTGTGAACGTGTGTGTGTCGCCAAGATCCGTGAAGTAGTATTGTTTATAAGTGGTCCGTGTGCGCGTATCGGAGCTCTGCGTCTTGTTCTTGATTATTATTGTTTTCTATTGATATATGTGTTTCTATTCGAAGTAAATAAAAATGTGCTTCTGTTGAATTCTTCCCCCGTGTCGCTGCGTCCTTCCTTCGTTGGCTCTGCTTTTTCATGTAAGGGTTCGTCGTGGGCTAATCCGCCCAATAATTAATCTGAACCGTCAAGGCGACCGATAACACGCTCGGTTATCCCGTTAGCCGGAACGAGCCGCTTAAGCGGATCGTGTCAAGTCGCCTGTGGCGAGTAACAATCCCGAGTTACCGTCGCGGACTTAGGTATATCGACTTTCGGCGATTCACCAATTGCGCGGTAGAATGCGGACTGGGTTGTGGTAAGTCCACCACCCGTGACTGGATCCCGGCGTTAGCCGGGAGGGTCAGACTGAATTGTCCGTCCGGTGGGAGGCGGTCGCGATTCGAGTCACTGTGGCCGATCGCACGCCGACGGGCGCGAATTCGCAACAATATATATATATATATATATATATATATATATATATTACATATACAGGGTGTCCAAAAAGTCTGGATCCACAGGCAAAAATTTATTTTAAAGTTTTATTACAGTAAATGCTCAAATTGACGGCCTTAGACTTTGAGCACTTAACCTGTACACGTAACAACGAACGTTTAAACACTTCAACAGTGGCATGTGTTATTGATATGATAGGATGTTTTCTAATAAAACACCCTCTCTATGTGAAGAATCTTTTGGACATGAGAATGAGTTCAATTCGATCTTCTATTGTTAGTTTTGAAGCCATCTTGGATCTGAAATAAAAATAAATAATCAAATTGATATTAGGAAAAAACTATGGATCCAGACTTTTGGGACACTGTGTGTGTGTGTGTGTGTGTGTGTGTGTGTGTGTAATATATATATATATATGTACACAGTTAGTGAAATATATTTATTAAGGAAGAGGCTGTGCTGTCTGTCTGTCAGAAGAATGAAAGATGTCATGGCAGAGGGTGGAGGAGTCGGCAAAGAGATAAAGAGGATTTTCCAGAGAGCCAGTGGTATCATTGGTGAAGATGGGGCCTAGAACACTGCCTTGGGGTACTCCAGCCTTGACAAGGAGAGGAGATGAAAGGGTTCCGTTGAGAGCCACATGTTGGCTACGAGAGGGGAGGAAGTCAGTAATCTAAGAGTGGAGTTGGCCTTGGATTCCTTAGACACAGTTTGGAGAGAGGCAGGATGCCAGACTGTATCAAAAGCTTGAGATATGTCCAGAGAGACTGCCCTGATCTCTTGTCTGATATTGAGGGACTCCATCCATTGTTGGGAGAGTAGAAGCAGAATGTTCAAGGTCGTGTGACCAGGTCTGAATCCTAATTAATGATCTGAGATGAGGCTGTTGGAGAAAAGGAATGATTTTGTCAACTGCGATGATGGATTCATGACGTTGCTGACAATTTTAAGTACAGTAAGTTACTTGGGCTGTGGTTATGGGGATCTGTTTTTGCACCTTTTTTTTTAATGTCATGCTGTGATGTTGGCTGATTCCCAGGTGGATATAGGAGACCAGTCCTGAAGTGTACATAAAAAATAAAAGAAAAACCTGCGAATGTTGAAGCAGGTCACACTCTGTGACCCATAAATACACAGGGTCCATGAAGTGCGAATCTGCGAATAGCGGTGTCTGACAGTATATACTGACTTTCTGTGTTGGGGTTCATGATTGAATAATTATGTTTTGATGCTTTTTCCCAAGGCTCTCCTGCCATTCTTGTTTTGTTGAGCATCTTGATGCATAAGGAAATGGATATGTTGAACATTAATCCTCCACTGCCTCCTATATTCGGGATTGGTTGTAGTGAAGGTTGATAGTCGTGTTTATGGGCCGTCACTGCGATGATTTTACAATCGTCTTTTAAAATTTTTTCCACAGTCAGGTGTGAAGTAGTAAGTCGTGGTTGACCGATATATATATATATATATATATATATATATATATATATATATATATATATATATATCGGCCGATATCTGGCATTTTGCGGATATCTGCATTAGCTGATTATGACACCGATATGGCCGATATTATTTAACAAAAAAAACTTCAAAAAAAAAACTTTCCTTGTGATGTGATGCTAGGCAGCTAGAGTTCCTCCTTGTGTTAGTTTGGCATCTGCAGCTATCCTTCAGATCAGGTGGCGACTGTAGAACGTGAGTGAGAGTTTGTTGGCAGCTTTGGATATGCTTAAGAGGAAAAGGTAAGATTGTATATTCCAAGCTTTCAAATCTCAATTTATTAAATTCTCTATTGGGAACCAAGCTGTGTTCACCATGCCCGCTGTTCATGCTGTGGAACCTCCGCAGATGTCATATATATGGTGTCCCCAAAAAAATACAACTTTTAAAATGCTTCGTTTGATCCTAAAAAAGCAGTAATTTTGTCACTAATGCTTCATTTGTTGTTGCAGAGACCCTGAAGTTTATTTGATACCAAGCAAGCGCCAGAAAAATGCCAAGACTGACCGTACAACAACGGACGAAATTGTTGCACTTTGGCACCAAGACGAAAAGTGTCATACAGGTGCAACGTCTTTACTCGAGACATTTCGGTATCCACTTGCGCCATGCACACAACTTTCGGACAATAAAGTGCACATCGCAAAGTTTACCAATGTGGGAACCATCTGTGACCTTCACAAGGGTCACAGTGGTGGGAAGAGGACAGGTCGTAGTGAAGAAAATGTGGAAATGGTGAGACAGGCGGTCGTTCAGAGTCCAAAAATTCGATTCGACGACTTTCTGCCGAGACAAACATTCATAAGAGCACCGTTCAGAGGATCCTTCGCCAAGACATTCATGCCTTTCCATACAAAATTCAAACGGAAACGGTGCTTACTGATCAACAGAAACGCAAACGACTAGACTTTGCAAATTGGTTCTCAGGAAGTTGTAGGAAGATGCAGACTTCCTCAAAATCTTCACATGACGGACGAATGCCATGCTCACTTGTCCGGGGAGGTAAACAAGCAAAACTTTCGGTACTGGGGAACTGAAAATCCTGGTAATGCATCAACTGAACTGGTGCCTCGATCTGTTCTCAAAGTACACCATGTGGGTGGCGGTTGGTTGGTATGGGATAATTGTCCATACTTCTTTGAAGATGACCAGGGACGCACTTGCACGGTAAACAGAGGAACTATCGCGAAATGATTCAGGAATTATATCTGCCTGAGCTACGTACTCAGGCCCGTAGGAGAAACAACCTGATCCAGATGAGAACCCAGTGGTTCCAGCAGGATGGGGCACCGCCCCATACAGCCAGGGAAACAAGGCCTTTTCTCAACCAACATTTTGAGGGCTGCTTTATCTCCCTCTACGAAGACGTTGAGTGGCCACGTATTCCCCTGACCTTACTCCTCCAGACTTCTTCTTGTGGGGGTATCTCAAGGACAGGATCTATGGAAACCCTAGGCCTCAGACTCTTGATCAGCTGAAGGAAAACATCCACCGAGAAATCCAGAACATTCCTCAGGAAACGTTTCCCAAAGTGATGGAGAACATGACAACCGTTTGCAGGCAGTGATCGGACAACGTGGAGCCTACGTCGAACATGTGGTCTAAAAGAAAACGACGATTCTATACCAAAATTTAAATTTTGGTGGCAATTCTGACATTGGTACAATAAACTTCAACCTTTCAGCTTTATATCCAGCCATATATCTTTTTAAAAATATATAGTTATGACCATCCTTTTAGTAGAAAAGTTGTATATTTTGGGACACCCTGTATATATACGGGCCATCTCCCAGCCTTCACACACCACTCTCGCATCATGGGTTTTCTCAAACCCTTGTGCACACAGGCCGTTTCACGACCTTTCATGGTCTCACACCGTGGGCCTTTCACACACTCACAAGCTGCTTCGTGACCATTCGCACATGGGACGTCTCTCGGAGGCCCCACAGACGAATTTGTGCTGGGTGCAGCTGTGCCGGGTTTGTCTCTTGCACGCTCCGCAGCACGCCGTGCCCCGCACTCCAGTTCCTGTGGGAAAATTTGAATCTGTACTTGTATATCCGTGGTCACCTCAGACCCAGATGCAGTCGGATATACATACAACATGGCTTATTTGAATTAACGCAGACTCTGTGTCCCTTTGATATAAGCGTTCAAAATGCATTCGGCCGTCACAACGTGTCGACCAAACCAGTCAGAGATGGGCCACGGGAGGCAGGGCAGTGTTTGGGCACATCGAAAGTCTCAACCTCCGTGAAACTTGGTGCGTAATATCTTGTGCACCCTTCGACACCATAACTGCTAAGGGATCAACGAGTGCCTCTGTGCCTAAGAAACAAAGGAAAGCCACTTAATTGAAGGTGAAATTGAAAGTGATCAACCGATAGGAGTAGTGAACATTTGTGGAGCCCTTGGACTGACAGAATCCACCTTATGACCGATTCGTGCAAATGCCGATTTTAAAATCGAAGTGAGTGCTCAGAGTTTCGCCATTACTGCAAAGCAAGTGAGTCAGATTACTAAAACAATCATCTTTATTGTCCCATATCCAGGGAAATTTAACTGCAGCGTGATTAACTGAAAGTTAGATTAAAGTGATTTACTGCATTGTTCAATATTGACCCTGCACCTTCCTCCCCTTGATAACTCCACACTATCACCCCTCCAACTCCATCACCGCAAGGAACACCATTTAACGTAGGTTGGTGAAGTTTCATTTTCTTTTATTTAAGTGTCTGTCTCTGTCTCTCTCTATGTCTGTCTTCCCCATCCAGTATCCACTCACATCCTGATACACAACCTCCACCGATTACATTGTTTCTTATGGGAAAATTACTCTCATTTTACATGTTTTCATCTAATGCGGTAAATTCTTGGAATGCAATTACCGCATTAAATGAGGAATTTACTGTAATTTACTGCTCAAAGTGGGAATAATGAAACAAACGGCGAGAAACACACCCTGCCACCCATGGCACCACCCTAACGTGGCGGCTAGTACTGGAACTATGGGGGAGGCGGGAATTATTTTTTTTATATTTTAAATATATTTTTTTTCACCTAAATCTCAAATTATTGTTTTAGCTTTAAAAATTGACGATTTTTTATTTTTCAGTGAAACCAGATTTTAGGATCACGGATTTGTGGCTGGTTACCTCTATAAGCTGACTTGACATTATCATTGTGTTGATAATTAAAATAATGTTGGCAGTTAGGCTATATTTACTGTGATGTTGTGCATGCCTGGTGTTGACTTAATGGTTAGGTGGTGGGCTTTGGATCCTCGGATCCTGAGTTCAAATCCTGCACGGCTGTAAATTAATACCATGTGGGGTTGACTCTGCCTGTCATCCTTCCGAGGTCGGCAAAATGAGTGCCAGCTTGCTTGTGTCCTGTGTCGGAGTGGCGACCCATCCAGGACTGTGCCCGATAGCCAAGGAGACTGCTTAGGCACACCAAACGCTCTGCACAGAGTATGGTCCATTGGATGGATGGATGTTGTGCATGAGCAAGCAGCTAAATTAATAGTGTTAAATAAATTTGTTAATTTAAGTTCAACAATTTTATGTAACTCTCCTCTTTTTTATTATTTTAAATTGTTTATCAGACGCATATATCGATCATCCCCCCCCCCCATATTTTTGCTCTCTAAATATTGGTATCTGCATTGGCGACCTCTTGTCATAACCACCGAAGTTGGTGCTGAGTGGACAGCAGAATTGCAGTATTCCGAGTGGAACAAATACTCTGCATTGAGTGTGAAAAATTCTCGTTATTAAGGTTTTAATTTATTTTTAATTTGGACCCCCAGTGATATGCCAATGAACGGAGACGGTTATTGTCTCGTGGCGGCAAAATGTGCATTGTGGACACGTGCTTTTAATAAATATGAAAGGTTTATGAAGAGACGAGAAATACGGAGGACTTGGACGAAAGATGGACTTTGATGAATAATAAATAAACTCAAGAGAGAGAAAAAAACAACAACAAAAAAAACGACATGCGTGGGTCTACGAGCAGCAAATTTTATTGGGCAAGATGATTTAAAATACCGTAATATTTTTGTCCGAGTACTGCTAAACCAAATGCTTTTTTGAAAGTGCTGAAAAGGCAATTTGTGTTCTACAGTGTTCAAGTTTATAATTCAATTGAAATAAAATAAAGATTTTAAAGGTCGTACAAAAACAATTCGGAAGTTTACCGTCATTGGTGCAGCCTCTTTTACACCACCTTGTTGAACACGTTACATTAGTTCTTTGTTCCTGTTGTTTGTGTCCTTTATCCAAATCCTTAAAACAGTAAGTTTTTACAATGAGCCCGTTTGGAATGATTTTCAATTTTGTTTGACTGCCAGACAGGCAGAAAGATTAAAACAGTTACCTCACTCCTCTCTGCACATGCATGATGAGGACAAATTCAGAGCCAAAGTACTGTGAAACTACAGGTTCATTTCCGATTCGTGTTCAAAATATAACGTCAAATCAAGTTGTTTCTCGATCATAAACTGACATCTGTAGACAGACAGACAGATAAAACGAACCAATTGTTTAACCCCGCTTTTTGAATCACGCAAGCATGGTAATTACATTTAACGACAATTAATATGAACCTTGGGTGCCACGAGTTCAGTCTCTTTCACCCCAAACTGCTCCATGTTTCGTATTAAACACCCCCCATATGATGGTGGCACGGTAAGCTGCTGGTTAGGTGTGCATCCCATAGTCTCCTCCAGGGCAAGCAGGTGAGTGTGAGCTGGCAGGCGAGGAATGTCTCCACCACGTCCTCAGCAGGCACAAAATGCAGAGGAGCAAGAGAGGAGAACCAACCAAAGGAGATTGAGCCTCCGAGCGTCGATCCCCCGCCGCGTGGCGGAAGGGGGATATTGTTATAATTATTGCCTTGTCCCCCTCCTTTGGTGCCACAACCCTCCTGATCACGGTGACCCATGGCAGCCAATCCGGCCCCTCATGGGCATGTCCGCTGAGGGTTGAGGGGGCAGACAGCACCTTGCATGTGCATGGCCAATGGGAACCCAAATTACAGGCACATGCTCCCCTCCACCAATTGCGCGCCTGGTGTCAGAGACTGCTGGTGATTCAGTCGGTAGCCCCAATGTTCCAGTCGGTTTGTAACAGGCTCAATGCTGCCGCAATGAAACGCTGTGTACATGAGACAACTTAACTCTAAACACAGATTAATACAATGCATTATATGACATTCTCCATGAGCATATGACTGTTATTCCCCCTCACCCCTCCAAATGAACGTAACAATACTTTTCCTACAGGTGAGCGTCCTTATGAATGCAAAACACCTGGCTGTGGGAGGTCATTTGCTGAGTTCTCAAGTCTCCAGAAACACCATGTCGTTCACTCTGGTAATATTGCATTTTATTTTGATATTTTGTAGCCAGCACCATTCTGGATCTTTCCCTATGTCTTGGAAGTACCAATCGTGTGGTTTTTGTTGCTCTACACAGGGCAAAAGCGTTTTTTTTGCCACATATGCGGGAAAGCATTCTCGCAGAGTGGCAGCCGAAATGTCCACGTACGAAAACGCCATCCATCGTCCGGCATTGAGGATTGCTTTGGAGCCTCAGGTACACATTTTGCGAACTCATTAAAATGTTTTTTTAATTTTTGATAGTAGCACATTGTCAGATGTATTCTGAAAGTACAACACTCATGAAGTTTCAGAAATGAAATTACTATTTCTAATGATTGGATTTGTTTTTTTTTAAATTTTCTTATTTTTACTTTTTTTTTAAATGTTGCTTTGCATCTATGTATGAATCTGGTCACTTCACCCTGTTTCATGCACTGACATTCAAGGAGATGTTGATTAACAATTGAAACAAGTGGTGCCAGGCACAACAAATCACGCCCATTTAAGGCATAAAGTTATTTTGGGGATGAAATTTAAATTTGGTACATCCTTAACCTGAATGTTGATTATAAGGAATAGAATAAGGAATATTTTAGTCCTTAGTTTGAAGTCAATTAAACCATTTTTGACGAAGTTATGAGCGAAAAAGATTTTGACCTTTCGTGACTTGACTTTTGACCTAATTGGACCCAAAAGTTAATGGGGTCGTCCGAGGTTCATTACCCACCTGTGGATACAATTTGACAGTGTTGAGCCGGACGTTTTTTTCCCCGTAAGTTTGTAATTTCGTAACCATGTTTTAGTTTTAATGGGAAATTTGTAATTTTGACCGATGGCCATGACCCCCAAAACTTCGGACCCTACCGATATTCACAAATACGCATTTTTCACTATACGAATGGGTAGGATTATAAGTGACAAATAGAATAAGGTTCACTATAAGCTTAGTTTTGAAGAAATCAGATCATTTTTGACGAAGTTATGAGCGAAAAACGATTTTGATCTTTTTGTGACCTTGACCTTGACCTTTGATCCAATTGGACCCAAAAGTTAATGGGGTCGTCCAAGGTTCATTGCCCACCTGCTGGATTAAATTTGATAGTGTTTGCCAAAGCCGTTTTGCCGTAAAGTTGCTAACAGACAGACAGACAAACAAACAGGATGATTACAATATCCCGCTCCCTCCCTCCGGGGGGTGGGATAAACAAACCGGACGATTACAATATCCCGCTCCCTCCCTCCGGGGGGCGGGATAATGACACGATGAATGGCGTGTTAAGGTTTCAGTCAGCTTGTTGGAATAGCTTGAGTTGCAATAACAACATGCCATAGTCACGTGATCTGCCATCAGTGTGCCTTTATGATGCATGTCAGATGTGTTGAGCTCAACCGAGCATTTTAATGACAGCACAACTATTGTTTTTGGTGCCAAATTACTTCTGCTCTTTTTGTCATTTTTATGTTTTGAAATGCCAGTTTTTTTGCAATCAGAATCTAGACTTTGGAAGAGTGAGGGGACAAGAGGGCAAACATGCAGTGTACTGGTAGTGAGGTACCAGGTGGATGCAACAAGCAAGGCTTTGAACAAACAGGAAAATAGGAGAGGGGGGAGGGGAGGAGACACAGTTGCATGCAAGTAAAGAGGGTTTGGTTAGGTGGGGTTGAGGAAGGAGAAACGATTTAAAAAGTAAGGGTGACAAATAAGAGAAGGAAGATTATAATGTGCAAGGCTTTAAGACTCGCAAGCAAGAAGCATAGACAATGAAAATCTCAAAATCGATTTATAACATGACTAAGTACAGGTATCCCCCACTTAACGAAGGGGTTAAGTACCTTTAACCCTTCGTTATGTGAATGCTTGTTATGCGGGAGCTCATTACACTTCAAAATGCTGCCTTATGATCCAGCCTCCATTGGTCGACATGAAAGCATGCCTTTGAGGACCATACACACTGATTGATTGCATGTGTTTTCGTTGGTGAGTAAAGAATGGGGATGTGGTCTTGGTTAAAAAGTTTAAGCAGAACTAGACTATCCATGAACCCGTTGGGTTCCCGTTGTGACAGCGGTTGATGAAAAAATCATTTCAAGAAGAAAAAAAAAAGGATAGCTCCAGCGAACTATACCGCTGAGGTTGTTTGCATTGATCAAATTCTCCCCGAAGAGTACTTGACTGAATCGGAATTGATTTTTTATTTATTTTCTTCGTTGCCGATTTGAACGAAACTTGATATTGCGCGTCGATGTGAAAAAAAAAAAACACGGAGAAAAGAAAGTCGAAGAAATTATTGTGCGTAATCTTTTAAACACAATTTTATTTATTAATGAACACGGAAGTATTAGATCAAATGGCGATGTTTATTTTATGCTTAAAAATAAATCGTTCTTTGTCTCTACTAACTGTTTTGAGATTAAAAAATAAATCATTTCAAGAAGAAAAAAAAAAAGATAGCTCCAGCGAACTATACCACTGAGTTGTTTGCATTGATCAAATTCTCCCGAAGAGTACTTGATGAATGGGAATTGATTTTTAAAATGATTTTTTTCGTTGCCCGATTTGAACGAAACTTGATACTGCACCCCGCAGAAGAATGGTGAGTAAGGTGGGCCGAAAATTTTTGTGCTATCATGTACCGTTTGGCTGTAATTTCGGGAACATACATACATGCATACATACAAGATGAGAGTTTTCATAATATATAGATAGATGGTGCATCAGACCCTTACATTTGCCAAAGGTCTCTGATAATTCCAGAGACCCAGCCCTAAACTCATGATTCAGAGTGTTCATCCATTGCTGAGAGCACCAAAGTTGAGTGAATAGAAAGGAATCCAATTGATGATAGCAAGAAGAGGAAGAGGAAAGACTGCCATTCCTGATGATGGATTCTATGACTGCTTTCAACTGAAAGTAAATTTACTGACCTGGCAAGTTTACCAACTGTTCAGACCATTTGATTTTGTTTCTGCATATATGGTATTGATGATGTAAACCGAAAATATTTTTTATCATAATATAATTTAATAACCCTGTTTTTATTCAGGTAGATTTAAATGCAAAAAATAAATGAAAGTTGGATTTTAGAAACTTATGATTGTTTCATGTTAAGTAAGGCATTGTCCTGGTGTGAATGTAGTTGAGATAACCTTATCTTGTAATCCAGTGAAGACCCATGTGGATGGTCTAGGCATGCCAAACGTTGCATCTGCACTCCATGGTGTTGATGAAGATCCTGGTCTGCCACATAGCATCATGGACAGCCTTGCTGTAATAACAAACTCTGACTTACAAGTGGATCATTCCAGCTTATTACCAAGCAGCCAGCTGGGAAACGAAGGTATTGACTCATGCAATTGATCCAGTCTGAAGTTCATAAACTATGGTATTGAAAGCAAAGTTGGTAAATCTGTGATATTGCTATAAATGTGTTTTTTTGTTTGTTTTTTTTGTTCTGTAACTAAAGTGCAAACCTGTCAATAAATTTTATCAGGTGAATATGTGTTTTCATTGATGCTCCATCTTTTCTTCAAAATATCAACCAATATACTGAAAGTTTTCATTTCGAAGCCATATCGGACATCGAACGAGGTGGCGGTATCCAGATTTTAGCTGAGAACCATATTAGCTTTGTCATTTGTTTTTGTCTTTCAATTCAGCCTGATTTTTCGATGAAGGGGATGGAATGAGTATATGAACTTGGGAAGTTGAACAATAAATTCACTTTCTACAGAGCTTGGAGGGTTGTAAGTATATCTCCAGTAAAAAAAGCCTGCAAAACAAAATGTTTCTTCTGTCATAAGACTGACGCATGGGACTTCGTGACGTTCGTCCTTCTTGGCATTGATGCAGGTGCGCTCTCCAATTACAAGGCACTCTGTTTACTTGCTAATCTTGGTGCTCGAGATCTTGAAATGTAAGAGGCAAAGTACCATGCCCAATGTTCTGTGATGTTATATAACAGCACACAATAAATTAACCAGACAGACATGCAAGTATGAGCATTTTAAATTCCAAGATGGTGGCTGTAATAGGGTTATTTAAGCTTGGTTCTTTCACCCAAAATCTTTTAATATACCTGTCCAACACCCTGCCAACTTTTAATCTTTTCACAAAGTGCCCAATTATCCTATAAATGGTGAGTTTACTCCACTGTTTGCACACATCTGCTTTGACAAGAAGCAACAGAGATTTCAAAAAATAAAAATACAGTACATATGGCAGGCAATGCTGACTATTGTACAGAATGGCTTGGTAGCAGAATGAGAAGTTGTAGAATGATCTGTTGTAAATGCAAGCTTTCGTGATTTGTATGACCACCAGGAAAGACCTTAGGCCAAACTTTTATGATGTATGTAGTAATAGCATGGTTGTATAAACCTCTAATGGATACAGGGACTTCTGTGTTCAAAACAAAGCCGATTGGATTGACGCAGGTTTCCAATGCAGATG
>CM068952.1:74887189-74904946 GCA_035128595.1 Eptatretus atami
AGGAAAGCCGAATGGATACAGGTGGAACTAGAATGGCACCCAGTGGAGCGCATACCTCTGCCACGCAATGCCTGATCCAGGAGAACATATCAGGCCCAATACATTTTTGAAATATCATGATATATATCATTTTTGGCCCCATCTCTCAATGGTGAAGAATCACTTTATAAATTAAATAATTATCGTATCCAGATCCGGATTCGGATCTTCACCAAAATCTAATCAATTCGTCCTTGTCACACACCCAACCTGTCCACCAAATTTAATCTGAATCCATCAATAACTTCTTGAGATATCGTGTAAACAGACAGAGAGGGGTGAAAACTTAACTTCCTTCACCTTCAGTGGCGGAGGTAATTGTGCTTTTCTTGTCTGAGTGGGGAATGGTGTATTCAGCAGCCCTGAAATTGTTTTTTTGCATTTTCTTTATCAAGAGTCATGTATAAACAAAATACCAATGTGAAGGTGGTGTTTGACTTAAATCAAACTTTATTTTAGAGAGTTTGCCTGAACTAGTGTTTGTTGCATTTTATCCCCCATGCCGTGGGAGACTGGGTTTTGCAATCACTTCTGTGTGTCTGTCCGGGCTGGAACATTTTTAGCATTTGAGCTTTTGACATCAAATTTTTAACAAAACTTTATTATGAGAAAAGGGGGAAGACAAATTGATAATTTGGTCAAAAGGTCAAAGGTACCCTTTAGAATATGGAAGAAGTCTGAATACAAAACAGACGGCCTTTGCATTGTCAGATGCTTTCTAATTTTTTTTAGTTTGGAATATTGATCTAAATATAGTTTTCCCATTATGAAATAATGTAATTTCAATTGATAACATTAAATTAAAAGGATTAACAAAGCTCTACAAAACGAAGATTTCACTATTTTTAAAATCTTTTACTGAAATGTCTTGGTCAATAAGTATTTAACCCCCTGAGTCAACACTTTTGTAAAAGTGCCTTTTCCAGCGATTACAGCTTCGAGTCTTCTTGGGAATGTCTGTATCAGCTTTGCACATCTGGATTTGGTGATTTTTTCTCCCATTCTTCCTTGCAGATTTGCTCAAGTTGGATGGGGAGTGTCGGTGAACAGCAATCTTCAAGTCTTTCCACAGATTCTCAATGGGATTCAAGTCTGGACTTTGGCTGGGCCACTCAAGAACTTTCACGTTCTTGTTCTGAAGCGATTCCAGTGTTGCTTTGGCTGTATGCTTGGGATCAATATCCTGTTTGAACGTAAATCATTGCCGCAGTCTAATGTCTTTTGTACTATGAAGCAGGTTCTCCTCAAGGGTTTGCCTGTATTTGGCTCCATTCTTTGTTCCCTCTGTCCTTACAAGACTCTCAGTCTCTGCTGCTGAAAAGCATCCCCATCGCATGATGCTGCCACCACCATGCTTCACGGTAGGGATGGTGTTAGGTTATGAGTTGTGCTCAATTTCTGCCAGACATCGTGCTTTGCATTCAGGCCAAAGAGTTCAGTTTTCATCTCATGAGACCATAAAATATTTTGCCTCATGCTGTCAGTCTCACGTGCCTTTTTGCAAACTCTAGGTTTGCTGTCATATGCCCTTTTCTCAGGAGTGGCTTCCATCTGACCACTCTCCCATGTAGCCCACATTTGTGAAGTTCTGCAGAGATTGGCCTTCCAGCAAGTTCTCCCATCTCAGCCAAGAAATGCTGTAGTTCTGTCAGAGTGGTCATGGGTTCTTGGTCACCTCCCTGATCAAGGTTCCTCTTTCCTGGTTGCTCAGTTTGGTCAGATTGCCAGCTCTAGGAAGAGTCTGGGTTGTTCCATATAACTTTCCTTTTCCTATTGATGGAGCTCTCTGTGCTCTTGCAAACTTTCAACACTCTAGAAATTGTTTTATACCCTTTCCCCAGATCAATGCCTCCTCAATTCTATCTCTGAGTTCTACGGACAGTTCCTCGGACTTCATGGTCGAGTTTCTGCTCTGACATGCAATGTCAACTGTAGGCTCTTGTATGGAAAGGTGTGTTTCTTTCTAAATCGTGTCCAATCAATCGAGTTGGCCACAGGTGGACTCCAATCAAGTTGTTGAGACATCTCAAGGATGATAAAAGGAAATTAGATGCACCTGAGTTCAATTTAGAGTCATTAGACATTCGGCCTTAAACAATGTGGTCAAACGTGCCCTTTATTGGGCAGGGATACCATCTGTTGGGTAGTCGATATAGTCGGAAAAGAAGAGAGATCTTTTTTTTTTTCTTTGCTTATGCCACCTCCACCTCACCTATCTTTTTTTCCTTTTTTTTTCCTCCCCCCCCCCCCAACTCTGTCTGTCTGTCCCTCCTCACTCACCCCTCCAAATAAAATGCAGCACTCTTCTCCAGTCCTATCTCTCTCTCTCACCATGTATCGCAACGTTTCGTGAGGCATTGCTCTCCCCACCTTCAACCCCCTTCTTCACCCACTCCTTGCTTCCCCTCCCCTCTCTTTGCCTCCTCTCTCCCTCTTTCTACCCCCCGCCCCCCACCTCCCCTTCACACTCCCGTCGGCAAAGCGATGGTTTGTATTTGCTAGTAATGTATAAAGCTCTTTCCAACACTAACTAACTCACTCACTCACCTCATATTAAAGGTTGGTACCTTCTGGTGACAGAGAAAGCTGAAATTCCGCGTGCAATCAGACATCAAAGCCGATACACTGGGAAAATCACAGAACCATGGAAAGCGTCATAAATCAAAATATAAAATAAATGAAAATAATTAAATGAAAAAAAAGTGAATGCAAATGAGTGACCCAAGACAATTGAGAAGCACGGTAATTTGGCATGCCGATGTACATCAAAGCTGATACACTAGGGGGGGGATATCACAAAAAAATGTTAGCATACTTCCAAAGAATGATGTTAGTGAAAATCTTTTTATAAAACCAAATTCAAATCATCTTCAAAAATAAATGAAAGAACCATACATGCACAGACTGTTTTCCATTCATCACTAGACCAATTTAATTTTCCACACCCAGCACGTGCAGTCCTATTGGGTATCAACTGGGAAAAACACTTTCACCTGGACAAGGTAATGATATCACTATTACACTCTTAATAAGTCCACATAAGACTTGGAGAAGCCCAGAAATGCCAAATCATTGGGATGAACAATGCTGGCTGCTGGGATGTCCTATAGTGACAATGGACGTCACTGTGGCTTCCATCGACTGTTATCAGCAGAATGGTCCACAACACAAACAAACCAATGATGTTAAGGTAGGCCTCAATCTTGTCGACCCAAGGTGACCTCCAACAGAGAAGATGCGGCTCTGCATGATCAGCCTGTCTCTCTCTCTCTCTCTCTTCTCTCTCTCTTCTCTCTCTCCTCTTCCTCTCTCTCTCTCTCTCTCTCTCTCTCTCTCTCTCTCTCTCTTCTCGCAGCCTCATGGCTGCTGGTTGCATCATTGGCTAGGGACACAGCTATGCCGCTGATGCAGTGCCCTATTACCAGTACACTGGTACTCATTTTTGTCAACCTCAGAAGGATGACAGGCTGAGTCAACCCCACCTAGTATTAATTCAGCAGCCAACGGGGCTCAAACTCAGGACCCTAGGATCCCAAGTCAGCCACCCTAACGCTAAGCAACACCAAGCATCAGGCCTGTGAGATGTAGGTATTCCCTTTGCCAACGCACGGTGTTTTGACATGAATTGATTTGCCCTCAGGCGGTATCCACGAGAAGCTATCTGGAACTGGCTTCATTCTGTAGGTTATGAAGCTAGGAAACTGATCAGATGCCCTCTTCTCACCCCAGAACAAAAAGCAGCCCACTCCTCATAGGGCCGGGCATGGAAACACTGGAATATTGCATCCTGGTAGAAAGCTATTGGTCTGATGAGAATCGAATTCTCCTGCATGCTTGGTATGATATGGGATACATTATGATATGGGACTACCTGTCATGTGATTGTAAACTTGACCTTGTCGTTGTACAGGGTGAACTGAAAGATGAATAGTACGTAGGGACATTTTGGATTGTGTTGCTGTTCAACATTTTGACAACCACCCACTGTATTCATGGATGACAATGTCAGACCACATCATTCTCATCCGTTACTGACTTCTTGTGACTCAATGGCATCACAACGTTGCCCTGACCAGCAAGAAGTCCTGATTTAAATCATTGGAGCATTTCTGCAACATTCTTGGGTGACGATTTTAAGAAAATGTATCAACCAGTGCAGTTCTTGCACAGTTGGGAGCTGCTTTGCAAACAGGAAAGGTAACAGCTCCTTAGATTCTTCGCTGGCAGCCTCTTTAGGGAGGGGGGGGGGGAGAGTGAGGAGAGGGGTTGATTCTCTCTTGCAGCAGTCATTCGTTCTAATGGTGCTTACACACATTATTAACCCATTGAAACGTTCATTCATTATTATTTCATTGGATGTCATTATTGCCTGTGTTGAGTCCATCACATGATGTGTTGCCAGCAGCCCCATTCCAAAGTCAGCGTGGTTTTTGGTACACAACCTCACCATCATGGACATCCTCATTTTTGTGATTAAGTAAAAAAACAAACCACTTATTTGCCTCAAGTCATTTGTCAACAAGAGCGCAAGTGAGCACAATATACGCCCGAAAAGTCTCTGTGACACACACAGCAACACGCGCGCGCCAGCACGCACACAATTATATATCAAACACGTCAATTTATGAAGAACAAGAAGGTATATACAGAATGTGCTACTACATGGAAAACAGCATCCTGGTTGCCATGGCAACCACTTTAGATGATGAACGTATGTCACGACACACCGTCTCACAGTCTGTACCTATGTACCAAATATGAAACGTGAAAGTTGAAAACTTTGGGAGTTAGAGTGCGGACAGGAACAGACGGACGGACGGACGGACGACCGTATCACATAATACCCCCGATATATATATCGGGCGTATAAAAATGCATACGGTTACAGATCTGGGGTTTGAGTTTGCCATGAGGGGAAGCACTTGAATTCCTCCCAAACACCGATCTCGTCCAGTTACTGACCTTCTTGTGACACAATGGCATCACAACGTTGCCCTGACCAGCAAGAAATCCTGATTTCAATCCATTGGAGATTTAAATCCATTGGAGCATGGAGCCACCAGGCACAACTACCTTCGTGCTCCGGGGGTATTAAGCAACTATGAATGCCGATTGGTACTTGCAATTTCTGGCAGGATTTCACTACTTCACTTCACGTGGTACTTTACCTAATGGACGGCCACACCAAGGGTGGGGGGGGAGGGGGGAGGTCTCGTGCCTTTGATGCGTACTTGCATTAACTTACCTGATCAGGTGGCAGCCGAGCGGAGCGCCAAGTACGCACCAGCTAACAAGAGCCAATCGGTGTGGTAAAACTCCCCGGCTGCAGTACGTGCAGACTATGCTGGACCAATGGAGGAAAAGACACAATTAACTGGGTACATTCACAATAATAGCAATTTATTAATAGCAAGGGCGAGGAACAGCATGTGGCAACAATAATCAAAGGTTTTAATACAAAAGCAATATGTACAGCAGAGGAAAGGCAAGAATTGATGAGGTACAGTCAAATAAAATACAACATATGTACAAAAGAAGACGGTGTAGAGCTAACTCGATCCAATTCTTATACAATCTTAATTATGTAAACAAAACAGTTGCCATCAGAATCATTCCTGAGGAAGGTTAGAGAGTAAAGAAAGAAAGAAAGAAAGAGAAAGTTTGAGGTGTTTGCGACCTCTTTTATATACCTGGCATGGCCGACCGGACCCACGCTTCCCAGTGGCTTAGGAAAGGGAGGAGGGGAGGAAAACTGAGGTGTCTCCTGTGCGTGGTCAGAGGAAGGTGCAAAATGAGGGGTGTGGTGATTGTGGATGAAATGTAAAGAGGAGGGTGTAAAGATTTGGATTGGGGTTTTGAAATAAAGGAAAGTGTGAGGAAAGTCTAATCGTGAGTGTAAGAGATCTGCACGTGTAATTACTAATGGATAAGGTGGACACTCGGTCTGGTGTCTCCAGCTCGCAGGTGGACTCCGTTCCATTCCGTTCCACCATTCCATGACCCAGGAACAAGAAGGGTGGGCCAGATGCGAGAGTAGAACAGGTGGGCCAGACCAGCGAGAAGAGCAGAGAAGAAGGCAGGCCAGGTCAGAGAAGAAGGCAGGCCAGGTCAGAGAGAGGAGCAGAAGAAGAGGGCAGGCCAGGTCAGAGAGAACAGCAGAGAAGAAGGCAGGCCAGGTCAGAGAAGAGCAGAGAGGAGGGAAGGCCAAGGTCAGAGAAGAGCAGAGAAGAGGGCAGGCCAGGTCAGAGAAGAGCAGAGAAGAGGGCAGGCCAGGTCAGAGAAGGCAGAGAAGAGGGCAGGCCCGGTCAGAGAAGAGCAGAGAAGAGGGCAGGCCAGATCAGAGAGAAGAGCAGAGAGAGGGCAGGCCAGATCAGAGAGAAGAGCAGAGAAGAGAGCCGGCATTTATGATCCCAGGCGGGGCAGCGCTTGAGAGCGGAACAGGCGAAGCGATGAGTGTTTCCCTGCACTCTCATTGGTGTACGGACCATTGCCCCGGTGCTAGCTCCGCCCAGGCGAGGATTTGGCACAGAAATGGCTTCAGTCGCTCTCCACCTGGGCACGCAACGGAGCTCGAGAATAACATGGCACTGGGTATCTGGTGGCGCTCTCCGGCCACAAATGTGTCAACACACAGTGAGAGCCGCAGTTGAGTGTAATGCTAGGGCTTCTTATCCCACGACGTTGAACTGCGCCTAGCACACACTCGTGCCCTGAGCTGGACATCAGAACATCCAGACCCGAGTATTTCCGATGATCCCGGCCGCTCCCTTGCTCCCTATTAGTCGCAAAAGGCAGTGTAGGCATTGGTGGTGATGGTTGTCGAGTGATGGGAGCGTGGTGTAGTGGTGTGCTACCCGGCATAGTGATTTGTGGTGGTTGAGGCGTCGTGGTTGTGGCAGTTAATGGCAATGGTAAGCGAGCGTAGGTTGTTGTGGGATTTTTAGGAAGGCATTGTGGTGGTCATATGAAGGTTGTAGTGTTGTCGTTCGAGTACGGCGAAGGTCTGAGGTGATGTGCCATTGGAGAATGGCATGAGGTTTGAATGTGAAACGGCATGCATATGCAAATAAGCTGCTCGTGTTCAGGCATGCATGAAGGGAAGGCTCGTGTGGGTGTAGTAAAGCAAGTAAAATAGATAGAGGATGAGAATAAAGACCTGCCTTAAGGCCTATGCAATACATTCTGTCCCATAAACCCACTAGACAATAGGGAAAGGCTATCTAAAATTAATACTAATGAAATAACTGTCTCGGGACCACTACGTGTTGTGTGCCAATGCCTAGGGGAGACCGCTGGCTTTGCAGAACTGCAACAATGCTTTTCCAATAAAATACTATATATTAATACTGAAGGACCAATTTTGTGCTCCTCCTAGCGGTCGCGTCACGTTTTTCTCGGTACTGTGACCTGAGAATTTTGACACGGTGTACGTCAAAGTAGACATGTGCACAAATCAGGGGACTCCTTCACAGGAGTAGTGTACACCAAAAATGTCGTGTACAAGGACATTTTGTAGGCCTCATTAGGTAAGCCATGGAGTACACGACTGGGATCCGGCTCTTACAAGAGCCCGCCACTGGTTGTCATATTGGGCTCATGGAACGGAATCCGTCTGTGACGGGGTTTCGGCTAGTATGGTTTTATTTTTGATAAACATTACAGTTTCTGAATAATTGTCTTGGTTATTACGACGATCCATTAAAACTCAACCCATGTTTAACTTTTTCCCATGTGTATATCTAACCAAACACTGTGAATCTGTAAATTTCATCTCTTTTTTGGGGAGATACAAAGTCTAGGCTGTTGAAAAGAGCAGGAAGGTCATGTGACTGCAGAATAAAAAGCAACACACAGACAGTGGGACAACAGGTGGATACAACAAGCAAGGGACTCGGTGGCTTAATGGATAGAGTATTTGCGACGAGCCTGGAGGTCAGCAGTTTGAACCCCTGCTAAGTCATACCAAGACCTTAAAAATGTATGTGCTGCTTCTTTACTTGATGCTCAGCATTTAAAAAGGAATGTTTGTCAACTATTGAAGGGCCTAATTGCCCCCTCTTGCATTGAAGTTCATTTTAAAGGAACTCATACTATAAGGAAGTGTATGATGAAAGAAAGGATGATAGCGGAGAGGAGAGGAACCTAGTAGCCTGTGAGTAAGACAGCTTGCCTAGCAGAGAGTTAATGGTAGTAAAAAATGTCAAAGGTTGAGATGGAGGATAACACAAGACGGTGGTATACTGCCACGTTAAAACCCTGGAAGGAAGAACCAAATTGAACAGCCTTCAGGAAGAGAGTTCTACAAAAGTGAGAAAAGGTGTTCAATAAACCTGGATTTTGAGAGTTCAACAAGGAGGGGGTTACTGGGAAAACGTGTACATTCTGGAAGAGCTGGGGTGGATTGGAGGATTCAAAGGGCAGAGGGAGCAAGTTCAGGTAACTTAGGTTATTGGACACCCTCATGTGGTTGAGCATTTCAGATTGCAAGTGATTTTTGCCATCAATGAGGCTTCCCTAAACTAAGCCACAAAATAAATTATTTTTTCAATTAAGTAGTTGTCCTGCAATGGCGAAGTTAAATAAATAGCCCCATGGGGGACTCGGTTATTCCCCAACAGGAAGGGTGAAAATGAGGCATTCAGGAGGAGGAGGAGGGGCCATGTCCCCCCCCTCCCCACCTGAAGTGGTACGGTCATGGGGAGCACAACCCATGAAACCAAGCTGTCCTGATGGATCATACCAAATTGGATACATAATCGGTTGGGTAGTTTTGTGAGGAGATGTTTTAGTCAAATGTTAGCAGATGTAAGTGGTACGTACGTATGTACGGATGGATGGCTGGCCGAACACCGGGACTCACTCAGCTTATTTAGGATAAATAACCTCATGATCAAGTAGTAGAGAGTAAATAGCAGCCATACATCAACATACTGTAGGTGCAAAATTGTGGACCTTTTTACTCGAACCCCTTCACTTCATTCTCACTTTCCTTTCTGCCACCAGCATGACAAAACTAATAGTATGAAGAAAATGTGTAAACTGGTTTGGTAAGCAAACAAAGGCTAGACAGCTCAGAGGTGAGTGTGCGCACCTACAGGCCATACTTCCAACCCCATGCCTAAGTAAACAAGACGTATTGTTGTGGGCCGGGGTTCGGTGGCGATAAACGACCACTAGGTGGAGCAGTGAAGTCGTCTCCACACCAAACACCCGGAATTTAGGTCGTGACTCTCGGCAACTCCGAAAGGTCACGGGTCACTTAGAGGACCGTGGTCGCCAATATTTTGACGGCGTGAGGTAGGGTCCACTTGTCTAATTCCAATTTACCCAAGTACTCACGCCGTCCAACTACCGGGAAACCACACCCTCGGCCGACTTTGGCCAAATCGAGTTGCTATCACCTTCAGATCCGGCGTAACCGAGCGGAAGTTACCAAAGCCGCGTCGGACCAAATGAACAACTTACGGCATGAACGGCTTTACTATTCTCAATACGCACCTTGCTAGGCCAATGAGAGAAAGCACAGAACACGAGCTGGTACATTTAACAGGGGTATTATTTTACATTCATTGGGAGGGAGACACAGAGCAGAGTTATCAATGAATAAAGAAATGTAATTTACAAGGAAAGGAAAACACTTATACAATTCTACTTACAGATGGGGCCCACGGACCACACACACACACACACACACACACACACACACACACCAAAAGAAACTGGACCCCATGGGTCTATTCGGTAGAGCCGGGACGGGGTACCTGTCCCGCCTCGTGCGGTCACACCGACCCCGAACCACCACGGTGGGACTCGAACCCACGACCTTGGCGTTGTCAGCACCGAAACTGCTGACCGCTCAACAACGACCACAGACCGCGCCGCAATCACCACCAGAACTGCAGACCGCTCAACCACGACCACAGACCGCACTGCAATCGCCACCAGGACAGCAGACCGCTCAACAACGACCACAGACCGCGCCGCAATCGCCACGACACTCCTGTCTGCAGTCCTCTCGTCTCTTTTTTCTCTCTTGAGGTGGGAGGGGTTTCTTTCTCGCCCTTCGCCTCCTGATTGGACGAGGGGTTTGTCGGACGACTCATGGTCAGCCTCCCGATTGGCTGGGCACGCATGTGGTGCTCGCCCTCGCTCATTGGCTGCAGGAAACGGTCATGCCCTTCCTTGGAGCAGAGCCTCGATCCGAAGCGACGGAGGCTCCGCCCACCCCAGCCAAAACAAGTGGGCAATGGCGACCGGGTTGAATGAGGGACGGCGGCGTTGTTGTAGTTGTTGATGTCTAAAAACCTAACTAAAAAATAACTCGTAGCGCACACACGAAATTCCCATTAGACATAGGGGATGGATTCTAACTATAAACACATACTTATCGAAATAACTGAACTACGGGGACTCTGGCTGTTTGTGTGCAAAAGGCTTCCAGATTCGTAACAGTATAACAACCTTCATTGCTCATATCCCTTTCCGTTTCATTAATAATTAATTCCCAGAAATAGCTATACATTATTTTTCTCTCTATAAGGAACTAGAACGGGCACTCAGTAAAGCGCATACCTTCGCCAACGCTACATTTTGCCCCCCCCCCCCCAGAAACCGTTGATTGTGAGGGTATTTAATCCCATACCACATCTGCCATCTCATATGTGTTATGATGGCTTAAAAACATTAAATTTCCTCTGTCATATCGTATATCACAAGATTGGGCATTGAATTCACAACATTTTGGCATTGGTTGCATGCAAATTGGATAAAAATCGACCGCACTATGGCAAAATGACGATTTTGACCTTTTCATGACCTCGACCTTGACCTTTGTACTCTTAATTTTGTAATTGGTATTAGAGTGTGGGGAACAGAACAGTCAGCATTTTGGTGTTGGTTTCATGCAAATCGGATAAGAATTGACCGTGTTATGACTAAAACCGCACATTTTGCAATGTCCTGACCCCCCCTGACCTTTGACTCCCAACCGCTAATAAGGGTTATTACGTCATTGTGTCATGTCACATATCACAAGATGGGGCATTGAATTCTGAACATTTTGGCATTAGTTGCATGCAAATTGGATACAAATTGACCGCGCTATGGTAAAAAGACGATTTTGACCTTTTCATGACCTTGACCTTGATCTTTGACCCGATCGCTCCCAAAATCTAATCAAATGGTCCTCTGATAATAACCAATCACCCACCAATTTGCTGCGATTCAGTTCAATACTTTTGGAGTTATGCGAATAACAAACAAACAAACAAACACACATATTCACAAATAAATAAATAAACACACAAGCGATCAAAACATAACCTTCGCAACAAAGTTTGCGAAGGTAATAAAAGGAATGGAGTAAGAGATATAATAAAGAAGACCAAAAGACTAAAATGCCAATGGAAAGGACATGATGCAGAGAGAAGACAACGACGAACAAAAAGGATAACATTATAGATATCAAATGGAAACAAAATACAGTAAGGCCCAAGTAAAAGTTTGAAAGATGAACTGACAGACTAATATGTTGGTAACATCTTGACAGAGGTGACACAAGACGTCAATGTCCTTTTTGAACCTCATGCTTGGTCCCATGACTGAAAAGGGCTAAATGACGAGGAAACGAAATCATTATAATCAACATGACATTTGACAAACGGGGCATTTACACTCTGAGTCCACACTTCCATCACAATGACAAGGACATTCTCACCTCACCGGCAATGTATCCTTTCCGATTCATCAACCACTTGACCCGTCCATCATGAGTAAAGATGGCTCATCGAAATCAACCTTGTAATGCACGGGCTGAACCTTCCCAGCATGACAAATTAAACATTCATCAAATGTAATGATGGACTACAGAACTCGAAAAATTCTTTCCTTTTTAAAATCCATTTTACAGGTATTGCTTAAACAATTTAACTGGGAAAAGCCAAAAGACAAAACAATGATGATGACACATTGCTCTGTTAACATTGTAAGAACTGTCACTTAGTCCGCAAGAAAGTTCAAAATCCATAGTGGAACAAACTTGAATGGTAAGGATTAATAAAAGGTGAAACTTAGCAATTACATGATCAGAGGAGAGTACACCTGCAATGAGTGGATTTAATGCAAGCTGATGCAGGATCCATCATGTTGATTTAGTAAGCTCTTTATATCCTGGAACAAAATGTTTTCAATCTGAAGTAAGGTATGCTTGGAGTCCATTTGTAATTGGCAACATCGTGCCAACAGTATTTAAAATGTCAACAATCATATCTATTTATTGACAAGTTTATTCCAACGGCTGAAATAAATAAAAGTGTCAGAACAACAACAAAATAATTTTGAGAACCTTAAAAGCTCCAAATGTAGTTAATGAGGTAAAAGCTTTTAAATAAAACTGAAAAACTGAAAAGTAGGGAGTAATCAACATTTTCAGGATGGAATAAATGCAGACGGGGGGGGGGGGGGGGTGGAGGGGAGACAGCATCAACTCGAAGGGCACTTGGTAGAGCGCATACCTCCCCCTGTAATGCCTGATCCACGAGAACATATCGGGCCCATACATTTTTGAAATATCATGCTACATATCATTTTTGGCCTATCTCTCAATGGTGAAGAATCACTTTAAATATTAAATAATTATCGTATCCAGATCTGGATTCGATCTTCACCAAAATCGAATCAATTCTTCCTTGTCACACACCCAACCTGTCCACCAAGTTTCATCCGAATCTCCACAACTTTTTTGAGATACCGTGCTATATATTGTTTTTGGCCCGATCTCTCAATGGTGAAGAATCGCTGAAAAATTATAGTCGTCAGATCCGGATCTGATCTTCACCAAGATCGAATAAGTTTGTCTGTGTCACATGAGTGTGTGACACAGACAAACTGATTAGATTTTGGTGAAGATCCACCACCATCACAATCCACACCACTGTCACACACCCAACCTGTCCACCAAATTTCATCCGAGATATCCTGTACACAGACAAACAGACAGAAAGGGGATGAAAACATTACCTCCTTCACCTTCAGTGGTGGAGGTAATTGAAATATTCCAGATGTGTACATCTACCACAGGACTACTATTTTTACAGCCCCAAATATTGCCGCCACCTTGTGGGGTCGGCTGAGGAAAGCTTTTGGCCCGTCTTTCACGAACCGGCTTAGCCAGGTTTGACACTCAACAGAAAGTGATAAGAATTTTGAAAATTGGTCAGGGGCCAGTGTGCCAGCAACAACTCACATATTCTTCATGTGAGAAGCTGAGGTCAAACATCAACCAACTAATGCTTGCTGAAGGCCACGGAGCTTAACACCCATCCGAAGCACAGCGCACTTTGTGATGCAATGCCCTGTCTGCACAAAGTCAACAGTATGTAGCAGAGTCGAGAATGAAACCCAGGCAAGACAGCTGAGAAGTAAGTGCACCACTACCTGTGTACCACCTTGTCGGACCATTGCAACCAGGCGCATCCATACTTATTAATGTCATACCAAAGTAGCCAGAAAGCAGCTCGGTAACATGCAATGTCACTCTGTACGACATTACACTCCTATCCCCACCCCTCTCTTTCCATTTTTTTTTGTTTGTTTGTTTAACGAGCATCAATCTCCATAGAGCGGGACTGCAGAAATGCACTAATTGGCAGAAGTCTGACACATGTGAAAATGTCAATTGAAGCATTTTCCTTCCCCTTCCTAGTAAACAGTATGTATTAGAAACAATGACTTGTCCGATACAGTACCGGTACCCACAAATTACCTTGCTGTGCTGACTGTTTCTTTGTTGTTGTTTTTTAATTGCAGTCTTTAAATCACACTATTAAATTGACGTCCTGTCAGTTTATTATTAAGGGAAGAAAGTTCATAGGGGAGCTATATTTAAAATAACCCAAACAACAGTCGGGGTTAGATTTTGATGAAAGGTTCTAGCAATACAGTGTCTTTCTTTGTAAAATGAACCGACAAAAAAAAAACGAACTGCAGGTTTCGGTGGTGCAAAGGTTAGAGCGTCCGCTTCGAGTCTGGGAGGTCAGCAGTTCAAACCCCGTCCGGGTCATACCAAAGACTTTTTAAAATGGTACGTGATGCATCCTTGCTTGATGATCAGCATTTAAAAGGACAAGAGCACGGACAAACCCGTTAGGTTGGAATGAATGGAGAGGACATTCCTCCTTCGGAAATGCCCTGCTGAGTGCAGTTAGAAAGGCGGTACCATGGTTGCGATGTCGCTGGTACCCAAAGTACCCCGGGAAGTGACGGCACTTGCCCCAAGCTCAGTGGCTGTTTTGTCTCCAAACAGTCGTGTTGTGTCTCATGTATTTGTGTGTTGTGTGTGTGTGTGCATGTGTGCGCACGCTCCACTTCGAGCATTAGATACTGTTAAAAATAAAAAATAAAGTGATTTGAGGGGTTATGCCCATAAAAATAGGGTGCCAGACCCATTTATGCTCAAGAGAATAGTGTATTCTATTGACGTTTTTGGAGGTTCATATCTTGTCACTGGCTAAAGATTTTAAGATGCAAGATGCATGATGCTGAAACATTTTGAATGTTTAAACAAAACGTATACATAAAGTGAAAAAATAAATCCAATGATCAAATACAACATAAAAAATAGGGACAATACCCCTGGGCATTCACCTGGTAGATTAAGGATACTGAGGAAAGTCAACATGGGATAAATCAGCAAAATATACCAATGAGCCAATGTTATAGCAAATATCTATTTTGGAGGGCAACGCCCCCCCCCCCACAAACTCCATGGAAATCCCCTTCAACCCCAATTTTTTAGCATGAACAAACTTTGGTGCATCACGGGTAATGAAGGTTGTGGTCAAGTTTCATTAAATCATGCATGTAGTTTCAGAGAAGAAAGCAAATATATATTTCTGGGGGGCAACCCAACATACAGCCCCTTAGAACACGATTTTTTTAATGTCATGAACAATTTTTGGTGCATCACAAGTGATGAAGGTGGTGGTGACGTTTTATCGGAGTTGTGCGAGTTTCTGAGAATAACGCAAATACATATTTTGGGGGCAACGCCCCCCCCCCTTCGACCCCAATACTTTTTTAATATTGTGAACAAACTTTGTTACATCACAGGTGATGAAAGTTTAGTCAAGTTTCATTTCTGAGAAGAAAGCAAATACTTATTTAGCGGGGAATCCCCCCCCCCGCCCTGACCCCCAAACTCCCTTCGTAGACTGTCTCAGACCCAAAAAAATTTAATGCCATGACCAAACTTTGGTACATCACGGGTGATGAAGGTGGTGGTCAAGTTTCATCGAATTGCATGAGTAGTTTCTGAGAAGAAAGCAAATACCTATTTTGAGGGCAACCCACCCCCCACCCCCCCATAGATCCCCTTAGGGCCTGATTTTTGTTTTTAATGCCATGAACGAACTTTGGTACATACAAGGTGATGAAGGTTGTAGTAAAGTTTAATCGAAATAATGTGTGTAGTTTCTGAGAAGAATTGCAAGTATTTGTGGATGGACGGACGACACGCCATCCTACAGCTCCACGTAACTCCGCTCCAGGTGAGCTAACTAGATGGAATTCTGGACTACTCACCCCACGGCATGTTGAGAAAGACTTGGTATGAGTAGCGGTGCACAGAGGGAGGTGGGGGGGGGGCAGGCAGGGTAACTACCTCGGGGCCAAGACCTAATAGGGCCTGTAATTATTACTTCAATTGTTTGTGATGATAAAACACCGGGTACTTTATTTTGTCTCTCCCTCCAAGCCACTCAGGGTGATTCCCCGCATGCCAACGCCATGGACAGCGACACGCTCCCTCGTAAAATAAAGTAATGTGAGAACAATTTACGTAACCACAATTGCACGGTAATGACATAAGGATGTAAATGAACAAAGGAGTGTTGGCCACATCCCATCCGGATGAAGTGTGTCAAACAAATTTGCTTGTAGGAATAAATGAATAACACAATTTCCCAGAAACACGGCATGTGTTTCTGACGACAAAAATAAGGAAACCTCCGTAATGTTGTAAAAATTAAAAATAATAAAATAACAAAATAAAAATTAAAAAAAAATGTGAAGGGGACCCATATGAAGGGGGTTACAAAAATTAAATAAAGTTACAAACAGTGCCCAGAGAATTCGAAATTAAATAAGGTTACGAACACCGAGCTGTTAAAGGTACTTCAGAAAGTATTCACAACTCTCGACTATTGTCATATTTTGTTGCGTTTCAGCCTGAATTTAAAAGGGATTAAATTTCATTTTTTAGTCACTGATCTACACAAAATACCCTGCAATACAAAGTGAAAACATGTTTTTAGAATTTTTTAGAAATTTATAAAAATGAAAAGCTGAAACCCCTTTGCTATGACACTAAAAAAAAAAATTCTTATAAATTATTTAACTTTAAAAAAAAAAAAATTAAAGCTCCTACCAAGTTAATGGAAGTTTTAAAAAAGATTAAAAACAACACAAAATAAATGAGTAAAAACCCCCACCCCCCCCCCCCCCCCCCGAAAAAAACAGACTTTAAAATGGTGTTAATGCGGGATTTTGGTCTTCCCGCCGAAGCCAGGAGCTAATGGCGTTTCCCCACTGGACGGCCAAGCTCAGTCACAACTTCAACCAGACCAGTTGCCATATAAATCGCCAGTGGATGCAACGAGCCTTCCAGTGATGTCACTAATGATGTTGGACGTAGATCGGCCATACACTCCGGTTGTTTTGATGGCGATTGGTTGGAATAAGTGAGTTTGGCTGAGGCCGACGTATTTATTGCTTTTCAGAACTTCCGCATCGGTGACAGCCGCTCCAGTTGTTGAGGCTGTATTGTAAACGTGTGATTTGACGAAAGGTCGACACAGGTGCAATCCCAGGTTAGGCTTTTCCCATTCTTGTATGGTGCAATGGTCAAGCCATCCAGGCGGGTGTTTTCGCCAATATCTACCAAGGGGTTCCAGGACAAGCCGGTAGGCGGACAGGGGTAGTCGACTACCCAATAGAACCTGACGTGATGGGCCCGTTCGATGGGGAATGACCTGAGGATTAAGCACAAGAAAATTCATGATTCAAGCTTCAAGGGTTAATGCTGCAGATTGTTTTTTCGTTAAAATACCCCCACATTTAAAGGTTTTTCGGCCGTTGCTAGGCAACGGAGGGGTCCATAGCAACGGTTCTTTCTCACACATAACTAGGACACCATGAACCTACCATACCAGTTTCATGTATATCTGACTCATAGTCTCTGAGATATAACGAACTTCGTTTTTTTTATTGTTTTCGACCAGGGTTCATTCAAAGTCTATCTTCTCTGACAGTTTTCATAGGATCCGGCTGGAATTTTTTACAATATGGCTGAATGTACTGCCACAGTCGCTCGTGGCCCGATTTTTGAAAAAATTAATTTTTGAGATTTTTTTGAAAATTTCAAAGATCCGTTGCTAGGCAACGGTGGGGTCCAAGCAACGGTTCTCATTTGCACACAACAGGTATGGTATGAACTACCAACCAAGTTTCATCGAAATCGCCATTGTATTAACGGAGCACTGGACTGAACAGAGGGACAGACAGACAAACATATCGACGAAATACTGATAAGGGTAGAACACATTTTCAAAAAAAAAAAAATCCGAATTATTTTTTTTTTCGACTCATCGACTACCAACAACACGACAAACATATCGACGGAAATACTGATAATAAGGGTAGAAAATCTCAAAAATAATTTTT